>JANCMC010033613.1:21606668-21713508 GCA_024363005.1 Charaxes varanes | reverse complement strand
TTTTTAATTATATTTATTTTATATATATTTTAACTAACTACTAATGAGTGCAGTGTAAAATTAAAATTAATAAAAAATAATAATACTATCATAAGTTATATTATTATTATTATTATTATTATAAGTACCTCTTAAATTTTGACAATAATATTTGCAAACACTCAATAAATTTAATGGAACAAGATGAACTAAAATAGTATGTATGTTAATCAAATCAATTAATTAGGCAGTTAATTAATAAAATCATTGTTAATGAATATAATTAAAATATGTATAAAATGTATATAAGCTGATATATCAACATTAATGAATGCAATTGTTCACACATCACAATTAATTACAAACTAGATGAAACACTTCGCATTCCTTCTCTGTATAAATAATGTAATTACATTTTTTGCTACATCCAAATTTAAGACTTGCCTTGACGATGTAACACTTCTTTAGATTACAGGCGTGCACTGAAATGTTAGAAGGAATGAGAGATGTTATAGAATACCAAATTTTAAGAGGTAGCGGTCTATCTAATCAATGCTCGGCATTTGGAGTCGATCGTTAGGTTAAGTGGCTCTTGCTGCGACCGCGTGATAGTTGGGTGATCCATTCTAATACTTGTTTATATTTGATATCCGACCTTCTCCGTGTTTCGGTAGGCACGAAAAGCAGCGGGACCCGATTAATGTCACAGAATGATATTAATCATGAGGTTGCAGAGATTGTGGGGGTTCCGGGGATAACATAGCCACATCGTCTGTAATTTAAGCAGAACCTGGTACTAGGATAGCACTATATAGAAGAAGATAATATAGCATCGAGCTTGCTTACCTCTTAATGGTAGATATGGCAGATCTCTTGATGGCCGAGTGGTTGGCAACGCTGGCTTTAGTCGCGCTGCCAGTGAACAGGGGACGTTTGCTCGGCAGCCTACGAGTCAAACGACCTGCTTTAATACACGACTACATTTCTACTACTATACTACACATTCATAATGGAATCCTAAATTATACGAACAGAAAGATGATGGACAAGCGGATTAGAAGGCCATGGATGAACCATGGATAAACCATGAATAAAAATGGATAAACATGGATAATCGTGGATAAACCGTGGATAAACGTCAAGCATTAAGTACGACTAAAAAACTGGCTCATGTTAGCCCTAGCTCAGACGTTTGTCTATTTTGGCTGCAATGCCAATGCATCACAATGAAACCGAGACTAGTCCTTTGGTCTATAATAAATGATGTAAACGAGACGTTTTACTTTGTTATAAATAAATAAATAAATAAACCGTATGAATGCTGGGTCCATCGCGTTGCAGAGGAAGTAATCTTAGCAGTGTCTGGGACTTGCAACACAGGTGTAGGTTTAAGAGCACACTTTAAAGTGGCCACTAACACTCACCTTAACTGCCCGTGTTCCCTCCCCTGACTAGCCAAATCTGGTATGATCCTTCTAGTAAGGCTTTAAATAACCTTTCTAATAAACAAAATGTACTGGCAAACTGTAGCGTGCGTTTTGCCTTTGTAGCTGCGACTCACGTGCGCGCTCTCCGCGGCTCACCTACACTGCCAGTGATCCCTCCCCTGCCTAGCCAAATCTGATATGATTCTACTAGTGCGGGCTTACATGTCCTTTCTAATAAAGAACTTATTGATAGTTCTTGACCAGCCAAGGTGTTTTAGTAGGTTTTACAAGGATTTTAGCGGTGTATCCCTCGCCTCCTCCTCTACTTTTTTTACTGTTTTTTTTTTTATGTTATCTTTTTTACATTTGTTTATTGTTTTCTTCTTTATTATTTTATTGCTTTTTTTTTTTAATTTTAGTTACCTTTCTGGTGTGATTCGGAATAAAGATATTTTCATTTCACTTCATTTATTGAGAAGAAACTGATTGAACTATTATATTTTCCTTAATTGTTACCTGTTTTTTTCGGCAGTAGCAGGCAGGCCGGCGGCGGTGCGGTTCCGCTTGCCGATAGGCGTCAACTCAATGAGTAATAGATACAAAGAAAGCCACGATACTTCAACAGTCGAATGACGGGTTATATCCTTAAATATCGTAATGGTTACGTATCTTAATACGGCTGGTATAAAAAATCAACGAGTTGGTCCTAGTATTAGACGTAAATATCAGTGCTTGATTATGCAATGCATCGATTAATGAAATGATCCCCTCTGTAAGTAATAGACATTAACGCGGCGATAGCTCAACTGTAATGAGGCGTGTAGGAATCCTTATATATAAGTCGATCGTTCAACATACAGAGAAACATTTTTGTAAGCGCATAGTTGAAGGTACGAGCATTAGCTAGTTATAAATATGGCCGGCGTAATTTTCTCGTTTAGCTGGCTATAAATCATTTCGAGTGTTAATATTCAAAAGATAATTTCTAAATGTAAATTGATCAAATTTTTCTAGACGTTTCAACGCTCGCTGCTCGTTATAAATGACCTTCGAACGGCGGAGTTGTGTCTGTAACGATTAGTATAACCTGTGAACGTTCAACTTTAATGGAAACATCTATTCCTATTAATATTAACATTTACGTATTAGACTAACCTTCAAATTTGTATACATAATTAAAGTTTATTCACTTCAAATATTTCTTTTAATAAATATTAAAATAAAAGTAAAAGTTTTTAATATTAAATTTAAATCTTACCAATTTCAGGATTTCTCAATTTTTGCGAACATGACATAAGTGAAAACTAAACCCCCCCAGAAAATAGGTTAAGATATTTTCGGAATAAAACCAACCGGACCCGGTAATAGATACAGTAAAAATCTTAATCTATATTTTGTATCTATACTAATATATAAAGCTGAAGTTAATAAGTTGAGTTGATTAAAACTCAGCTTTATTATGAAATATAGCTGAGTTTGTTTGTTTACTTGAACGCACTAATCTCAGGAACTACAGGGCCAATTTGAAATAATCTTTCAGTGTTTGATAGTCCATATATCGAGGAAGCCTTTAGACTATATATCATCACGCTTTTTATACAAAATTTTCCACCTGATTTTACGCGTACGAAGTGGCAAGTAGCAACCAGTATTAAATAAAAAAATTAAAGAAGTGTTCTCTGTTTACTGGACAGTTATTGGTTGATTTTTGGACGAAATAAATAAATGTACTTTAGTGTCTTATAAGTTTATTAAGACATTAGAAATTACAGACTCTTAAATTTTATTGCATGTATCAATGAATACAAAATATTTTACAGATTTCGGTACACATTTAGAAGAGAACTGTGAATATGTCATACTTTAAATAAATTTAAATGAAACACCGACGGACTGGAAATTATTTAAAACGGTAGAGAATTTAAGAAAATCTGCAAAGTTTTTTGATGGCTTCAGTCTAGACGTTTTAAGTCGGGTGTTCTTTTTTATTGCCCTGGATGAATGGATGGGTGGATGGAGAAGTAATCTGGAATTAAATTAAAAATGTAAATTGATTCCTGTCATTTGGAAACTGCTAAAGAATTTATCAATTCCAGTGTCTTTTTAACAATAGAATTTATCTTGAGTGAAGTGATAGTTATCTACATATATAAAAGCGAAAGGTCACCTATCTCGAAACCTGCGGGAAGTGCAAAGAAGAAATTTGGCAAAATTTCACCTTTGTACATCCCGTGGTTTTCGAGATTGCGTGATAGGTGACCTTTGGCTATTATATATACCTCCTTATGTAGTTAATAGTTAGTAGACATCCGCTAAGAATAGATTTTTTCAATAGGGCTAGATTAAGGATGTGTAAGGAAGTTGCCAAGATTACTTTTATCCAATCGAATTCGCGAAAGTAGTATTACTAACATATACATGTATACTTACTTAACAAAGTTTATTTTTAAATGTAAAGGTTGAGGATTCTATTACCCCTTTGATAATTACTTTTGTTTCAAACCAACATTACAATCCCACTAATGAATGAATATAATACGACTGTATGCTATTGTTGAGCACTGTTTGTATGAACAAACAGTAACCTTTTATAGGATTTAGTGTTTGTTGAGAAAAGATTATCTAAGACGCGACAACAAAGCCGTCGGGGATAGAATATAACGGAACCATATTTTTATCTCTCAAAAAATTTAGACTTTTTTACTAATACTCTTTTGTTAGTTTTTTTAGTGTTGTTATTTTTTCTACCTCCAATTCGTAAAACCCTTTTTACCTTTTTTACGGAAAACATTTAAGCGTCTTAACGTAAGAAACGCTCTAAGTTAATTGTATAAACCTTCTTCATTATTTTTTACCAATTATGTTTGAAGATTAATGGAAAAGTAATTTAGAAATACACTATGTCGAAAACCGCGGGACCTTCTAGACTCTGTTTGTTTCCTTTCATTCCTCTTTTTTCAAGGAAGTTTTAAAAAAAATAATGAAATGGAAAGTAGAGAGATTACTTAAAAATGCAGAATTGTTCGCTACATCCGAATACTTCTTACAAACTTTTGACTGACATACCATATAAAATTATTATTTCATAAGACAGCCAATGTCACGTTCTATAGAAAGGACATAAAGGAGAATTGGCTAACAGCAGATGAGCTAAAATTGGGGCTAGACAATGTCTGCCAGATCCGCTAGTTCCATTTAAAATTTCAAAATAAATACTTATAAACGAGAAATTTTATTATGCCCTGCCTTTGTTAATCTTAAGATTATATACGAACTCGTCAAATAAATAACGCCCTTCGAAGATACGAAGTGTCCCTATAATCAATAAGAAGCTGAAAGGCTGATAATTCTTCTTACAACCGAAGCGTCACTTTGTATAACACGTAACAAATGTCCTTATATCTCGCGTCGAAACAATACAGAAATATGTAACGCGATCCATCTTTAATATTTATGATACGAATTCCAACGTCTCACCCGCGGACCTGAGAACGGGTTGTATGAATGTAAGTATGTATGGTTGTATTTGTATAGGAAACCATTTTACTTGTATCGTTTTTGCGGCGTCATTGGGGGACTTGTTGTGGGCGGTCACCATGGACTATTATGGACGCGCACTAAATCTACAACGACAGAATAACAACGTACAAATTTGACTTGAAGCAATGCGTTTGTGGGACGGACCGTAAGTAACTAGAGGTATTGTGCGCGGAATAGTCGATCTTTTTAATGAACGCCCAGAGACAAATTTGTGGTCCTCTATAGTTACGAATGTAGACAAGAGAAGTTTTTGTTGTTTCTGCCTCTAATATGGTACAGAACGAATAATAACTGGGTGTAATGGAAATTAGAACGGAAGGGAACAAAACATAAAGCTTAGAAAAGAAACAACTAAATCAAATGAAAATGGACGTAACAAAAATAAAAGAAGAAAACGAAATTACAATGAATTTCGCTACCGTAAATATGAGAATTGAATGCGAAAAAAAAAAACGTGAAAGAATAAACGTAGCCAAAAGAGGAAAGCTGAGCAAATACATACTTAGTTGAAAAAACTATATTTATATAATGTAAATGCCACGCTAAGTACGGCGAAGATTCTGCACAACACAAAAACAGTCAAACATTCTTTTTTTCATAATCGCTTTACCAAAAAAATATACAGACTCACCATAAGAGATCATTTTCAGCTTGTAATTTTGCACGTCCTAAGTAAACTTGACGTTGCATCATTTCTATAGAAATATGATATCGACCAATATATCTTAGTCGATATTTACTTAATGTCAAGGCACCTGAATCAACAGAGATCATTCTATTTCAAAGGTGAGACGACGGGTATCGAATTTTATTGAGCTAATTTTATTGATTTTATTTTTCTTTGATTTTATTACCTAGTATCTTAATACTAGCCCAACTGTAATAAGATATCCAAATTTTTTGAACCATATAATATATTTTTATAAATATACACATCATATTATGTGTAGCTCCAGGAATTTAGTTTCAGTTATTATTGGCTGTCCGTCTTATAGAAATCAGGCTTCACTGTTGTAATTCAGACATAGGGAATTCGAAATCGTCTTTTTTATCAATTATTCATATTAAGAAGGACCATACTTGCAGCCCTGACATATCTACACATGTGTGGTCTACAGAAAAATGTTAATCGAAAGCGTTACCTCTAACTCGTCGAAGATTTTGATTCCGAGATTTTACAAGATGAGGCATACAGAATAACACCGTATCTCAAGACGTATCGGTGGGCAAAAAGTGTTTTCATAGAGCGTCGAATGCTTATTCTCAAAACTCAACGCGATCGATGTTTACTTTTGTAAAACTCACCATTGTGTTCGATACGATTATTGTGTAGTCGGACATCGTTTTTTTTTTGTGTGTATCGAGTATTATCAGTGATGATTTTTAAAATGTTTGTATTTCTATACGATGATGACGTGTAGGTAGAGGCATTGTGTGTGAAATCGGTCCGGTGGGCAGTTGCCCTAATGCCTCCGAAGCCCGCTTTTGTATGCTTTGTGAGCGTCTACTGTTCTATACGTTCACTGTTTTGTAAACACGATTGGTCTTGATGCTTTAAAATAATATTAGGTATACTTTAAGGTGTATCTAATAATCCCGTTGTCACTCCAGTTAAACTTATCTAAAAGATTATTTCATTTTTCGTACACACAACAACAGCCCAACCTTAGCATCCTCTACCGTTAATCTATCAAAGTTTTTGATTTTATTGTAAATATTTGCCACACATATATGCCTAATAATTATAGTACTTAATTATATCCTTTTGTTTCTTTACTTAAGGGGATTTATTTAACAAATATGCTAGCTCTATCGTGACATAATCACATCTATTCGAATCTACTTAAAAAGTCACGTATAGAACTGTGAAGTAACTTAAAGCAACTATCAAAACTGTTGATCGCACTATATAAGACAGGATAAATAATAAAGCTTCCGGGCACAATGCTCGTAAGATAAACATATAAAAATTCTGTTCCACCTGAATCTCTAAAATAGATGTTAAGGATAGGCTTAGCGTTGTTTGCTGTTTTAATTTTAACATCAACAGTTGTAACTTATACAACGATATTTCGTATTGAGTAACATTTGAAAAAAAAAATGTAATTTAGGATAATTTTACTTCCTTAATTTTGGTTCCCATGTCCATCTGATAATATTTTATTATTTTCTGTAATTTAATATTATCAATTGACATTATGGTTAAAGATTTGTATTTCTTTGTTTAATTGTGGATTTATTTAAAGATCATTTTATCTACTTGTCTTGGGATTTTGCAGGCTGTTTCTATTTAGCAATACTTTAATTGATCAATTCATTTTATTATTCCATATTAAGTATTTCAATGTCTACTAAAATTTTTAAGACTATAAACTTTAATAGTACATCTGTCTATCTATATATAAATCTATCGTTTATTAGTCTCGCTAAAACTCGAAAAAGGCTAGATCGATTTGAATTCTGTTTGTTTTGTTTCATTCGCTATATTTCAGGAAGATTTAAAACGCAAAGAAAGAAAAGAAAACTCAGAAAACATTTAAAAATATAAAATAATGCAGATTTCATTATTACAGAATACTTCAAGTTGATGACATTCATGCAGCGCACTGAGCTTTTTGACTGACCTACTATGTAAGATTTTAGTTGCATAAAACATTTTGCCAGTGTCACGTTTTATGGAAAAAAACATAAAGGAGAATATTTAATTGCTTAATAGTAGACGAGCCAAAATTCGGCAAGATAAAATGTGACACTATTGATTATGTATTTTTACATAGCTGTATTATCATCTATTATGATTTTATCATTCGCCTTAATAGTTTTATTCACAGCAATAACCTGTTCGACGTCGACTCATTAGTGATTTTTTTTTAATATTCTACTTAATCGTAAAAAGTCGATACTCTCGTATCGGTGTGTATGATCAATAACTTTTTTATTTATATGACAGAAAGGATGGTTCCCTCCTTAGGAACGATCAAGGAATGAAATATATGCGCGCGATCGTAAAATAAAGAATTTATAGACGTCCTCCAGAGGTGGCGTGGTTTTATGGGTTTTCGAGGAGTTGATTTGGTGTTTGGTGATTGTGTACATATTTATGATTACCTTTGGCTGTTGTTAGTTATAGGTATATATATTGTCTTTAGCACCTCAATCATCGCCCTCGCGAAAACCACCCTAAAATTAATAGTAGGTCCTGTTGCTTGAGTTGGGCGTATATTTCTTTTTAAATATTTCTATTGTTATATTACAATGTATAGTGTATGCTTTTAATTATGTTGACCACGATGAGTTGCTAAGTCTATTCTGGTTTCAGAATTACCTTGATGGCCGCCAACAACGCATTCGCATCGACGAGACGTTTTCGTCTTGATGCGATCTGCGTTGTTGGCGTACCTCAAGGTAGCATACTGTCTCCTATCTTATTTAATTTTTCTGAGATTGAGACTAATATTACTGAGATGTTACAAATGTATATACTATCTATTCTTGAAAGCCTCTCCGAGAAGGTTTCCGGTAGTAACATTGACCTAGATGTATCAATGAAGTAAGCTTTTCGTTCATAAAGGTAAGCAACTGAAGATAATGAAGACGACCCAATATTTCTTATAATATATTTTCGTTTAATTTATCTACATATTATATTATAGTAAATATATGTAGGTATATATATAATTAATTTTAATTTATTATTTTACTCATATTTATTATTGTATTTATTTATTAATTTGATTAACATATATTCTACACTGCTTGGCTTTATTTTGTTTTAATTCACTTTTTATATAACTAGATTGTCTGCAAATGATCGCTAATTAGTAATAAGGCCGCCGCTTTGTACTTTTCTTATTCTTAAATCTGTTACTTATATTGTTTTCTTTGTCACATATAATAAAGATTATTTAAAATTATCACTTTAATAAATAAGAGCTTATTATAATATATGTTTTTGAAAAAGAAATTACTTTAGATAGTTAAAGAGACGGCTTGATTGTAAAACGCGTACGAGTTTTCTAAATGCACGTGTGAACGCGCATTGTAAACAAACAAAAAAAGACAGCCACCGTGACTAACAGTTTAACGTGTTTGTTCTCTCGACAAGTGCGCGTGAAATTGTGATTATGAACACAAATAAAGGAGGTCCCGATCGACTCGTGGCGCTTGTGATTAAGGCTCGATCGTCGGGACGGCTTTTACGGGTATTTACATCAGTATAGAACAGATAATATGATTGAATAGCTGTTAGTCATAGGGGCTGGGTATCGTTAAAGGTATGTTCTCTCGATAAGTGCGCGTGAAATTGTGATCATGAACTCGTGGCGCTTGTGATTACCGCGCGATCATGTCATCTCCTTTTACGAGTATTTATATCTGTATAATACAGACAATGTGATTAAATTGCTGTTATTTATAATGGATGAGAATTATTAAAGGTCTGTTCTGTCGATAAGTGCGCGTGAAATTGTGATTACGAACTCGTGGCGCTTGCGATTACGGCGCGATTACGTCATCGCCGTTTACTGATATTTATATCTGTATACTATAGATATAAATAGTTACTGTATCTGTTACTTATAATGGCTGGGAATTATTAAAGGTCCGTTCTCTCGATCAGTGTGCGTGAAATTGTGATTATGAACACAAATAAAAGAGGTCTACTCGTAGCGTTCATGATTACGGCGTTATCATATATAATAGGAGCTTATTTGCAAGTCAGACTTTTTAGTCCTTCAAATTATATTTTATGTATTTTTTAGCGTTATAACTGTAGCAATTACGAAAACTTCGGCCACTATCTCCCTACCTTTTATGGCAATTTTATAATCCTCATTCGAAGTGTTTACACGGTCTTTGCAACTCCCTTAAAGTACTGTAGTTATTGTGAACACGTATTACCTACAGTGCCTGCCGTGAAAACTCGTATAAAATTGTGACGTTTATGTTACAGCTTTTATTTTATTATTTTACGGCCGTCTATTGACAGCGAACAGCTAGTCCACACTAAATCCTGACCTCCTAATGCCAAACTCGATCGTGGAGATATTAAAAGGCAGTATCTCTTGTGGCGCATTAATTTCCCCCCGGGAGCAGTTCTAATGACTCGTAATTACGATCAAGGTAATGGACTCGAGTAATGGCGGGCGGCCACAAAGCGGCCATTTTGTTTTTTGTTTTTTTTTCTCATCGTACTCGCGCGCCGCGCCGTGTTCGAAGTGCCCTAGACTGCATTAGTGATATTTTATAACAATTTACGTCTTCATTCTCTTACGTTTTTATACCGATTTATTTAAAGTTTATTTTTGCTTTTTAATTTATGTGTGTCTGATGAGGCGGCTATGGAGTGAAACATCTACGTGTAGATACATATGTACGCTTGCGAGCTAAGTGCGTGTGCATGGCGGAAGTTTTGCAATCCTTACAGCCGCAACACACGTTTCGACAAATCGTTGCGAAAGAATTGTACAATTAAATCATTGCGAAAAATTTGTGCTATTTAATCGACAACGATTTTTCATACACGCGTATCGATAAAACTGTGCAGTTAAACTGCTTTATCACAACGATTTATCGAAACGTTTGTAGCGGCTATAAGAAATAACATAATTGTGAAAGTAACTTTGTCTGTCACGTTTTTACGCCTAAATTAGATTTATAACCTACCTAGAAAGTAACTTCTGGAACCAGTAAGGTACTAAATAATAAATCCCGCCCCCGTTGGGATATCCTCAGTTTTTAAAAAGCTTGGCTAGTATTCAAAAGTGTTCCTAATATTGTTTCTGTAAAAATAGTAAAAAAAAAATAAGAAGGCAAGGGTTTAAAATGACAAATGCTACAACTTGGAAAAAAATACTTTTTTATTTTTTTTTCTTTGATATTTTTTGTTATTTTTCTTTAATATGGTATGAAGATACCAGGAATGCTGTGACATATTCTTTTTTTTATTTTATTAAACATCAATTTGCACAGGCACGTGCCATTTATGATTTACACTCATATAATGTGATATTCGCGCAGCCGAGAAATTAAAATATGAATTTAAATGCGCAAAGATTAATTTCACGGCGATGAGTCTCTTAGCGATTTTTTTTTTCAACTTTAACGCTAAGGTTTTTGACGTAATTCTTTGGCGCCCTTTTTCATTTGAAATTTGATGAATCGAAACAAGCGATAGTGGCTAGAGGCAAACTGAGGGCCTAGCACGAACATTCTCGACAGTTTTGCTTTTTTTTATGTTACAAATGGCAAACATAGCAGGCAGCATGCACCTAAGTGCCTACCGACGCCCATGGATATTTGCACGATCAGAAGGCAAACAGGTCGTTAGATTCGCTTAAATTCGAAAACCGCTTTCAAATTCTGTTTCTTTTGATTTATTTCCTTATATTAAAGGAAGATTTAAAAGAAAAAAAAAATGTCGAAAGATTGTTTAAAAATACAAAAAAATTAAGATTTCTTCAATACACCACAAAACACTTTGAATACATGACCTTCGTACTACATCTTTTAGCTGACGTGCCACTTAAAATTATTATTTGGCGAGACATTTGGCCATTTTATGGAAATTTAATATAGTAAATATGGCCGTTTTATACAGGACATAAAGGAAAAGGGTTCATTTGCTAATAAGAGACGAGCTTAAATTCGAGCAAAGTGTTAGAAATGTTCACCCATCTGTCATCCGGTCGCGGTAAAAACTGCTTAACCTAGCGATCGACTCAAATGCCGGCTACTGATTAAGCCACAACCTCTCTCTCTCTAGTAAGAACCTAGCTTCCTTTCCTTCCTTTGCAATTAAATATTGCGATAGGCTAGCACAATGAGTATGAAGAATAATGATTACACTTTTCCCGTGACAGATAAATCACCGAATTTGTACATGAAAAGCCAGACATTTACCTTTCTCTGCTTGAGAGAGGAAAATGTCTGGCTTTTCATGTTGCAATTAAATATTATGTATGCAATGAAATACAGCGACAGGCTTATATGACTACTACATCGTATGACTCATAGGGCCAACGCGGCTTTCATCATGAAAATAATATGTTTCATCCATATTATTTTTAGGCTAGAGAAGAGTTCATACTCTTAGGTTAATCGGACATGAGAGCATTTTTTGTAAAATGTTTTTATTTTATTTTTTTCTTTAAAAAAATACATTTGTTTTTAAATATGAAGTTAAAGATCATACACCGGGTAGGTTTTGAAATGACCTTTAATCCCGTATTCAAAATAGAGGGCAACCTCGATTTAACAAATCGGAGGGGAACAAGAAAATATTCGTTATATGAAGTAATTCGTTGAACTGAGGTTAACCTGGAGGACTGACGTGGAGAAGGGTTTCGCGTGAACAGTAGTTGCTCGCGAGTCAGTCGATCCTAAGCTCAAGGAGGTTCGGAAATAAGTGTCTTCTTATCGATTCATGTAGGTACATATTGTAAGCGTTATTAAAAATGCTAAATTTTAGATCAACACGACAAAACTTTCCACTCGCGTTATATAATTAACTATTATTTATTTTTTAACAAATCAGTATAAACTCTACATTAAATATTTATAAATAATAATATTTTTTATTTACTTATTTGTTCTTGTATTTGTTACATTCGCCTTAGAAGTATGTTAGTATACAGGAATAGTACAGTCAACATAAATATGTTTAAAACACACACACATTCTGGAGCCAGTTCTTTTAAAAATAGGAACAAATTATATTTATGCGTTTATTTTGTTGTGAGTTTTAATACGAGAGCTGAAAAATGACTTTTTTAATTTTGTAATTCGTATAACATTAATATTTGATTTCGGCAATTTTTTATACCAAATCACGTTTCATTTTAATGGATTTACGATTCAGAAGGACGACGCTTATGTGTAGTAACACTTTTATATTTTATTTTCAGATACAAATTTTCTTCCCTAAAGACACAGATTTTTTATACTATAAATTTTTCTTGGAGGAGATCGTGGCCTATTCAGAGAAAATTGTAATATATAGATATTCTTACTAATTACTAATATATAAAGCTGAAGAGTTTGTTTGTTTGCTTGAACGCGCTAATCTCAGGAATTACTGATTCGATTTGAAAAATTATTGCAGTGTTGAATAGCTTATTTATCAAGGAAGGCTATTTATTATACCTAATTTTACGCGGATGAAGTCGGGGGTGCAGCAAGTACGAAATAAAGATTGTTCTCTCTTCTTCTTTTGTCTTCTTTTTCTTCAGTATGCGAAAACTTAATCTTTCATGTTTGATTGTATCACTTCGAATTCGTGGTAATAAATTTTCCACACCGTATGTCATGTCTGATTGGTCAACTTGTATTTCTTTGGACGTCCGGATGTCTGTGTGTGTGGATCTGGCACGATCACGTTCGAAACAGACAACTTATCGCGTTAATGTTTTATTTTATTAGCTTCAGAAATATATGCGCGCTAATTCCTATTGAAGATGGATGTGTTATTCGACATCTTTTAATTATAGCGAAAAACTAAATTTCAGACATGGCGCTTAACGTCGATGACGGCTTAGCTGATAGATCGTAATATTTATGAAATAACAGGTGTGCACTTTGGATTTTCCAAACTATTATAGTATTTTCTGTGTCTCAAATGCAGGTTGGTCAAAGTAAATAGAACACCGGCCATCGCCTAGCTGCGGTTAGTTATTGTACCTGTTAATGTAGGTAGATGTATGGATGTCAGTGTGCAATTGTACCCGCTCCTACTTACATTGTGTGCACAGTTGATTCAAAGCAAACGGACGTTTGCGGTTTTCTAATACAGACGTTATAGTTTTTATATATAAAGACTTGCAGTTCCCCGCGACTTTGTCTGCGTAAATTTAACTTAGAGGATGTCTACTAACTATAAACTTTGGCAGTTGACCATAGGTGTCGATAGTGACTCAGGCGAACCGCCTGCCCGTTCCATAAAAAAATAGTCCTATGTCTAACCAACCGTTTCCTAAGCAAAAAAACTCGGGCAAATAAATTTTAACGTTCACAATTCCATGTAAATTCTGGCATTCTGTATCTTCTCGACAGGAATTACATATGAATTCTGGCAACTCGATTTGAGACCAAGATTTATTTAGCCTCCGCTATTTCTTATCGTAAAGTAGCGTATATAAGCGGATACATAATATTCAAAACGTGCGAGTTCCATCGGTCATAGCGTCTGAGGAAGCATCATATTGAAAGCCCCCATAGAATTCAATGAAATGGGAATGAAGTCTAGAAAAGAGACTATCTATTTTATACGGTTTTTAAGATTCTGTAGTCCTACTAGGAACCCTAATAGTTCCGCTCTATCTGCCCGCAAGGTTCTCTCCCCCCCCCCCCTCACATTTGTATTTTCAAACCATTACACATACAAATTTTAAATTTTCCATGTTGATAAGAACATGCTAAAAACTCGTAAGGAAAATTATTTTGAACGAAATCTGATAACGACAATTTGAAGTAATTGTACAAATACGGAACCCTTTTACATAGGCATTTCTTGGCCACTTTTACTGTCCCGATTCATTGTATTCTGCAGGACTAATTCAATGAGGCAACCGAATATGTCGTAAAACTTCCACATATGGAAGGGTTTGATGAGATCGCGAAACAGACTTTAGTTGAAGGTTCGGCGGTTATGAGCTAATACTTTGGTCGTTAGGTAACTAAGGAAGTCTAAAGTGTGTCTGGCCACCACATCAATTGTACGGGACCAACTAAATCTATTAACATTTTCGCTCTTATAAATCATATTACGTTGTTTTCAACGGTACAAATAGCTTCTGTAATTAATATAATAATTACATCGTTTATTGTAATTATGTCAAGAGTTTCAAATAAAATGTTAAAATAATAAAAAAAACAATATTTCTTGAGTTATGATTTTGTTCCCCTTAACTTGGCGCCAAATTTTCTGTCATCGCAGCGTGTTATGGAGAAACGACAGGAAGGGGAATGCGCAATTAAAAAAAAAAAACCAAACTCAAATTTTGCGTTCGTAAAATCTTGTACTGCGGTACTACTGTTTTGAATAAAATATAAAATGATCGCGTATATTGCGACCTTGTCAATTAAACATCTGTAGAATCCTCCAATTTTCATAATTATTTTACGATTTACTAAAGCTTCAGACACAGTTTTGTGATATACAATATATTCTAATGGTAAGACATGTTTTTAAAGATTTGCATACAATACTAAAATGTATTTATAATAAACGACACGATTTACCAAGATATATCTTTGTAGTAGTAAAAATTAGGATGTTTTACATATTATTTTGAAAGAAAAAATATCGCAATATTTGTCGTGTCGTCTGTTATAGAATAAAACAAGTATTGGTCCATTATCTATGACCACTAGTTTTATTTTTATAAATCTATATATTGGAGACACAAAGGAACGGTGCTTTCTGCTTAAGAGATTCTCTATAGATTTATTACACTCTACAATTTATTGCTTTTGAATATATGGCGTATTATTTAAAATTACCGCCAATTTCTTTTTTCATCCCCAGCATTATACTGGCACAAACTTAAACTATCAATTATACCTTGTCAAGTCATACATTTTAAGCCATAGACAAATGAATACACGATTTATCTTTTTTTTTAAACTAATAAACAAACTAAACACAAAAAAAGTAATGCCAAAGTTACCATAATAAGTGGTTCGCTTAAAAAAGCAACAACTAAGTGGTGTGAAAAAAAAATTACAGTGTTGCAATAGAAACGGATGGGGTGTTAAAATTGCCATATAAAAATATGTGGATGTGTAAATTATTATTGTTATTTTACATTGGTGTTTACGTTCACTAGAGTCTTTGACACTGGGCTAGCCCTCCCGCTTGATGCTGGGCATCTGCGGCGGTGGTTCGGCTAGGCCCTTTACCTGGAAACAAATACATTTCTTTTTTTCAAACAATAAAATTACAACAATTAAAAAAAAACCGACTTCATATTGTCAAAACTGGACAAAATTGAAATATAAAAAGCTTTCAAATAAAAAAAAATCATCAAAATCGGTTCAACAAGTCGAAAGTCCCAAGGTAACAAACATAAAAATAAAGGTGAATTGAGAACCTCCTCTTTTTTTAGGTCGGTTGAAAATATACATATTGGGTACAATAAAAAGGTTGTGCCTATTAGTTGATAGACAAAATATTACACTTTTTTTTCTCTTTTGAAACAATATTTAAATATATAAAAGCGAAAGGTCATCTAACACGAAATTTCGAAAACCGCGGGATGTGCTAAGATGAAATGTGGCAGGGCAATTTAAGTTTATAGTCGGTAGACTTCTGTTAAGAACCGACTTTTTTTTTGTACCAATAAAATATACAAAAACACAAATACAAAAAAAAGTATACAATGGATTAACTTATAATATATCCTATAAGTGATGTCTTCCAGGGATCGTTTGATAAGGTTAGATTAAGGAAGTATATGCCCTTGCAACTTTACACATAAAACTTCATACCCGGGAAATAGCTTGTTTATAATAACTATTATTGGTTCCATTTTTCTAACTGTAAAAATACTAATATTGCTGAAGAGTTTGTTCGTTTGTTTACCTGAACGCGCTAATCTCAGCAACTACTGGTCCGATTTGAAAAATACTTTCAATGTTAGATAGTCCATTTATCGAGAAACGCTATAGGCTATATATCATCACGCTAAATGTTTTCACCAAATTGTACGCGGACGCAGTCGCGGGCACAGCTAGTGAGGTATAGAGATGAATGTACTATTTTAATATTAGGATGATCTGATATGATTAACGAAATATGAAGTGATGTTGAAAAATTCTGATTAAAGAGACTATGCTATTCTTTACTTTACCATCTCTGAACACTAGATAAGAGATCTGTTTGGCCTTTTTAATTTTAGAATGATGAATTCGTTTTTTACTATTTTTATGTTTCTTTAAGGGCACTGTGTGCCCCCACAAAAAAGCTCTGATAGAATCCATAGAGATTTCAAATTTTTATATGTGTCCTTTGACATGTTTGCTCTAGAATATTTCTGACATTACGATTGTGTTATCTAGTCTTCACGAAAATTGAATCTATTTTTTTTTTACCTAATTTTACGCGGAGGAAGTCCAAGGCACAGCTTGTAAGTAATATGCAAAAACAACCTCGAAACTTTTAAATAGCATTTTCCTTGTACTTAGGTTCTTTGGCACGAGGACGTTGGTGCTTGGTTAGACTAAATAATTTATTATTATTATTTATTTGTTTGCCAACCAGCAGATTATAATACAAATTGCATAAAAACTGAGATAGAATAAATTATAACCTATGCTGACCCACTTACTGGTTGCCACAACTTGCTAAATAACACATAACTGGACATGATTACAAGAATTGTAAAAATAAAACATTATAGAGGCAGCATACTAGCTAGTTCACCAATGCTGTCTAAAATACTTTACAAAAATTAACATTAGGAAGCCGAGAATCATAAAATTTCAATTAGTACTACATAACTTAAATTAGAATTACAAAACTCAAATTAGAATTACAAAAGCGAAATGAGAATTTATTTTATACTAGCTGTGCCCGCGACTTCGGCCGCGTAAAATTAGGTAAAAATAGATTCAATTTTAGAGGATGATACACATAGCCTATAGCCTTCTTCAATAAATGGGCTATCGAACACTGAAAGAATTTTTCAAATCGGACTAGCAGTTCATGAGATTAGCGCTTTCAAGCAAACATACAAACTCTTCCGCTTTATATATTAGTGTAGATAATTCTGTCATTGAATTGTAGTAGCTACATAAATGACCATGTCATATTCATTATATTTATCAAGAAAAAGATTTATGATTCCATAAAAATCGTTTTTAGCAAATTCCCGAATTTATATTAAATATTTATTTAACATCTATTCTTTTATAATTATTTTTCTGCCACCCCTTTTATTTGAACACTAGAAAAAACGCAAAATATAATATTTGCCATTTTCCCACATCCTGAGCAGTTTTGTGGTACACTTCACTGATAAACCATCACGCCTATAGATTTGTGCTTTAACACAGTAATTTAACTTTATATTATCTGTCGAAAAATAATATAATAATGCTTTTCGCTAGTATATTTAATTTATAACAACATGCATTTTATTTTTTTCAAAAATTTAAACATATTCGTCTGCCTGACACTTTTCTACCATTCCTATATAACAATTTGGTTTTTAAAGTACGGACGTCAATTATTTGAACTACATAATACCAGATATTTATTGATATTCATAACATACAAGTCACACTTCTAATAACTTATAATTCTAATAACCTCAAAAGTTGTAGTCCGATTTCGTTCAAAATAATTTTCCTAATGAGTTTTTAGTATGTTCTATCAACATGGAAATTATCAAGTCTCTGCGTCTAATAGTTTGGAAATGCTAGGAGGTGGATCACCTTAGGGGCAGACGCACGGAGGGACGGACAGAGTGCAATTATAAGGGTTTCTTGTTACTACGGAAACCTAAAAAGGTTTGTAGCGAAATTTTGACCAGCCGGCGATCTCTTGTTCATACAAGTATATGACACCGAACCGACGAGGCATTGGCGTTTTTGTTAACGTCACATACTTCTACGACTGGATTAAAAGTCATTCGAAGTTTTTGTATTGTAAAAAAAAATATAAACCTTAAGGAATGTTTAATGAAAGTTCTAATTTTTTAATTTTCTTTTTTAAATAAAAACTACTTGTAACCTAATTCGTGAAGTAAGGAATTATAAATACGGAAGGAGGCCAACGTAATTTGGCGCAGTTGAAGTCATCTATAAAGAGTGCGCAAAAGCAAATATTTTTCAATAATAAGCTTCCCTACTTCCTAATCCTATCCTACTAATATTATAATAATAAAAATGAGAAAGAAATGCCCATCTTAAATGTATACCGTTTTTGTATGTTATTACTACATTAAAAACACTTTTTAAATTATTTATATATATATTTCTTCCTATTTATGATAATCTTTCGGAAGGCCTTAATAAAAGACAAAAATAAATATGGAAAAGGCATAAAACAAAATAAAAGGTACTCTCTACTTTCGCACTAAAAATATTAAAATTCGCATTAAAATCAATGGGCAGAACATGAATTTAGTGTAACTAAAGATGACTGTAAGTGTATTGAGTCACACGGACGAGGCTACGTACATCGGCTAGTCTCAAATATTTTCAAAGGACCTCTCGTTTTTACAATAACCTTTAAAGTAAACAATAGAAAAATGATAATTTTTAAAAGTAAGTAAACAACGAAGTCTGTTGTAAATAATGTATAAAAAACATTATATTTTTCAGTACATTTTGACTCTTCATTTCCACATTACATACAGACACTATAATATATAAAATCATATTTACAATTGGATTGAAAACTAATTACATACATATTAAGGAAAATAATTCTAATTTCAAACTAAAAACAAAAATATAAATCAGAAAAAAAAACTAAAAGACATGATCCACATCAGTGTAAGTGGGGTAGGTTCCCTAAAAACTAGCTGCATTATCCCGCTGTGTAGGTAACTGTGTCTCTAGTAAGATCATTTGTAATCTACTATGTATGTATATAAAATCAATCGTTGTTTGTTAATCTCGCTAAAACTCCAACAAGGTTAGCCATTTTGAATTTTGTTTCTTTTGTTTTATTACGTTTATTTCTTGGAACGTTTAAAAGATAAGTAAGTAAGGAATAGTTTAAAGTTTATTAAAAAATACTAGAAACTGAAGATTTGGTCGCTACTTCAAATATTGATCGATGTGTCATGTAATATTATTCTTTCATAGGACATACGGCCAATGTCACGTTTTAATGGGAGAGACATAAAGGAGAATAACTGGCTAATAGAAGATTTAACGTCGATACTGTATAACAGCGTTAAAGAACTTCTATACTTTACTAGCGGACCAGGCAGACGTTGTCCTGCTCGAAGGTTGGGTTACTTACTATTTACTACATTCTATTATCCTATAGTATTATTTATTATATCCGTTCCCGTTTCTGTTCCGTACATCAAAGTCTAGATAAATAACCTACATACCGACTGCCGCGCCATCTGCCGGATTGATTTGACAATCTGAACCAGTCGTTTAGGAGGAGTTCAGTGACATGCACACGTACAATATAATTATACATATAAAGATAATTAACATGGAAAAAATATAATTTAAACACAGTTCTTACTAAGAACTATTTTTAAAAGAGGCGCTTACAAGTTTCTTGCTGATTCGTCTCGTGGTTAGACTATTCTGAAGCATCTTTTAAGTTACTTGACGATTCAGAAGAGCCCGAAAAATTTTACTTGAATAAATTCCTCTTGAATTTGAACTTGTATCTGAATTTAGACCCCATAGATTTTGAATGTGTTGATCAAAATATTTTATTATTATTTAAAAATAATAACACACGCCGCCCCAAAAAAAAACTCATCAATGACCGCTGATCGCCCACAAAGCCTCCCTAACCAAATTACACACTCATTAGTTCTACGGAATGTTTGTTTTGTTTTTTGTCAAAGATGGCGCCGGCGTTTCTAAAACTAACAGAATTAGTCACAGTCATAACATCAGCGGGGGTTTATTGGTCCACCGGTGAACGGATATCGAAATATAATCTAATTAATCGCTCCCTACTACGGAAGGATTTAATTTAAACGAGTTGTTTCCCGCGTCTTCATCCACATAAAATTAAAACCCTTAGACCTCCTTAATTTGGCCATATCGAAAAATCCGTTCTTAGCAGACGTCTACTAACTACACAAAGCATTTTTTGTGATTTCACAAAAATCTGCTTTTTTGAGTTAGGTCAGTTTATGATTTAGCGTGCGATATGTATTTATTAGCTACCTTTTTCTAGTGTGGCAATATTATATTACATTTTATATCACTGTACCGGTTCAATATTTGTTGAAACACGAATACTAATGTCAGACATGGCCGCTTCTAAGACTGCAGACTTGATAGCTTATAGGGCTAGATAGGGATAATCTTATCCTAATTTTATTTAAAGCACCGTCCTGCAATGCGTTTAAAGCCGCCCATAAACCCGTGTCCATTAAATCGACCCATAAAATTTTACATTACCCCTCCATCGGCCATACTTAAGTGGCGTAATTGATTCTTTTACTATTTTCGCTAAAATATTCAAAAGGCAGAGACATAATTAAGCGGAGATAACATCTACATATATTGCAGTATCAAACTGGACACTATATTAATGCAACATTACGAGTAAGTATAGAGAAGCATAGAAGAATCATTAATTTTTTTCTTTAACCGATAGATAATACAGTCTTTTTATACCTAGTTTAAGTGTTTATTGAAATTTTATTGTTTTTTTTTTTTATTTATTTATTCGTAATTGGAACGCCAACAAGAATGCACTTATAACCTACGCTCATACGTAAAATTTATTAGTGGATAGTACGAAATCAAACGTCGAATGACATCTATCACTGCTCATTTAATTAAAATCTGTACTTTTATACCGACAACATGACACGAACCCGAACGTTAGTCCTGTAACGCGAAATGCCACGAATGCGTCTCTTACGAACAGTTTATGGGTTGCCAGTACGATATATATATCGGCCATCCTCACGCCCCGTTGTTAACAACCCGCAAATGACATTCAATCAAATCTGTAAACGCTCAGTTAATAGGCCCAACTCGAGAACTGCCCGAACGAATTCAAATTGCATTCGACACGCTTTGAAACCGACGAATTTAATCGACCTACGGCAATCAAGTTTAATTTTACTGCAAAACTTTCCGCTTCTACGTTTGATTGATTTATTTAATACCCGATTTTATGATCTAACAGCTGCTTGTAAATTGTAATTAGTTTGCAGGAATAATATAAACATTGAAGAAAATTCACAACTTTTACGATGCAACCAAACTTAGTTTTACCCTTTTAACCTACTTTTTTTTCCGCTGGGAAATGCATTTACGCACCCCGGCCAAATGGTCGGGAGTGTGGGACTCACTGGCTTGAGCCAGAATACCCACTAAACCCAGCGGCGCCCTCACCATCCATGACTGAACACCACAGGTTCGCTCGCGCAATCTACCATGGTGACCCCTTTAACCTACTGCGGTGACACACTTATTATAATCCACCAAAGGGAAAGCATTGGGCTTAGATGAGTAAAATGCAGGACTTTGTTACCAAATCAAACAACATGACTAAAAAACTATGAATGAATAAGCAGTGATTTTTGTCACCGATCACAAGCTTGTCAAATGTGATGATTCTGGCAAAAACCACCTATCCAAACTTTAATTTAAGGTGAGGAACTGTTATATATGTCATGTGTTGTCATTCTTGACATAAACGAGTGCGTTTCTAATCGTGTCGTAGTTCACTTCTCCGAACGTCGATTCAATATTCTTTAAATTGAAGATATACTCAATTTTGATAAGTTTATTAAAAATTATTACTTCTTTTACCTTGTAGTCACAATACAAATACATTTGGAAAATACATTGTGAGTATCTATTACTGTCTACACCACCTCGATTTTCGAAGCGAGCGATGTCTCTCCAACTGTCCTTCGACATGTCCGTCTTATTTTACATCGCTATAGTAGTGTCCTTTATACTGCAAGATCGTCAATTATTCCTTAAAACGAGCAATGACATTAGCGCAGTAACAATGTTTTGGTGTAAATAAGTGCTCACGTCACACATCGTCGCACCAAAGTACAATCAGCATCACGAGACGGGTGTCCATCACATAGTACTACGTTAACGAGCACATGCAAATATAAGCCAGTCGTGGCGCGCTAACAATTCCTGTAAAACTAGGAGCCGGCTCGTAACAACGAATCGTGACGTTGATTTGTGTAGTGTCAAAGCGTTAAATTTTATCTGTGTGTAGACAAGAATAAGGATTACAAAAGTATGGACTATACAAAAAAAGGTGTAGTAACTTAAAAATTACAGACGGGAAATATTTCCCATATAAATTTTAATGAAGTCATGAACAATATTATAGCATAGGAATATTGAAAGGTGAATTAAGTTATAAGGATTTCTATACGTTTAGGGTTTGAGTTACGTTGTTATGATACAGAAGTAATTAATGTACCCGCAAATAAGTTTATTTTATTTATGTCTTAACTCTTTGTCTTTCTAGACGTCTAAACTTATATCTACAAAATTTGGTTGTTCACAAAAAAAATCAGCATCGGAAAATTACTTCTCAATCGAAACGGCAGAATTTTTTCATATAACATAAATTATATCTTATATTAGTTACGTATGTCAACTATAAGGTTATAATTTTGTGTTCTTTCTTATGCCTGCCAGTTATCCCTATTAAATCTAATAAGAGTAACTCTAGATGGTTGTCAATTATTTTCTTGAATTCTGGTGTTATTCAATATATTAATATAATGATGAGAGACCATATTTTTCGGGATTTTAGCCTGTGTCGAAAATTAAAATTCAAATGATACTTTATTCAAGTAGACTTTTACAAGCTCTTTTGAATCGTCAAATATTTGAAAAGCTATCACTGATTTGAAAGAGTCGAGATACGAGAATAATCAGCAAGAAACTCGGACTCATTAAGAAAACAACACTGAAATATACCCAACCAATACATCTATTGTCGTTTAACCTTTATGGTAGAAAAGATGGCTAATTTTTTATTAATATTTTGTTATTGAAGTACGACTATGTTATGCATTGACTAAAATAGAATTGGTATTAACCAAGACTGTCCGGACGATGCTCAATGCAATGATTGACATTTGTTTGGTTATCTATTTTAAAAGGTTTACCAGCAGTTTTTTCTATAAAACATACGTAATTAAAGTAAATAAATGACAAGAGTATTATATATATAATATTACTATTATTATATATATATATATATAAATAATACGCTATGAACTAATAGTACAATTATTTCACGGTGAAAACCGCATTTAAAATTAATTAACCAAGGTAAATTTAATTAATGACAGTATAGTAGATAACTAGTTAAGGTGGGTAATTGATTTTTATTGTTAGTCGTCAAGACATAAGGAGCCAGACATAATTCAAAGTGTTTAAACATTTTTGTCCTTGAAGACTATGAAAATGAAAATGGCTTTAAAATATTATGTCCAAAAAAATAAATGTCTGAAATTTATTAAAAAACCTTTATATTTATAAATAAAGAAACCACAAACTTTAAACATTGTGAAAAATAAACACTTTATAAATATATAATATAATAATAGCTAAAATTAAACACGAAACTAAATTTTTAATAATACAATATATTTTCAAATCATTGAGGAAAAAAGTAATTAAGAAAGGTTTTGCGTACTATTCCTATAAAAAAAAGTAAGCAAAAGGCCAACATCACGCGGTGTTCCCAGGCGGTCACCCATCCAAGTACTGACCGCGCCCGACGTTGCTTAACAACGAGAAGTACAGCACAGTGAAGTGTTAATCGAAAAAGTTAGGAAACAGATTTAATTCACTGCTAGGCAGCGACCTGAGTTCTAGTGTCTCTTTTGCGACTTATTTCCATTTTCGATTCTTCCCATCGCCTTAATTGTTGTTTCAAATTAGAAATAAAACAAAATTCTTGGATAGTACATTGAACCGAAATTTTCCAAGTGATAGAATCAGGCATGACTATACGAAAAATTATGACAAACAGAGAATAGTGGCCTACTTTGTATAAAGACGCAAATATAGGAGGGGAATTTTGATGGGAAATGTGAAAAGATCGTCGTGAAGTAGCGGCAAGCAATCTTCCAAAGGAAATTGCAATTTGAGGAAACTAAATCATCAACTTTAAATATCTGTTAATGTTGATGTCCATGAAGTCGTCTGAATGGTTTAATAAACTTCTATTCTTTTACTTTTCTTTGTTTCTTTTTTTATTCTATAACAAGTGGAAAACGAGAAGGTGGTTCACCTGAGTAACTCATGAATATGGATATCTTCTCTACCAGAAGGCTCGAAGATTCGTTACTGGCTGTAGTGTATTAGATAAAAGACGGTAGTTATTCATAAGAGTATAAATACAGAGACACACGTGAACGCGGTCAGTTATGTTACGAACGTTGAGTTGGTATTGTTGCGATTGTTACATGAGTCATCTATAACACCAATCTTCAGATTTTACAATGAAAAAAATAGTTTATCTTTTAAGAAATCCTATTATATCTTATAACTAACTGTGCCCGCGACTTCATACGCGTAAAATTAGGTAATAAAAAATAATTCAATATGATATATAGCCTTCCTCGATAAATGGGTTGTCTAACACTAAATAATTTTTCAAATCGGACCAGTAGATTCTGAGATTAGAGCGTTCATGCAAACAAATTAACAAACTCTTCAGCTTGAGCTTCATATATTAATATAGATAGAAACTTTTAAAAGAATAAATTGTTTGGGTTGCCTGATAAAATTAATGAAAATTTATATGAGAAACAAACGAAATTTTGATGGGGTACGTGTTCAAATTCGTGCGGTGATTTTTCGTTTTTTTCGTTTGCTTGCGTAAGTAATGTTTCTGTTAATTTATTTTTTCTTAAGATGGTAAAGTAAAATTTAAATTTAGCAATTTGAATGGTAGTGCCTAATTCTATTTAGTATCGAGTTTTACAATCCTATGATCCACTAAAAGCAGAAAAATTTAATTACAAAAACCTTTATTTTGTTTCTCCACTTAGTTGAAGTAATCGGAAAAGCCGTAGCTAAGCAAATCGCACAATTATAATGTCTTAATCATTATATTATTTAAGTTAAAATTGTAATTTTTGTATGGATTTGGTGTTTCTGGCTGAATAAAGTTTATATTATTATTATTTGATCTGTTTCAGGAAACATATTGTAATGAAATTAATAAAATTAAAAAATACAGTTTCTTTTTGTATTGTTTTAAATCGGACAGTTGGATAAATAGGATGTGAACATGTTATTTTGTGCGCTAATAATGGTGCATTTATGAATTTTAACCCCTCTATAGAGATACATCCTTTGATATAAAACCATCAACTCGTGTGAATAAAGAATACGCATAAAAGGCTGAAACGCGACTCGCGTCTTGTATTTCCAATCTATTTTTTTTACGACTAAATCATTAATAAATAACAGATAAGGGCATATATTTCTTATACCGGATCTCAACAGTTATTCCAAATTTATAATATTCTGTATATTTACCGCATAGTGCATAATTTTTTTGATCTTAATTTGATTTCTTTTTAATAGCCAGTCTACATAGACTGAACGATTAGCATCTTAAACGTGCGACGAATTAAAAAATAAGTAATAACAGAGAGTAATATAAACTTGACATTAAAAATAAATATAAAGGGGAACAAGGGCCGGTGCTTACTGACGCCCAGTGTTTCGTTAGGGGATGAAAAAATATTATTTCACGGATTGTTTTTCATTTTATCATTAACAGTGATATACCTCTATTTTGGTTTCAATTAATATAAATAAGGAGTAAGGCTGAAAAAAAAAAAAAAAAATTGACAGACAGACAGACAGACCAGGGAGTGATCCCATAAGGGTTGCTTTTTTTCCTTTAAGGGTACGGAGTCCTAAAGACAAACAAGAATGATACCGAAATCCTGTATCTGGTGCAGTTTGATAGGCGACGCGGAGGTAATAAACTAATTGCGTATAAAATTACTAAACATGTCGGACCAAGTAGAGTCATCGTTGGCTGGCGACGCGTGTCGCGAGTTACTCATCCTAGTATAATTACAGCTTTAAGTAATTTACGTAGAAAACATATTGTGACTCAGCATAACTATAATCTCCTACCTTACTCAAGGGATATCGTCGTATATATTATATTTTGTTATCCATTAATCCAGTACGCGAGAAACGCGTCGGCATCCTCAAGCCGCAAGGATCGTTGGAGCGTGCGAGAGAGGAGCGCGCACTCGCCACCGCGCAGGAGGAACCAGTAAATAAATTCCTTTTTATTTTTTTAAAACATAACACCGTTTAAAAGCTGTTATTTTGAGCTCGCTCAAATCAAGTCATTTGAATTCTCGGAAATTTTTATCAGTCGACGAAAGCATTTAATTAACGATTTAAAAAATAACGTTTTTTGATGGCAGGAAAATGAAGTGCTTTCAGAGGGTAATAAAATCGAAGACAAGAAAGAAGTAAGGAAGCCTCGTGTGAACATCGCAATGGCCGCTATCATGAGAAAACAGGAAGAAACAAACAAACAGGTGAGATGTGAATGCTAGTGTTGCCGTATTTCAAATTATTGTATAAATTTTGTTTTTAAAATATTTTTTGTAATCTGTATAAAAATCAAATAAACAAAAATTGTACGCAACTTTCCAGCATTTGATAAAATTTGAAAGAATTATTATGCAATCTATGCTATGCAATCTATGCGATTGGCACTAATGGCGCTGAAATTCATAAAATATGTCTCTCAATAATAGATGCAAATCAGTTATGTAAGAGGATACAATGTATTAATTAGGTTCCTTTTTTATGGTTTACATCTTTATATTTTAGGTGAAATTTGTTACACCGCCGCCTACACCTGACTCAACCAGTGAAGTAGTTGATAATCAATCTAATCCAATAGATGAGAAACCGAAAGTAATTCAACCAAAACCAATAAAGAGTTTAGCTAATTTGCCACTTGGTAGAAAGACAGGAGGTATTCTCTCTTTAAAAGATAAATCCGCAGGATACCCGCATTTGCAAAAAACGGACCCGGAGCCAAAAAAATCTGAAAAGGAGGACAAAAAGGAATCTAAAGCTAACCAGAACCAGAACAATAGTTCTAATTCCCAAAATTATCAACCTAAACGTGACCAGTCCACTAATTGGCCCAATTCAACCATTCAAAGCTACAACGAAGCTCCAAGGATGAACTTCCAAAAGAATTATGGCATTCAAAATGCCGGAATTAGCTACAACCCCAACTATCAAGCACCAGGAGTAAGCAATCAAACCATTAGACTACCTGTAGTGAATCCTAAAGAGATCGATGTGCGAACGGCCGCTTTACAGAAACAGAGTTCTCGGCAAGAACTGTTCCACGAAGGTCACAAATTTTCTAATCACGGATATCAAATATCTGGAGATAAAAAGAACTTTTTAAACGATTTACCCCCTAGGTTTGCCAATCAGTATCGTTATTGGCAAAACTCACAAGAAAACCAATTTAATGATAATAAATTCAGAGATGACAACGTTAAGTCCGATAACATATCGTTCAACACGCAACCGTCGGGACAGAATTGGCCTCCGCAGCAAAGTGAGAACTTCCAACAGCCTGTATCTTGGTGGAAGCCCGAAACCCCAGCGAACTTCAGTCCTTCTAGCTTTTCTGCACCGCCTGTCAATTTGCCGAACTTCTATTCGACTTTACCCACAAACATTCCCAACCCTTATGCAAATTTACAATTGAATTCTATGCAAAGTCAAAATATGAGCCAAATTATTCCTAATGTTGGACAGAACGTTCCGAATTTGGGGCCAAATTTGCAGAATATAAGTCAAAACAAGCCAGAAAATGTTCCTTTAAACTATGTCCAATCGGCTATAGGTCAACCCCAAATACATACATTGCAAAACTTGGTAACGTCGCCCAATTTCAATTCGACATTGAATAATTTTAGTCCTTATACGCCATCCGTTACTTACGATTCGTCTATGTACCCGCAATTCAACAAGCTCAACTACCCACCTTTACAGATGAAAATAATGGATAAACCTAATTTTGCCGGTCCAAAAGAATTAGACGTTGGACTTAATTTTGGTTCCAATATTCTAGAACTGCAGCAAAGAAATTTAAATTATGAATCATTCGGTAATGATTGTGGTGTTATAAATCCTTTGGACGACAGTGGGGTAAGTTTTTATAATATTCTTTAGATACATCTTTGAAAAAACGAATGTGCAAAGAATACACGTCCGAAGTAAAACTTCTTTAACTCCATCTATATGTATATATATCGCAGGCAGATAATTAGCCGTTTAATTAACAGCTCAGTCCATTTATTAAACGGCGCCGTTCAACTAGCTTCCTGAATTATATTTAGCCATTTGGTCAATCAGCTAGGCAAATGACTTGGATCGATGACGTTTCATTACTTACCTAGCCTATTCAAAGTTTAGTGAAAAATAGTACGGTGAAAGAGTGAAGCGACAATAAAAAAAAATAAAAAACAAGTCGAGAGAAATTGACACTACTTGAAACCAGGCGACACTAGTCGATAAAGTCAAAAATCAAAAGTAGGCCAGCTAGCCATTTGATTTAACAGCTGATTAAGCTATCTTCAATAACTTATATTTGCCTCTCAACTTCCGTTCACCTCTACGCCCGATGATGCACTACCGTAAAGCTCTCGGCACTCATTCGCCAGCTTACTCCCCAAAGTCAAGTTTGCGTTAAGAAGTTTTACTTGAAAAATATAATTGCGTATGCCAAGTTTTATCACTTATGCTTTAACAGCTATTTTTCAATGCTTCTAGAATATAAAAGATTTGCTCAGATATTTTTTAATTAACTTTAAAGAACTATTTATTTGTGTTTCTTGACTGTTGAAAGCTTTTTAAGAACCAACAAAGAAATTCACTTATTAAAAGGAATTCACATATTTATAATCACCAATAGAATGGAGGGACGACCGCGATTGGTGCGACAATAAAAAAATATATTAAAATATGACATGTTGTTTTAAATTTTTATTACATGTTATTTTAAATACCTACACAATATACAAGGAACTGAAACAGTATAAAACAGTTTACAAGCAAGCTATCTTGCTATTTATTACTGTATTATTTAGATAAACCTTATTCAACTTTAGTTGATAAATTTTAATATGAACAAAGTAAAGATTACGATATCCAATTATGTAATATCAAATATTCCAGGCAAATAGTTAAAGTTAATAAAATATTTAAAAAAAAAAATACTATCAAATGTAAACATGTCATTTGAGGGAAAATAATTATAAGTGCTTATTTTTCTTCTTATGGCCTAGTACGAACCTTACGAAGCAAAGTAAATCGAAGATTCGACTGTACTTAGGAAGAAAATATTCGTGCTAGGCCCATTCCTAATTTACAATCTTTCAAATAATCATTGTATAAAAAAATTGATCGCATAAATAATTATGTAAAGTACTTTTAAAGGCGTTAAAATTTAATATGTTTATTTTTACTGATATATTAAAATGAATACCCATTTATGATGGTCTCGGAAACACACCGATTTTGTCAATTCTTTTTTCTTCTGTTTGTTATTATCAGGAAAAGGTTGTTATTAAAGAAAAAAATAAGAAAGTAGCGCGGAAAATGAGATTAAAGTGACCATACGTTCCGGTTTAGGCCGGAATGTCCTGTTTTCATCAATTCCGTGAACTAGAAAACAAAACCGATTAATTGTCTATGCTTGTTTGCTCACTGTTTATTTTGATTGAGCGAACAAAGCAACGTGTGCTTTGTAAAATTCTTCATCATCGATATCTCATACCTAGGAAATTTAACCTTCATAAAGTGCTTTTTCAACTCCAATATGATCTTATTTAACGAAGATACAGATATTGAAAAATCCGCTAATAATTTTGAATTTTTCATTGATACTTTAATTTTTTTGTACTGTGTGTATTTATTGACAAAATCCATAAACCATTTAATATCTTCCGTCTCATGTAATTATCATAATATATAAGCGAAGGAGTAACCGGAATAATCTACTTTTCTTCGAGCTCGTTTGCATGGTAAATTAAATAATAATACTTTTGATTCCATGATGTAAGCGTAATTTAAATTTTAATAGAAACTAATTTAATTGAAGATATTTGTAGACCAATTAAATCCAATATAAGAAATGAATTTGAGGATCAAATACGGAGAATACGTATTGAAAAAAAAAAACATTCATACTCTTTGTAGGGTACTTACTACACAGAGTAACCTATAGTTAGTATAAAATAAACGTCATTTTATTAAATATTATTATTTACCGTCAAATAGTGCGTTGGGGAATTTAGATACTCGATTTTTTTTGTCAATCGTTGTTGATAATTTTTATGTGGTTTTAAAATGCTAACTGAAAGTGGACTTTTGGTAAAATATATTCATATCAATATTTAAAAAATAATCCAGACGTTTGCTTACATTTATTATTTACCTCTATGTAGAAAATAATTTTGAAATTTGTCGAAAACTCGTTATTTTTATAATTATCCACTTTAGAACCAGTGATGTTTTTGGGCATTTTTTTAGTTTTCGCGGTTTACTATTACAATGTGATTATATTATTAAGAAAATTAATTTTATTCAATTAACATGACTTGCGTTGTATGCACTGAAAACAATTCTAAAAGCCTTAATAAATGGAAGAGCGCTGCAAGTCTATACCCCAAAGCATTTTCTATATATATAGCAATCGTAGAGTGTTTGTCTATATATATGGCAATCGTTATTGTTTAGTCTCACTAAAACTCGGAAACCGCTGGACGGATTAAAACTCTGTTAGTATTACTTCATTCCCTTATTTCATAGTTTAAAAGAAAGGAAATAAAGAAACAGTGGAAAGATTAATTATTTTAAAATACAAATTAATGCAGGTTTGGTCGCTACTTCCAAATACTCCCAATAGATGACGTTTGTTCTAGAACTGCAATATCCATACAAAAATTTATGATCTATATTCTGCAAACGGAGCCACTCTAGAAAGTATATTGTTTATTAGGGTGGCTCCGATAAACATACCTATTTATGATTAAATTGTATATTAAAACAAACCACATATTTAATAGATTCAAGTCATACTGAACGAAATAATGTCCATTAAAATATTAAATTACCGTTTAGATAGAAGATATATTGACTAATAACAAATTGCTCTAACCAAATTTGAATTGTTGTGAAAATGGTGATAAAAAAAAATAACCCGACTGAGTTTTTTGCGAGCTCTTCTCAGTACAGAGCGCGAGATACCCTTGTAAATTTGGTATCTATGTTACACGATTCAAATTATGCCGCTTATTTAACACGCTAAAAATACACTGATGTGTCACAAAATGTCGAAACTGAACTAACAGTAAGTAGGAACTGTTACAAATAACCTTGCGACTATGAATTATGTTCATTTATTGTGTAAATAGTATATTTTTAAAGCTAAAAATGTTCACGTTGATATTATAGCAAACTTTTTTGTTTGTTAGTCTAGTTTGTTAGTTTGCTTGAACGACGTTAATCTCAGGAACTACTGGTCAGATTTGAAAATTTCTTTCAGTGTTAGATAGCCGATTTATCGAAGAAGGCTATATATCATCACGCTAAATTTACAGAAGTCAAAACTCGAACATACAGAGGTGTCGGTAACGGTAACAGTGTCGCGAGTTCAATAGATTTTTCTCATTTCAAAAAATGCCCAACGTACCTAAAGAAGTTTTTATTTAACAACTAAAAATACCGCTCCATTTCTATGTTTGGATATTGGATTTTTAAAGTCACTAATTAATTAAATTTTGATATGTATGTTAATTAGTTTCATATATACTTCACTTGTCTATATTTACTAGAAGATAACTATTTTTTGTGTCATTTGCATATATTATATGTCAATTAACATGAAAGTACCAGATTCATGACGAATTATTATTGAAGTCACGATAAGACTTCCCGGTGGCCTAAACTCGTCATTAAGGGCCGGCAGCGCATCTGCTGGTCTTCTGGTCGTGCTGATGTCCATGAGCGCCGGTAGGCACTTCGGTGCCTGCTGCCTGCTCGTCTGCCCCCTTGTAACATAAAAAAAAATACTCATTTCCCTTACTCCTTTCTACTAACGCCATCCTAGACTAATGTCATAAAGCTAGTTAAGCTTAGCCAAACACATAGTAAAGATATAATTTATATTATTAAATAGTATTTTCTTATTCAATTTACAGTAATTACAACAAAATCCAAAGCAACACAACAACAAACTCAACAAAACAGCAAAAAGGAAATATGCAATTTGAACCTTTATATCAATACAAATTGTAAATTGTATTGTAAAAAAATATTCGATTCTAGTGTCTGTTTACCACCGAAATTTTGATTCCCAAGGCAAAGAAATGTATACTTAGTCAAAACCAACATTAAAAGACCAACAAGATAAAACGTAACAAAGCTTAGACCTTACAGATACCACTTAGATATAACATAACTTAAACCTCGTCAATAACCATACGATAAAAGGGGATTACACGAAAACTCACAAACAGTTCATCCGGCAACTTTTATTAACTCGCAAGTACTTCACACTCTCAACTTTGAGCAAATAAATCCGGCGATTGAGAATTTGTTACCGTCCACTAAAGGAACACCTTGAGTTATCAAGCTATAAGCGATAGCGATTTGGTTGCCATTGCTCAAAAATTGTTGATGGGAATATCCAAGGAAAGAAGAGAATTGTTTAAAAAGGGTAGGCTTTGCCCAACTGTGGGACACGTCATCAGGGTAATAAAAAAGCGATTGCGAGTCTTCTTCTTCCTAGCGTTGATATTGTATAGGATGTCGCTTTGGGGCGAGTTAGGATGACCGATTGCCATCTGACGTCATCATCGCAACCCCCACGATCTCTGCAACCTCACAACTAATATTGACATTAATCGGGTTCCACTTTCATACGTGCCTTCCGAAACAGGGAGGAGGTGGGATATCAAATATAAACCAGTGTTAGAATGGGTCACCCATCTTTCACCCGGTCGCAGCAAGAGCTACTTAACCTAGCGATCGACTGTAATGTCGTAAGATTTTGATACATTGCTTGTTTAAATTGTTGAAATCAAATGTTTCCAGACTCGATCAATTTAACAACCAAAAAAGTATGTCTTTTTTAACATAAATAAATCTTGTTTTGTATACACTACCATGCATACTATCTAACACGTTACTTAAATAATAAAAAAGTTTTTTTTTTTAATTAACTTCGGTGTAGGTGCACCTTTAGATATCAAAAAGCTGGAATCAACAATAATAATGAAAACGGCGCTATAATGAGAACTGCATTAAATATCCAATTCAATTAACATTCAGTGCGAGTTAATATACGATGATTATAATCGATTCCCGCGTCCGAATGATCAATTTGCAATAATTAAAAACAAATTCGACCGTCGGCTCCGTTTAATTGAATATTTTAATTGTAAAGCTAAAGCATGTGTTCTGCGTTAAAGCTGAAAATCTATTTTTTTAGCCGTTTATCACCTGGATCGGAAGTTCCAGCAAATAAAAAGAATTAGGCCTCGATAAGCCATCGTTGGTATGACGGCCTGAACTCCGTATGGCGCTCGTTTCAAATCTGGACCCCGCTTTGCTATCTTCATGACCTCTTCTAACACATACTTTTAAAACTGTAGTTGTAATAACAATATTTTCCGTATCTCAAAGTATTCCTAATATTATTAATTAGTATACATTAGTAGTGCCCGCGATTTCGTCCGCATAAAATTTGGTACAAATAATAGGTAACAAATAGCCTTCCCTTCATCGATAAATGGGTTTTCAAACTGTGAAAGAATTTTGCAAATGGAATCAGTGTTTCCTGAGATTAGTGCGTTCAAGCAAACAAACTCTTCAGCTTCATATATTAGTATACAAATATTGATAAAGGACAACAAAACCACCATATTTAAACACGAATATTTTTTCACAAACGTCTAAAATTTCTTTAAACAAGAATAAACCTCAGTAGCTCTACTGAACTGTGCGAAAGAAGATTAGAAGAAAACTAACAAACACTTTATGAGACAACTCCCATTAACTCCTTTGTAGTTCACACTGTAAACTAGTCTAAATATACAGCTCGATTTAGGACTTGTTATCAGCTAGTCGGCGAGAAGCGCACCTTGAGATCTGGAGTTGTAAGGTATAAGGTATTAGCGATTTTAGAACATTTCATTTAAGTATAAGAAATATAGTCAAATAACATCTTAAATTTTATTTATAAAGGAATAAATCCTTATTATGAATTCTTGTATAAAAGTTTGGTTTCTTGTATAAAAACTGGCCCCAGTTAAATGACATCATTATACATGACGATTAATATATATAGGGTCGTCATGTCTACTCTTTGACAATCTTGTTGTAAAATGTGTACATGTCTGTGTAAATCATTTGGCATTGGTGTGCGTGAGATTTTATTTATAATCTAATGTATTAATAATGAATATTAACCATCGCACACCTTCTCCAACATAACCTATAATTGTGCCAGATTTCATACTCCTCCGTCCAATTTCGGCAATTTTCGAACTTCCGTACATGGATAAAGAGTTTATATATAGTCAACTCTTTTTTAAGTAGGGTATTTACTTGATACCAGCGTCTTACCTGCACTAAAAGGAGCGATCCAGTCAGCAATATTTCACGAGCAGAACTAAACGGTTCCAGCGCGGATAAGCGCTATCATTTAGTTCGAATAATAGCCGGATTAAGTCTTTGGCCTCTTAGCTGAGTGCTCTAGTGTCTAATAAAATATACCCGTCTAACTTAATGACGTTATCTCTCTATCTCTCTTTAGATATTTAAGAAAAAACTTAGTTTCAACTACCCTAACCTTATCCCAGTGTAGTACCAAGAACAGCTTAAATTGCCGTGGATGTGGCTGTTGCACCAGAGTAAAGTACTGACAAAGGGAGTCTCCGGTGCCCTAGACTATAGATGATGCGGGCCCCACTGGGTTTTAGTGGATATTATGGCTTTGCCATAGAGTCCCACACTTCCATGGGTACGTGCATTTCCCACCTTAAAAAATGGATGTGGCTGTTAGTAGGTGGTGTTGTTGCTAGAAATCTTAGAAATAAAAAAAAAATCTTATAATCCATACGATGAGGCTTCGTAAAATCAACTGCACATTTATGTGTAGTAGTATTCGCTTTTATAATAAACTTACCTGTGATATTCGAGAGATGTCCTTAAATAAATTTAAAACCTTTATTAAAGGTAAGCTCATTCAAAAATCCAATTATAATGTAAAGAATAACTTGAATGATGAAAAAGCTGTCTAAATTATTGCGAAATGGTGATAAAAAAAATACCTGACTAATTTCACATTCGTCCAAAATTTTAGCCCAATCTAAATGAAATATTAACCCAACTTGTGCATAAAACGGTCGAATGGCCCGTGAACAAACATCCGTCGGCTACGTTTTAGATGTACTCGTATGTACGGATTGCAAAATGGTAAACTTTTAGCTCACATTGGTCCCAATCAATATCACCGACTGATATCAACTTGCCCCATCCTCTGCAATCATACCGGATCCTGGTACTAGGAAGAGATACTGTTAGTTTATTAGGATTTAAAATTTGTACCTAGCTTAATCCTAAATTCAGATTGTCTAACTTTTTTCTATTTTTTAGTTATAATAAGAGAACTCTGAAACGTTTCCAGCATAGAGCTGGAAACCTATTAGATCCCTATATTTTCCATAAAAAAAACCTATTAAAATTAGGCCAAATGTTCTGTAGACTATTCGAGACCAATAGAACATCAGATATACAAAAATTTTTAAAAATATTGTTCAGGAAACAAAATATATGACAAGACAATTTGGATGCAATTCTTTACCTATAACATTTTATAATAGTAATCAATTATAATAATAATAAAAAAAAAACTTAATTAAATATGAAATTAATTAGGAAATTTAATTATTAATTTGAAAATTTAGATAAAATGTAACACTTTATAAATGTACTCATATTTAATTTAGATATATCATAAGACATTGTTAATAACAAGAAATAAAAAGGTTTTTTATTTTTATTCTATATCCTGATAAGCATTGTGCCACTCTTCACTTTCATGGATATATTGTAACCTAGGAATGAATGAGTGTGAATGAATGAGAATGAGAAGAAGTGAAGGATAAATTATTTTTAAATAAAAAGAAAATTTATATACATGTACATGGTTATACAACGATAATGTTTTTTTTTACTCTGAAACCTCAATTGTCATAGCAGTGCATTTAGTTGGCCTACCTATATCATATATAGACAAAATACATCTGCTTTCCACTAAAAATTTAAAAAAAAATCAAATAAAAAGAAAACCACCTTCAAAAAATACCAAGGAACTAAAAGACAAAAAATAATTAGTACTTTCATGTAATTTAATAGACACCTACTGATACGTTGAACTCGGTACCAAGCCAAATAGGTTCCACGCTAAACCGATGCAGATGGAACCGATTTTTTAACAAAGTTTGCACACCGTATGCAGCTTAATCCAACTTGAAAGATAGAATAGCTTACATCTCAATTTATAGTCGCATATAAAAATGAGTCGTTGAAAAGTATGCATGTGCGTAACTTCTGAACGACTGCACCAAATTAGATAATTTCTCCTTTGTTATGTTCGTATTTGTTAGGACAAGGTTTGTATAATAAAAAAAGGAATGGCAAAGCGAAAAGGAAATGGAACGGAAACAGGAATGGAGAATAATGTTTTTATTTTATTTATTTATTTATTTATATAGGAAGCCAACATGATATACAATGTAAACTTAATTAAGATATTTTACATTCTGAACGAAATCGGACAACAACTTTTGAAGTTACTTAACAAATACGTTTATAGCGTATCAGATACGGAACCCTTCTTTTATTCTAAAGTATATAAAGTACGTCCGCGTAAAATTAGATAAAAAAATAGATTTTATTTTAAGGTGATGATATAGCCTATAGCCTTCCTCGATAAATGGGCTATCTGACAGTAAAAGAATTTTTCCAATCGTACCAGCAGTTTCTGAGATTAGCGCATTCAAGCAAACAAACAAACTCTTCAGCTTTACATATTAGTGTAGATTATAATTGAATTTTCATTTTGGTTGACATTTAATAATATGTCCGCTTAAGAGTAGACGGTTACAGTTTCGCAAAAATCATGCATGACGGATTTGTTTCCCTTTAAAAGTTCTAAATAAAAGTCCGCGACAGAATATGTCTATCTTTTAAAGTTGGCTCCCTATAACTATTTTTATGCTAACCAATTTGGTTCTAAAATAATGCATTACTTGCGAAGGTGTTACTAGAAACATGATATGGATCTTTATCCAAAACCAATTTTTTAAACGCCTAAGTGATAAAAGTCATCCACGCGGACGAAGTTGCGCGGTACATCTAGTATATTATAAATAGACGTAGCCCCACTCTTGAAGTCCTTTTGGTCTTTATCTTTTGTCTGTATCTAGCTTACATTTTAATTTATAGTCGCAAATAAAAATGAGTCGCTGAAATATATGCACGTGCATAACTTCCGAACAACTACACCAAATTGGATAATTTCTTTTTTCTTGTGATCATTATTGTTAGGACAAGGTTTGTATAATAAAAAAAGGAATGGCAGAGCGAAGCGAAAAGGAAATGAAACGGGGAATAATGTTATAGAATAAAAGAATGTAGTAAATAGATATTAACCCAATGTTCGGACAGGACAACGTCTGCAGGGTTCTCTAGTATATGTATAAGAATCAATCGTTGTTCGTTAGTCTCGCTACCGACACGAAAATCAATTGTACTTATAAGAGATTTAAAATAGGGAGAAAGAGTGGGCGACCAATAGAGGGCGCTATATTTTAATATAAAAAATAAGCCACCGTTCGAGCAGGACAACGTCTGCCGGGTCCGCTAGTAATATATATAGCTGAAGAGTTCGTTTACTTGAACGCGCTTATCTCAGGAACTACTGGTCCGATTTGAAAAATTCTTTTAGTGTTAGATAGCCCATTTATCGACGAAGGCTATATGATATATATAATCATGTTAATTGAATCTTTTTTTTTTTTACCTAATTTTAAGCGGATGAAGTCGCGGGCATAGCTAGTCTATAATAAAACTAATGTTTAAAGACAATAATAGTATTTCTAGAAGATTAGTAAATAAAACTGATTCCTTTCTGAATTCATTCCGAGGTGTCCCATTGGGGGATCCTATGTCGTTATTTAAAATAATGATTTACGCAAATGAAAACTTTTCAAGTTCAGCCTTTTTAATCTATAATTGTAAAGAATAATTTCAAATTTTCCGCAAATACCATTGCCATATTATATAGTTTGCACAAGGCATCTCTTTTGTTAGAAATTTACTTTTTATTTATGATATCTTATAAAAATTTTAACTCAGACGATCGGGGTCCAAGATATTCATTTTTCAATGAAAGTGCAATAGTGTTAAAAACAATTGTGTTGTTAAATAAGCATATGATATGCATATCTAAACAACTGTGGCCTAATGTCGACCAGCTGTCTAACTCTAGTATGTTAAATTTGACAAATAGAAATACATAATTTGTAAAGCTATTTTTTTACAAATTATTTTGAGACATTGTACTGAATATTAAACTGAATTTATAAATACTTCCTTTCTTATTTAAATTGTATTCTTTCAGTTTATATAGCGAACATTTTCATTACCTAGATAGATAAACATTAACAAAATTCGTTTTTAAGTTGTAAATCTATTGGAAACAACGTAACACTGAAGAGTGAAGAAATTCCCGCTAAGAAAGTTCTTTGCGGACTCGAGGTGGGAATCGAACCCACGACCCCCGGTGCAGAAGGCAGGGACACTGCCCACTGCGCCAACGGGCCAGCCTATATGTTCTAATTACATTTACATATAATCAAAAATAAATTTTTAAAAGTAGACATATCCGTAAGGATCTAAATTTAATTTTGACCCGTAAAGAGAAGAATTCCCTTCATAAAGTCATTAATTAAACTCCAATAATCGCTCAGATAATGTCTACGCTTGAAATGATCAAAATATATTATTTACCAACATTAAATATTACTCGGTGCTGTCCGACGTCTTTATCCTTTGTCCTCTACATTTTCTAAGAAATGAGTTTAAAGCCTCCTAAAAGCCATCACAATAAGTTGACCGTGCCTTTGTCACTGGCTGAATTATTAATTAGTTGTCAGAAAAGCCAAATGGAATACGGGATTCAATGGATTCAACATGGACTCGCAAAATGACCCAAATTTATTTACATTGCTAATTATTACGATGTTACCGTTTATGATTTATTAAAACCTTTAACCGTCTATCAATACATATCCTTGTATACCATGTTTTGTTAATGGCTGACTTATTTATTTATTAGAGAAGCCAAATGGAAATAAGGGATTACAACAAGGACTCGTAAAGTGACCCAATTTATTTACCTTGCTCATTTTTACGATGTTACTGTTTATGATTTATTAAAACCTTAAACCGTATATGTATTCACATACTTCTATACTACACTTTGTTACTGCTTGAATTATTTAGTTATTAGAGAAGCCAAATGGCAATACGAGTTTTCAACAAGGACTCGTAAAGTGATCCAAATTTATTTACAGTGCTAATTATTACGATGTTACCGTTTATGATTAACTTTAATTGTTTATTAGTTTTTTAGTAATTACACTAAAATATATACTAGTTTTTTCCAATGGATATGCTCGAGTTTGAAAATATAAAACTCGTCTTGAAATATCTCCGAAAAAGTACTTGTTTTCAATTGAAAAATCATCCCATCCCTTTATGTGCGTGCGCCTTACAAGGTGTTATAAACAATATTTCAGGACGATCGCATAAGTTGTTCGGTTGATCAATAAGCTATAATAGTTAAATAAATATACATGTTTAGACTATTAGTAAGGATCGTGGTTAGTCAGTATTTAAAGATGTAAAGAACATATGAATGCTAGTAGGGGTTTTGTGTACGTAATAATTTTATGATCTATTTGTTCATTTTCCCGATGACCCCCCTTCAGAAGAGACTCTAAAAGGTACTTTTTTGTGAGTTTTATCCTAGCAGTGGGATTTTAGTAGACTCGAATTAGAGGTAGCTCCACGCTTGCAGTCCTTTTGGTCTGCAGCCGAATTGGGCGCGCGTTTTCAGGTACCAGTACCTTTCTCTAACATAAGATCGGTGTAAAATTTTGTCACTTCAAGTGATGGTATTGTTTTCGCGTTACGTTTGGCTTGTGAGACTTCCCGGTGATCTAATCTTGCCATTAAAGGCTGGCAACGCATCTGCTAGCCTCCTGGTTTTTTTTACATGGAGCAAACGAGCAGGCCACAGGCAGCTAAGTAACTATTAATGCCCATAGACATCTGCACGACCAGGAGGCAAGCAAATGCGTTGCCGGTCTTAATGACGAGTTCTGGTGGTGCAGATGTCCATGGGCGGCGGTAGTCCCTTATGTGAACCGCCTGCTCCTTGAGACATAAAAAAGACTTTCCTGCTGCATAGTATATTACCATATCTATAATCCTGTAGTGAAAGTCTACACTTTGATAGATTACTTAGGGTGCAAGATATCACAATATCAGAGGAAAACGAAAATTGAATTTCATCCACATCATTCATCAAAGTCTGAGGAGTTGAGAGAAATTTATTCTGTTTCGCGAAAAAAGTTTTTCGTGAACAGGATGAACATTTTTTAAATGTCTGCTACATTGTTAGGTGTAGGCGAATGACAGATTACTGCGAAGGTTTTTAATATATTCTTTACGTAATAATAAATATGACGAAACTACTTACGACTTTAAGACCTTCAAGAAAGACCTCATATCTTGAATCTGAGAGCCTTATGCTAGTTTTGTTGTCCTTGAGCGTTCCTAATCACTTATCGTCAGGTACATCACCTGCCCGTTCACTTGACAAAATCTGTCTTTATGTTATTTCTAAATAATTGACGTTTTAGGTTAATTTGAAGTAAGCAATAATTGTTTTTTCTGTTTGATTATACGATGACTTTTAGAAGGGGCTACTCCAGTTTGTAACAGACCACAAAGACATATTCGCCAATTTCGCAAAAAAAAAAAGATTAACCGTCAATAATTGTGCGCGTATACCTAGGAAATAAATATATATATTTTATATATAATATGTACCTATACGTCATCTGTTATTCATATTTCCGTTATTATTTCCTATCAATTTTCCACCCAATACATTTTTATAGACCATTGATTCCTTTGATGTTTGTCCTGTAAGGACCCCAATTTTCATAGACCCTTTCCCGAACAGAAAGTTGACACATCATTACGTGACCTACCTTTGACATTCGGTTTATAATTTCCATCAGAAAAGGGTAAGTAGATCCCTTTTGGGTAAGTAACTATGAAAAACGAAACAATTTAATCTTCTATTGTACTTTAAGAGTGTAATTTAATTTAAACTTCAAGTGAAACTACCACGTGGGAGTTTAAAATAGAATTCAAAAGGAATAAAGTTTAAAAATAAAATATTTTATCTTAATACGTGAAGCGAAAACTTTAGGTATCGTTTTAACAAAATTGCACTGACGAATCCAAACTTATGCTAGTTCTCTTCCATACTTATATTTAACATAAAGAGGAATTTGAACACTAAAATGCTTTTATTACTCAAAGTAGAACATAAACAATATTAGAATATTCATTTAAATTAAATTCCTTATATTCCATTGACCATCCGTCAAACCCATCTCCTCTTTGAACACGTCCATTTGGCGGGAACTCTCTTAAACGATAGCCAAAACGCGCCAACCAATTAAATCTTTCCTGGTTTTGCCAACACGAAGGAGTATGAAATTTGGCATAATTGTAGTTCATATAGAGGAACGTTTGCGAATGTTAATATTTTTTTACAATATGCAATGTTAATAGATTAAATTATTAAAACAAAACCACACGGAAACCAATACCGATTTACATCATTTACACAAACAGGTATTCAAGGATGTCAGATGTGAGTAAGACAATATATAGCGTTGTAGGCAAATCTTCCCGGTACCCAGTGAATGAGTGAATGAACTAAAGAAACTAATGTAACAGAGAAAGAAAGAGTTAACAGTCAGAAATTAAGTATCATATGATATTTAAGTTATAATATAATAAAAAAGGAATATTTATCTGTACTTTCCATCTATATCCCTTTGCGCTTTTATGCATAACTTTAAGAATCTAAAAGTTAAACTTGCGAACAAAGTATTTTGTACATTATAGAGATAGAATATTTTTCATCTGCAACGCTTTTAGCTAAAAGATTTATCTCTCAGTTTGCCTTCGTTTGAATGCCACGGCACACTACTGACTTATAATAAACTTTTCTTTCAAAGGCAAGGGATTTGAAAATGTCTACAAATAAAACCTCGCATAAATAACCCTTGAAAACATTATTACGTTATTAATAAAACGCTACAAGAACATTACGGAGTAAAGGATTAAGTCGAAGTGAAGAGATATCATACATAAGATTGCGGCGATAAACAAGGGCGCATGCGAAAAAAATAACATCGCAATTACATACAGATACAAGCCCTTATATTAAAAAATAAAAATGGCCAAGAGCGTGTAAAGATGCGTCTCTATAGATGGGTTCCGTATCTGATACGCGATAATGGTATTAGTTAAATAACTTTTTTGATGATTTTGTTAAAAAAAAACGAATGTCATGATTTCAGGACTCAAAGTTCGTGCATCAATAAAAAGATTTAAAAGCAACTTAGACGTGGAAAAACAAGGGTCTAAAATATATCTTTCATTTAAAAAAAAATATCTCTATTTTATTTTCAGTTATTCGATAATATTAAAGGCATTTCTTCCAATGTATTTTATTTCATTGTCACTTTGTGAATAAGGGTTTTGTTTCTGATATGAAACTTCTATCTACAATATAATAAAACGCGCTTTGTCTAAAAAAATAATATTTTACCAAAATCTCTTCATCGTTGGAACGATCCACATCATACTGAACCACAAACTGACCCAAGATACCTAGTTTAGAATATTTAGGTCAGCAAAGTACATTGTTGTACTGTTATGGTGATGGAATCGTAAGGTAGTCAAAATTGACGAAATACTACTACCATCTTAATTTTAAGGAAAACTTATGATGAATTGCATAATTGACTACAACTTCGAATATCCTAACCGCAAAAGACGTCAAGATTTATATGACAGGAATACTATACTATCTAACGTTTCAGTCAGTAAATTATTCTTTTAATTTAATTTTTAACTGTTTGTAAATTAGCTTTTAATGGTTGAATAAGAATAATAGCTTCAATTAAGAGTCTGTGTTCGTACTCGACGGAAATATTTACATTTACTCTAACTTGTATGAAAGTAAATTAGACGCAGTTGTAACATAAACAAAGATATAAATATATTTAATATTTATTTATATTTATATATTTTATTTTTATATATTTTATATAATATTTTACTTATAAAATTTATAATTTGAAAATGGTTGATACATTTATGAAATCAGTTATTAAGTAGTAAAAAAAATTGAGGTTTATATCTTTCACTTAAATTTCCTAATTGTTTATGGATAATTTTTGCAAGTAGGAATATCTGAAAAAAAGGCAATAAAAATGACAATTGGTGCAGTGCAAATTTCTTAGTAGTCCATACTTAAATAGGTTTACTTTTGTCACGTGGCCGGGGTCGATGACCTCGGGCCACACGACCATACAAATTGCATTGACTGCCGTGAAGGCTGGAGAAAGTTATTACACTGCGTCCATATCGGTGGCAGACAGACGAAAATTTTACTTGTATGCAAAAATAATGTTGCTTAACTAACAAATAAAAAATAAACGCCGCACGGCGTGAAATTGTGTGAAACATCGAAATTATTGTGTACATTATATCATAAGTATAGATTACGACGGAAAATAGCTGAAAAGAAATCAATCTGACACGACACGAATATGTCGTAGTAAACGTTCCATTTTTAAATAACCATAATTGTTGACACCGTCTTATAAACAGCATCGACCTGTAAGAAGATTTAAGCCTTCAATTTCTGAGTACATAGAAGAATAGATATCCTGTTGAGACAAAATCCGAAACTTGCTTCTGCTTGCTTTAACTTGCTTACTGGGCAAAACTTCAACTCATCATACAGAGCAAGGTCCAAAGGAAACAAGAAGGATTAAAGAAGAACGCCAATAGTTGGGGTAAAGCTCTTGTTCTCTATTCAGAGTAGCGATATAAAGTACACAAGTCAAGCTAAGTGGAAATCTTCTACACTAAGCTATTATTTTAAATATCATATCAGCATAATAATGTGTAATAGTTTAAAAATATTGACGTTGTGACAATATGATATTAATAAAACAAATTTTAATTTTCAAGTAGGGACAAAAGATTTATCCAGAATTTTCCATTCTGATGATGTCTAAGTGTTTCTTTTTAATTTTATTTTTCTTGTTTTAGATTTTAAATAATTATACTGACACTCTTAAAATTCATCATGTATTAGTTATAGTACTGTTCTTAAGTCAAAACATCATATATTTTCGAGATTTGAATAGGCCAGAAGAAAAAAAAACAAAAAAAAAGCTATCTAAATTTCATATATTTTGAAGGCACAATTATCGCAATTAAACGTGTTACAATTATTAACAATCCAAAAAATCTACAAATTGGGTCAGTACTTTATAAAGTTGAAATTTTATGTACAACAAAATAATAATATTTTTTTCTTCTAAATAATCTTTATATCCTGTCATTATGTATGTTTTCAGTGAACTCCTTACCAAGTCAATCGGTATTCATGAAATTTGATATTTAATTGCTATTTGGTCCGACTTGAGAGTTGGGATAGTTTTTATAATAATAGATATGACTATAAATTTTTAAAAATAGGTTTATATTTATCTCCAGTAAGTACTATAGCCAAAAAAATTAATATTTCTGCAGAAATTAACGTTTATAATTCACCCAAAAACACTGTAAATTGTCTCGACGTCACTTATAATTAATCATAATAATTATAATTCTTAATTACAGGTAATTACATCATTCGTAAGTTAAACATCGACAAAAAAAAAAAGAAACAGGTTGGAAAAAAAAAACAAATTGATAACACTAAACAAAGGAAAACAAATATTAACAATGCATATCATAAAATTAACGGAAATTTCGAAAAGAAAAAAAAAAAAACATTTAAATATCTATTGAAGACGTAAATCTGATTTCGTTAATGTGTAGTTGGTGCTTACATAACTACGCTGGGTGCTAAATAATCATAGAAAACACAAAAGTTCCGATAATATTCAAATTCAGTAATAATGCTAAAAATAATAGTACACCCAGACTCGAGGTGGGAATCGAACGCACGACCCCCGGAGCAGAAGGCAGGGTCACTGCCCACTGCGCCAACGAGCCAGTCAACTTATAACATCTTTACTCAATTTATATAAAATAATACTTTTGCGTATGCAAAAGGAATGGTAGGAATGGCGACGGTATTCTTGAAGGTCTCTCAATCGCTTCAGTTCGTAAACACCAGAGATAAATAAATATATACAGGACTATATGACACATGGACGTTTAATTCCTAAGGTAGACTTAATGCCGTGTTACAGCCACTTGTTATATACAAATATTTTTTTTTGTAGAAATATATAAATACATACATATAGATACTCACAAACTCGAGGTGGAAATTAAACGCACGATCCCCGGAGCGGCAAAAAGGGTCACTGCCTACTAAGCCAACGGACCAATCGAGATAGAAACTGGTTTCACAAACTTTCAAAAATTTTTGGTTTTTTCGACATTGTGGTGTTGGGATATATAAGTAAAATATATCATTATTTTGGGACAGGTATATTAATTGACCAACATAATCACATGGTGCGACATTGTGAAAACGGAATTTCTATAACTGGAAGGGGCCACGACCCGTAATTATGAGGACTTCAACGCAGAAAGAGAGAGATGGTAAGTGACCAGATAGATGTCTTAAGCTCGCCATTACTGAGAACCTTTGAAAGGAATGGCAAGATGGTGGCAGATGCCCGAGGTATAAAATACTTTGCTTTGATTTTATTAACAACTTACGGAACCATCTAAAGTATCTATTTTCTGATGATTATTCGGTTTAATATAGTGGATCTAGTCACATAACTGTGCTTTTTAACGAACGTATGCTATTAAATAATTTTATTTATGTTAATAACTGTTTACTCACTGAATCGCAGACATGATTTTTTGCAACTGGCGAATAACTTCCATTCTGTCGCACATTTTTAAAAATTTTGTATTTATCTAGTAATATACAAAAACCACTTTATAATTTTGTTGGTTATGATTATTAGAATTTGATTATCTTTTTTCATATGGATGTCAGCGAGACATTTGTAACTTTATTTGACAGTTCCAAATTCGAAACGTGCATTTTAATTTATTTTTTATTAACAAAGAGGTTTTGGAATTAAATGGAAACTTTGTGCTCATTTAGTGTTAAACATTATATCCGCTACCAGTTGACGGGGTTACGTTTACGTGTTTAGTTTAAAATTTTAACTTGTATTTATTGCATCTTCAAATGTTAGTTACAATAACTCTTGTGTAATCTCACATAACAAAGTTCCTCTAGCACCACTCTCACAAAAATATTTATATAACCATGAGCGCGGGATCTCTACGCATGCGTTTTTGGATTTAAGGGACTTTTGGTCATTACAATTTGTCTTACTGATGAAAATTGAACTCTGTAATAGTTACTCTTAATAACATAATTAAAAAATTACACTTAAAAATAAATAAAGAATATATATTTTTGGAGTGTTTTAAATTGTCTGACAAAATTTTTAGGCAATCGGGCAATAGTAAGCTGTAGAAAATAAGTTATTTCTCACGGCTCTGGGATCTTCATCAACTAGTCACCAGCAGGAACAGTACTTGTCTATGGCTTCCTGTAGAGTGAAGGAAAATGGCTTTTGAAGCGTTTGAGTTTCCTCTTTTCTTTTCCCTTTTATTCAATGTGTCTATTTTGGCCATTATATTTTAAAAGCCTAAAAGGAAGAAGTTCCGAATTAGGATGCTCTTAAGGAAAGATTTGAAGGCCTGAGATAGATTTATTCAAGGTTTTAAAAACAAAAATATGCTTACAAGGAGTAAATTTAATATAATGACGGCTGACTTACCTTGGAAATCCGATAATTAAATATATTAAGATGGGTAGTGAGATTGAGCCTGAAATAAAAATAAAAAGGACATTAAGAAATAATCAAGCATTGAAATTTTCCTATAATGGTGCTGTTTTTCTGTACATACTGATATGGGGCATAACATATAACATGGGACAAACGGGCAGGCGGCTTACCGAACAAGTAAGTGTCGACGCCTATGGACAACTGTACTATCAGGAGGCAGAAGAGTTGCCGGAATTTAAGGAATGAATATGTTCTTTTCGTGTAGGACTATTTGAATAATTCCTGATTCAATCAATTCTTTTTAATAGAGTATATAAATACGATTAAGGAGGTCGTAGCTTAATCAGTGGCCAGCATTTGAGTGGTCGATCGCTAGGTTATGTATCTCGTACCCACGGCCGGTTGATAGAATCTAACACTGGTTTTTTAATATCCAACCGCCGCCGTGTTTCGGAAGTCACGTAAAACAATGGGTCCCAATTAATTTCACTACTCACTGGTCGTGAGATTGTGATTGTGAGGATTCTGGGGATGACGCCAGTCGGCAGTCAGTAACCTTAACTCGCTCCACAGCCACACCCTCTGCAATTTAAGTGGACCCTGGTACTAGACTGGGATAACGTTAGGTTGAAGAAGTTTAACAGAGTATCTTCTTCATAGCGTCATCCCGGTAAAGTACCAGGGTCCGCTTAGATTGCAGAGGATGTGGCTGTGGGGCGAGTTAAGATGACCGATTGCCATCTGACGTCATCCTCGGAACCCCCACGATCTCTTCAACCTTACGACTAATATCACAAAGTGACATCAATCGGGTCCCACTGTTTTGCGTGCCTTCCGAAAAACGGAGGAGATAGGATATTAGAAAACCAGTGTTACAATGGGTCGCCCATCTGGTACCCGGGCGCAACAAGAGCTACTTAACCTAGCGATCGACTCAAATGCCAACCACTGATTAGATCACGAGCTCCTCAGAAGCTTAACAGAGTAAATAGATAAATAAATTACCGGACGCTGAAAGTTAATAAGCTGGTATCTGACTTTCTTGTCCTGATTGTTGAGTAGCATGCCGGGGTAGTTGGTGGGGCGGTAGTCGAAGGTGCTGTCGTGAACTATGAGCGGCCTCCGCAGGGTCACTGGATCCATTCCACATGGCAAGCAGTCTAAACCCTGGAATAAAAAAAAATTGAACAACTTATTAAACGTGTCTTTACGAATAACCTTTGTAGAGTCTATCCGAGCGACACCGGGGCGGGTTGCTAATAAATAAATTAATTAATAGGCAGGTAAAATAAATAAATTATTTGTATGTACCTTTACAGGATAGCATGGAATACATTCTGTATAACCGGGCATATGAGGCATTGGCATTGGGATAGACATTTTTTAATGCGTCACGTAACGAAATACGCCGTATGCTGTGCGTGAATATGAATTTAATGGAAAATAGGATGATAAATGTTATTGAAATGGCTTACTATGATGGCAATATCAAAAAAGATATTAAATATATACAATAAGGAATTAAGAATCTTCAATACAAATATATTGTTATATATGACTAGCGGACTCGGTAGACGTTATCTTGCTGTGATGTTGATTTTAAAGGTCTTGTATGAACGCCATCTATTGGTAACATTTCAAAGTAATTCTGCATTTCTGCATTTTTTAGTATTTTATAAATAATTGTCAGAATTTCTTTTTCTTTCTTTTGAACCTATTTACACGTGTATGTATACATTTTACACATTGTGTCAAAGCGTGGTCATGACGACTGTATTATATTGTCAAATTTAATAACGTCATAGCACAAAGAATAATAGGCAGTTTAGTGAATAGAATACGCAAATTCAAAGATTTGTGACTGAATTTCGACCAAAAATATTTATTTCTAGTTCTGTTTACACGTAATCTGCGATTAATTTGATATTCTGATTTCACGACACTACAGTCGTTCAAAACCCACAGAAAATGCATAGTTGCAAATGAACAGTCGTAAATATTTCAAAGTTGCAATGTTGTGTATTCAATCGTAAGTTACAACCGTATTCTCATTTTCATTCTTCTATATGAAATGTTAATGGCCGTTTGTACGGATATTTATTATGGAAATCAGTCGCGCAATAAATTGGTCAGGAAAACTTTTGTTGACGTAAACGTCTCTTTCTATTAACGTAGTCTTTAAGAAAAAGTCATTAATTACACTTAAAAACACAACATTAATTAGGAAGAAGTATTTGTCACATACATTTTTTATCTCATGTCTATTAATATTTATTTCTGAAATTTAGACACACATTCGGTTTTACACATGTACGCTATTCTTAATAATGTGACCCATATCTGAATAAAGACAATACGAGTAAGAAATTTTTATGTGAACTTATAGGTCTAGATATCACGTGAGATAAAGTTTTTGGTAGAATTATTGCGGTAACAAACCGCGAGATCTGTTTTGCACAGCCGTTGTTGCTGGTAATATTTTCATGAAATTGTAAACATAAATGGATATAGGGCCAAATGTGTTTATAACGAAACAATATATCTTAATAAATATCATTTGTATGAAATTCCCTAAGCGATTATTAAAGCAAGAGCTAGGTTTTTTTTAATTCTCTTACGTAATTAAGGTAGCACATAATGAGAATTTTTTTTCAATTTTTATTTAGAGACGATTTAACTTATAAAATTTACTCAGTGCAACATAAACCACGGCTACTGGGTCATTTGGGCTACAGAATAACACTCTCAGTGGAGGCGGTTTGTTTGGGAATACTGGTGGTGAGTTAAATATTATCACTTCTTTAGTTTGTCTATTTGCAAATAACGAAAAAATAAATTTAATTTGATGTCGAATTTACTTTTAGTACTTTTAATTAATAAAAGTTAGTAAATATAAGCATTCTCTTTCTATATTTTTATACAAAGGATTACTAAACCCATATAATTATGATAACATATAAATATGTCGCTATGTATATGATTTATTTTATTAGCTAGTGTGAAACGTCATTAAAATCGGGAGTAACTGTTTCAAACATCACTCTTAAACATGAAACAATTAAATTAACACATTTTGACATTAATTGGCAACACCACACTTAAAGTATAATGAAAAAAAAAACAAAATAAAATGCTTTTTTCTTAGATCATACGCCGCATGTCTAGACAGATGGAATCCTTCAGACTACCGGGAGAAGGGATATAAAACATTAATTTAATTAATTGTAAAATGTCACAAAATTTTCAACCTTTTCTCTGTCATTAAAAAATCTAAGAAAAATGCATCTTGTTTACTGAATTTTTTTTTTCATTAATCTTTAATTATGGTGTTGCAAATTAATCTCGAAATATGTTCATTTAATTGTTATTTGATGTTCCTTAACCTCCGCATCCGCCTCTGCTTCCGCTAAGAAGGCCTCCGTCACAACCCTAGTATAAAGCAAGAATGTTAATTTATTTAATTTCATCAATGTCTTGGCACCATCTAGTAGACAGCTATTGTTTTGGTGAAAATTTGGAATTTTAATTTTAAACGAATTTTTGCTAAAATAACTTTTTTAATTTACTTAAGTTAGTAGGGTGCAATGGATAAATGTTAATAATAGCTATTTTTCAAAGTACAAATAATGCATGTTCAGAGTAATGACCTAAATAGAATAATTAATAAACGTAAAATGAATGTACCTTGTTTTTTTTTAAGGCTGTAAAAATGGGGTTGCTGTTGTAACTCCTGCCGATAATACTACTCCAACAGCGGACACGACTAACGACAACGCTACGTTACTTACTCTGCTCTGCAAACATGTTGTACACCATGGGTAAGTTCAAGATTAATCAATCAGTAAAATCGAATTCATATTATCAATTCCATTAGTAAATTTTGTCAGCTTTTTAAAAAAAATTATGGTTGTATATCAACAATATATTTCTACCCAATTCTGTAAGAAAATCTTAATTGATGTCATAGTCCAAGACACATTTGTAGTAAATCTTGTAAAAACTTTAAAGGTCAAAACGAAATTTGAGAGATGAGTTATTTTATATTTAACAATGATTAAAGTAATGCAGAATATTGCAAAATGTTACACGCTTCTTACGAAAATTATCAGAATTTATATTTTTTATTAAGAGTTATAATTAAAATGTATTCTTATGTTATAATGATCTATAATATAAAAAAAATAAATCGTGTCTTGTAATATTAATATTTTCGAAAAAAAAATTGGCGTGAGATTAATAAAATTAAAAATATGTACTTTATGCCTGTTTGATTAATCTTTAATGAACTCATTTTACTACACAGAAAGTGCTTAAAACGATTTATTAACCAGACAAAATTTATACTCTGAAATATAAAGGTCACACGTGCGAGTATTAACTAAAATACATTCAGTATAAAAATATTTTGCCGCTATCTCTCTGATTCGCTATCTGATGATTCTTATGAAAATTTTTTTATACGTTTTGTATCTGAAAATCAGTTGTACATAATTTTTTAAACCTCTAAGTGATTAGCGTGGTGCACGCGAACGAAATAGCAGGAAATAGCTAGTAGTATAGAAAAAAAATATAAATTCCTTTTCCATAACTCAGTATTATTATGGCCTAACATTCTGCAGTTAAATAACTTCGTTCAACTGGTTTTCATTGGACATTCAATTTTTGTAGTAAACTTTAACGAGATTAATATAAAAGTATCAATTGAGCGCATCTGCTGGCCTTCTGGTCGTGCAGATGTCCATGGGCGCGGGTAGACACTTCGGTGCCTGCTGCCTGCTCGTCTGCCATAATATACATAATATACATAATACACATAAAAAAAAATATGCAATATCAATATATTAAATTATTAAAATAAAATCACATTCACCCCAATACCTCTAGTTTATTTTATAAGGCGATTAAATACCTAAATTATAGGTACTATAATTGACTACTACATCATGGCTCGTGGCGGGAATTAAACCTGCAACCTCGGAGCATCATTGCCAACTACACCAACGGGCTACTTCTCATCTCCACTCACGGATACGTCACAATCCATCATGAATACGGCATATTACGGCATATCCACACTCATTCATGCCGTCCTTAGAGTTGTCTCCATACGACGACGCTGATAGATTTACTGCCATCCTTTTCCACACCGCGCACTCTCATTTGCCTACGTCGATAACTATATAAATAAAATTGAACTCTCTGTTTGTAAAGTCTTAAAAAAAACTTTTACTACGTGCATATGTAACTTTTAAATATTTTGACTGTTTGTTTGTCCTTAAAGAGACTTTTATTGTTAAACAGGTGGTAAAACTTAACGCGGCTGGAGTCATGGGTAACAGATAGTGTAATAAGTTTACTATTTTATTGCAAGGAAAGTGACAATCAAGTAAATTAAAACATCTCTACAAATTCATTTTATGTCATAAATGTAATATTATTTCTCTCTCTTATTGATAAGGTTACTCTGTGAATTAAAGTTGAATGTTTGTTTTGTGAACTAATTAATATAATAAAAAAAGGAGTCTGTACTACAAAGATATTTCCATACTCCGATCAAATTCGTTTAGTCAAGTTTAATTACAAACACACTTCTATACAATTCTATTTCCTAGGAAAGAAGTGGCCACGACTGTGAGCCATGTGTGAGAGCGCTCGCCTCGCATGGCGTTTAAAAAATAAGCGTACTCAAATTCGGCAATGGATTCAATGTCAAAGTCGGTGCGCCGTCCCTGTCGCTCGTGCTGGGCGGCGGCGCGCGTAGGGCGGGCGGTATGCAAATCCGCTAGGGTCGGTTCGCTCCGTAGAACGGCAGACTTCGCCACCAGTTACGGTTGTTCCGAGCACTCCTAATTAACTTCCGCACAATCCTAGAAGTAACTTTTCATTTTGATCTCCTCTTTTGCGTTGCGACGTGAAATAATTTCGTGTGTGCAAAAATGCGCTCCGGATTTTCGCGCCTCAAGTGTCTAAGCGCGCGTGAATTTCACTTAACACACCTTCGCAATTAAAGTGAGGACTTTTGAAAGTTTGTGAAATTTAACTTTATTAACAAAAAGCCAAATTAGAATTTCACTTCATTTGAAGTCGATTGATTAAAACATTACAATCAAAATACTGAGCAAACCATGTTTGGATTTCATATTTTGGATGTAAAATTGATCTTGGATTGTGCCACTTGAGTTGTGAAGGTGCGATATGCAAATAAGTAATTAAGCCTATTCCAGCGTTATCGAAGCGTTAACCGTCAGTTCTTAGTGTCACAATGTTACCAACAAAACGAGTGATTTCTGAACCCCACTAACTTCGGTTGCTGCTAACACTACAAAAATGTTACTTTTATTACTAAAAGAGTGAGATTTTATGAGCTTTAAAAGTAAATTACTCGGCTCGGACCGGTCGAATCGCAATTTCCGAGGGTTCGCGGGTGAATATTTTATTTCCGATTAGTGCGCGAAGGTAAATAAATCGCTTGAATTGCTTCATTGTGTTATCCTACCAAAATACTGCCGGGCAACAACACAACTCTATGCTCCTTCGACATCGTAAGCAAAGCTGCTAGACAATTAAAAAATGCATAAAAAGCGTTGTAAAGCTTAAAAAGAAATCGTCGTAAAAATATTCACCTCGTGTTTTATTGCATTTTTAATTTGTAGGGTACAAAACTGAGCGGAGGGCACGCGACGTGCGAAAATGCAAATCTATATACCGACAGAATTAATCCCTCTTTTTATTGGAACATCAAACACCTTTAATTGCTACTTTGACAGACAGGGGTCGGTGCGAGGAGGCTTTGAATTTCGGGTGTGGTCAAAACAAAATTGAACATTGACAGCGATACATTTTTATAGTTTTTCCCGAGGTGTTATTTTAGGGCCGCTCTCTCGTCTCGTCCGCGCCTGCAAATTAGAAAGTTTATGCGATAATCGTAAATAAGGTTCGCGGGTTTCGAGATTCGATTTCGGGCTTTTTAATTAGTCCCGCAGTGATTTATAAGTCATCAAAGGGGATGCATAAATCTTATTCCTGCGAGTTGTTGTATGTAACAAAATCATTCGATTTTTAAATATCAATGTTAATTTCTCACATTTTAGTACAGCTTTATAGGAATCGGGTACGTAATCGCTCAAAAAGATAATTAATTAAAAAGAATGATTTTCTATATAATAAGTTGCCTATTAGCAAGAATTGTAGCGAACAATTTCGATGATAAATTTCATATTTTTAGTCAAAGTGAAACAACTTTTGTATAAAATTTCCAAAAAAATCTGTTAAGCCATTCGCTACCAAACTTCACAGGACCACCTGTTGAGCTAATTTGAAGATTGTCCAAAAATTTCGTCAAAATTGCCTCAGCCGGTTTGAAGTCCATAAGGGACATCGATTTTTTTATAAAAGATTTTGATCGTGATCATCGGACACGACGTCTCTTATTGTCGAACCTATAAATTGAATACCGGTACCTTTTGAACGACAATAAAAGAATAAAATAACAAAAAAACAGCCGCGCGAGAGGCGACGAAAAATATTCGCAGCGTATTTGCATACACAATGCCCTTTGTTTAGTGAAAGTATTTCTCATTTGGATATATTTTTGTATGATTTATACCGGCCGGTGTCGTGCCTTCGTCGGGGACTCGACGGGAGTCATTCTGGCGATATCTTTATATCTTTTATCTATATCTTAATACTGGCGCTATCTTTTAGATATCATGAGATCATTCTCGTACTTTTAGTTGGAAATATTTTGTAGAAAAAAAAATTCGAAAAAAAGAATTACTTCGCCGGAATTTCTTATCTCTCTTGCCCTCTTTTATTTATCTGAAATGGACAATGGAAACTAAGTGATCTAAATCTATTTATGCACTAGTGAAGAAAACATACACACATATTAACAACGTCTACCTTTTTTGAATGTTAAATAAATATTACCTACTAATTAAAAAATTTTTAAAAGAAAATAAAATGCACGCCTTAACTTACACATACGAAAGTTGTTGCTGTAATACCTATATTTTAAGGTTCTCAACACAATTTATGTATTAGTTAAGTTTATACTGTAATAATGTATGCTGGCGATTTATCGCTGACATTTTCTATAGCATGAAGACAAACCTCAGTGATTTTACTATGTTATTTGTTCACAATTGATAATGAAATGTCTCGTTAAAATGTTAAATAAATAAAATAATAAAGTATAAACCATAAGGACTTTATAAATTTCATAACTTTACCAGGACAACATAAATCCCTCTAGGTTTTTATTTTTTAGTTAACATCGGGAATATTGCTCCGACCCTGAGGCATGTGGAGTGGCGTTGTCCGTTACGTCTTTATCCGGGAACGCAAAATATGACGGGTTATCTGTAACAAAGAAAAGGTTGTAAAAATTAAAAAGTACTAATATGTGGTATTTTAATCCGAATATTTTAACATAATTTAAGTATATAACATCATCAAATATAAAAACGAGACAAAAAGCGTTTATAATAAATTATACTTGCATAACTTCATCACATCAATATTTTTTTTTTATCAGTAAATTACTAGTTGCAATATATTTTAAGAAAAGTTAGTTGTTCCATGGTAGAACGTATGGAGGAAATGTTTTGCCTATATACTTAAAACATTTGCTCAAAATCGGCTTCGTTTTTGGAGTCTAGTGACATACAATAGAATAATTATACTCAGAGCTTAGTTGCAACAAAAGTTTAAAAGAAAATTAGAGATTTAATAGATATTTTATAATTATGTATTACGGCAAATTAATTAGAACAACGACTATCTAGATTTTATTATATAGGCAAAAGAGCTTGTAAAAGTCTTTTTAAATAAAATATCATTTGAATTTGAATATATTTTTTTAAAACTCCTAGGATAGTTCATAAGAATTTGTTTGTGATAATAATCAATCGTTATTATTATTATTGTTTTATCGCCAAGAATGTCATTTTACTCCCCATAAGTTTTCGTACCTCAGGCTTGAATATTTAAATCGTTTCTTAAAAGAAAAAAAAATCGAAAACAACTTATAATGATTACACAAAGGACATTATTATTATTATATTGCCAATATATAGTATGTCACAAATACGTAAAGAGTAGATTTGTAAATGTATAAACAATATGAACAACTTTCAGAATTATATGACAGCCTTATATAAGTTTAAAGTCATTGAGCTTAAAATGTATAGTACTATTCTAAGCAGGACACGACACGACGAAACGTACTTAAAAGTTAATTATCAAAATTTGTATAGAAAGGAACAGTTGCAAATGTTGATGACAATGAAAAATAAACAGACAAATCCTATTAAGTTGCAATACAGTCCGACATTAACTAGTGAGATGTAGGATTTTAGATGTAGGATCAAAACTACATATTGAAAACAAACAAAGTAGCGAGCAGCAGTTAGTGCAAAATAAAATTCATCAAAAGTTTCCAAAGTGCTGATTCAAATCGGTTTTCCATTAAAGCGTTTTCGAATCCCCAGATTTTGGTGATTACAATTTACGACTGCAACGATTCAATGAGCGAATGATTTTCTGCGCAATTGTCGCCTTTGTGACAAACGGACTGACCGCTCCACAATTAATTTGAATGCGGCTCTTAGTAGCCAAAACTTTCACAAACACTTACGTAATAAAATACTTGGTAAGATATTTAAAGGCAGGATTAATTCCGCATCCATAATTAACATACAATACATACAATAAGTTGAATAAAACGTGATTTCAGAATAGCCTAACTGGTTTGAGACATTTCCGTAAAGAATAAAAGAGGATAGCTAACGAGGGCTGGGACCGTATTGAGTAGTTCAAAGCATGATATAGAATTATTTGCTCCCCGTAACGAACGTCTCAATGTCCTGATTTTACTGAATATTCCTTTCTTGGTACAAAATATTGTTCATAAAATGATAATACTATATGGAAGTCATATTTTTATTTTTAAATTAGAGGCAGTGAAGTTTTTTCGAGATGCTGCTTAATGTTACTAACGGAATCAGATTTTTGCAGTCGTCGCTACAAATAATTTTCGCATATTTCTTCCAATAATATCGAAGTCTTTACAAGAACAATCACGCTATGTATGTAAAGGCGTATAGATAAATAATTTAAATGAACAAAAATGTTATTGTACCTTCTTTCTGTAATATTTATTAAAACAATATTTAATTAAACATGGGCAACATTAATGATATTATAGAAAAATGTATTGAAGAGTTTTATCCTTTAACACGTTGCAAATAAAGCGTGCGGGAACTTTTAATGGATTCCTATATTTTGATAGCATGGTGGTTTGTCTTTAATTGATAACCTTTAATGTCTAATTTTATTGTTAAGTTTTATGGGTTTCATTTTTCACATTTGATCTTGCAGTTATCTGTCTATTCATTATGAATATCTATAAAATTATTTTATCTTGAAGTCAAGTTCATCAAATTGAACTGTATTTTTATTTGGAACATGTTATAAGTTCCTGTAAGTTTAAATCTATTATACAATTTTTCTTTTTTTTTAAAAAAGAATATTAGGAATACTTTTTAGGTATGTCTTGACAATTTAAGTTATGTCGACACAATTGTGTTGACATAACTTCTTATAATATTAGTAGGATAGGATTAGGAAGTAGGGAAGCTTATTATTGAAAAATATTTGCTTTTGCGCACTCTTTATCTAGTAACTTTAACAGCGCCAAATTACGTTGTCCTCCTTCCGTATTTATAACTCCTTACTTCACGAATTAGGTTACAAGTAGATTTTTATTTAGAAAAGAAAATTAAAAAATTAGAACTTTCATTAAACATTCCTTAAGGTTTATAATTTTTTTTACAATACAAAAACTTCGAATGACTTAATCCAGTCGTAGAAGTATGTGACGTTAACAAAAACGCCAATGCCTCGTCGGTTCGGTGTCATATACTTGTATGAGTCCCTTGGATCTCTCTGCATGGTCTGTAAGGTCCTTAAGGTCTCTCTGTAAGGCCTTAGGGAAAAAGCGATACGTTAAAGAAATGAAATTCATTTTTTAAAAGTATCCAGTTCTAAACACTTTTTTCTAGAAAATTTTAATTTATAGGAGTGTTAAAGTTCAGATAGAAGAAACTCAGAATGGTGAAGTGGTTTTCAATTTATATCTATATGAATTGTTACGTATATTACGATATAAACAAAAATTTTCTTCTTGTATTTTCTATATTAATATTCTCGACGATTTCCGAGGAGCGATTTCTCCGCAGTGCGCCCAAATCGAGTCATCAAAGTTAGGTAAAGTCTGTTTAAATTACTCAACGGATGTCATACGTTGTTGATCAGATAGTTGTAACAATATGATTATTTATTATTTATATTTATAATGCCAATATATATTATATTTATATATATAATGCCAATTTCCCTTGGCCACGACATCACGCGTGAATGACTTGACCGATTTAACTAATTCTTTTTTGTTGTGTTTGTTACTATCAGGAGACGGTTCTTATGAAAGAAAAAGAAAAAAAGGGGTCTTGACAGACAGACAGACAGACAGACGGACAACGAAGTGATCCTATAAGGGTTTCTTTTTCCTTTTGGGGTACGGAACCCTAAAAATATCGTTGTACTTTGTAGAGGCGTAATTCAGGAGTCACGAGTTCTATTTCTGGTTAGCAATATTATTTCTGCCCCTTAATAATTCCTCCATTTAAATTACTATTTTCTCACGCATATCAAACATGATTGTATTTCATTATCTTATAGTAATATATAAAGCTGAAGAGTATATTTGTTTGTTTGCTTGAACGCGCTAATCTCAAGAACTATTGGTCCGATTTGAAAAATTCTTTCAGTGTTAGATAGCCAATTTATCGAGAAAGGCTATGTAATTATCATTATGCTAATACGGAATATTTTTTTTAACTAATTGTACGCGGGCGAAGTCGCGTGTGTAGACTAGTTAATTTAAAGCAAGATTAAATTGATTTTTTTGGGTAAAATTAGCAACCGTAGTAAAAATAATATTCATCATAGTCAATTACGCATAGTTCTGTCTGTTGTTCTGTCTACTTAATAATAGCCAGAGGCCTTGGGGATTTGAGAAAAAAATGAATCATATTGCTGTAGAAACTGTATTGTAAATAGTTATTAATAAAAATATTTTTCGTAAGAAAAGTTTTTTACTTTCCTAGTTTTATGATCATACTTTCTCGATACTTACTTTATTTTTCAGTTTTTAAAAAATATACTTTAAAACTGTCTCTTTAACCCACATCTCTATTAGTAAAAATCCTGAAAATTTAACAACATCACTGCGAAATCTCGCAAACCGCGGGTCGCACAAAGATGAAATTTGGCATGAAAGTAGTTCATAGTTGGTAGATATCTAAACCCAGGCTTGCCATACAGCGAAATTAAATAGGTTTAAGAATTTTCGCAAGCTTAATTTTACGCGGACGAAGTCCCGGAAAACAGCTAGTATGTAATAATTTAAGTACAGAATATCGCTACAAGCTAACAAATGTCTATGTTAATTACTACATTCATAGAATGCAGCAATTTGTTGAAGACATTACCACTTTATACTTTGATGAAACTTAATTGCTAAGTCAAACGAAACATTTTATAATCAATTTGTTTTGTTTTATTCTCCTTATTTCTGTGAAAGTTTAAAAGAAAAGAAGGAAAGGAGAAGTCTAAGGATTATTTAAAAATATTACAGAATACATTGATGACATTCGTAATGCTGGAGTCAGATATAGCTTCATTTAAATGATCATGTAGTGTGACCGGCGACTTTGTGTAGCTGTACAAAGTTTTGTAGTACTTTGTGAAATTCAAGGACAATAATGTACAAACACTTTAAGCTATGTCTGGCTCCGGTTTAAAATACCTTTTGACTGACGTGCCAAGTAAAATTATTATGTCTTAAAAAATAAGGCTAGTAAGAATTCCTTTATATAATTTAACTTTAATATTTACATTTTGTATATTAAAAGTTGCTCATTATAATATTTGAAACGTACAGAAAGCTTTTAGTAATAGTTAACTTAATACCACATTAATAAATTAAACAATATTATTTAAATTTATTTTCATAAATTAATTTTTAATTACTTAAATCGAACAGTCAATTTAGTAACAGTTCGACCACTAACCCGCCCTCCCGTTTACAAAATCATTTATTTTTAGTCTGTTTTGCAGTCACTTAACTCTGTCAACATTGTTTCCGTAATCGAAAGTCTAATTGCGAATATTAAGTGTCTGTGAATTTTCAAATGATATATAGAAAGAATTTTTCAAATCGGACCAGTAGTTCCTGAGATCAGCGTATTCAAGCAAACAAACAAACTCTTTATATTTATATAGATAGCCAAACACATCTACTTTTCATAAAACTTTAAAGAACAAATTATTTTTAAGTAAAACAAAACTTCTTTTTAAAAAACACCAATGCACTGTAAGGAAAAAAATCTTGGTACTTTCATGCTATGATTTAGTAGACGACTAGGTGTTGAAGTCGGTGCCATGTGTTTAGCGGCGAACCTATTTGGTTTGATACCGACTTCAACACATCAGTACATGTATTTTTTAGTTCCTTGTCGTTTTTAGACTTGTTTTGAGATTGCCATGTTTGTCGGCTCGTTACGATTTTAATTGTTTTCGAATTGTGTTACGTTTGTCAGATATTTTAATGCTTAGATCTATGAGATTTAATGATTAGAATAAGTTTAGATTTCTAACGAAATTAATATCATTCTAAGAATTTTCTTTCTTTCTAACGGATTATTAAAGCTTGGGTGTCTTAAGTTTACTGTCTTTTCTTTGTGGTTAGTTTCCTCAATATAAAATATAAAAACAAATATACATATAAATATCTGTTCTTCACTTTGTGGTACAATTTTGAGTGTGTATATTTAAAAATTAAAAGAAGGCTTTCATAAAATCCTTTACTTCTAGAAGAACAAGAACCTTCTAGTAGAACCTATATAACCTACTACAACTTAAAACCATATAGTTCCACCTATTACGTTCTTTATAGTGTCATCTATAATCTACTATTATAACGTATAACCTAAAGTCTTCCACGTATGACCTAACTCACGCTAACGGAATTTTTAAACTCAAGTCGATTATATCTAAAAGTAGCTCCAACATAGTTCAAAAATAAATCTCTACAATTTTTAATAAGCTTAGTTGATCCCATCAGAGGCTCTGGCATACGTCGAGACAAACTTCATTACAGACGCGGCTTTTCACCGAATATTTTTTTCTATGACAAATATATATTCTTATTTATTCTTATCGTACAAGCTTTTGCTAATTTGGAAGGAATCTACACAATATTTTTGGATCATCGAATTTGTCTAACGTTTGATAAAGTACTTCTTTGTAAATTTTGTGTCATGACTTTTCCATAATTTTATTATTAAATGTAAAGTAGCAAGATAAGCAATCAATAAATTCGTAAGAAGTAAAAATCATCTACAATTACAGTAGCATGTAGAGCCATCAGATGTCACGGGTGATTTTTTTTCGAATCGATCCGTTACTTGCGCGTACGCAACGCCCGGTCACTTATTAAAAACCTTGCAAAGGTCAAAACAATTAACTAATTACTCTCGCTGAAAATCAATGTGTTGGAAATTTAATTTATGTCGCAGACAACGCTGGGGTGGAATTCAATGTTTTTACAAGCAGTTTTACAATTTAATATATGATTTGAAGCGGATAAAATTTCATTTTCGATTTTTATCTAATTTTGTACATAATAAAACAAAGATAGATGTAAATAGTTAAATACATAATCAACATAATTGATGTATTAAAAAAAAAACTTAAAACAATAAATATTAAAAATATAAAATAAAATAAATCGTCAAAATATAAGACAAATAAATTTATGCATATAAATTGCCTCAATAGCTCAACGGTATAAGGTATGGACTGTATTCCGCAAGGTACCCGGTTCAAACCCCACCGCCGTTGGGGTAATGTCGCACCCACTCTTAATGAAAGCTTTGAATTTAAGCTTAGTGGGAGAGGAAAAAGGGAATATTAGACATACCTAAAAATATTCCTAATATTCTGTAAAAAAAATTGATCAAAAATTATTTAAAATGAAATAATTTTAAATAATTTAAATATTTTATATTTAAAATTATTTTTAAATGTAAAGTATTTAAATAAAAAAATTGATTCAGCATCAGTAAGCCGTAGAAATTTTCAAAAAAAATCAGACGTTTGTGAAATTTACTATCCTTGGATCCAATTTATCTTCACAAAAATGTTGATGAAACATCTGCGATAAAATTGCAATGTTATCTTTGAAGTGGTTTTCGTACATCGAAGAAGGGCGTCCGATATGACATACATACTCTGTCTACATATATATATGTATATCTTATCACTTTTCTAAATTGGCGACATGTGAATATCACGATTATCAAGTGTGAATATGATGTGGTGGGTAGTTAGGTTAGAATGAGTGAAATTTTTGGGAACCCAAAAGCAGCATCATTTACGCTACCTAATGTTTTTCATTAGATCGCGTAGATGAAATGCGAAACCACCCAAGGTGTAATCTATACCACCAAATATTTTACCCTTTTTCATAAAAAAACAGTGTAATCGTTTAGGTGGTTATAGCTTAATTACTGGCCGACATTTGAGTCGATCTCTAGATTAAGTAGCTTTTATCGCGACTGGGTTATTGATGGTTGACCAATTCTAGCAAGGTTTTCAAATATCTCGCCTCCTCCGTATATGGAAGGCACCTAAAACAGTGAGTTCAGATTACAGTCACTGACGCATATAAGTCCTAAGATCGTAGAGATTGTGGGGATTCTGGGGATGACGTCAGATGGCAGTCAGTCGTCTTAACTCTCCCCACATCCTCTGCAATTTATGCGGACCCTGGTACTAGACCGGGATAACGCTAGGTAGAAGAAGAAGGCCTAATCGTTTGAAGGAATTAAGTAAACTACTTGTTCAGAAGAATTTTATGTATAATATCTTCTATATACTATTTTTATACTTAATAAAGGTATTTAAAAGTTACATTGAATTTAAAATTACATTACAGTTTGTTTACATTGAATGCTAGCATAAAGAATTTTGCCATTTAAAAGTGCATCATTACATCGCGTATTTGAAGGTAAGTCGTCAAAAAAATGGCAGATGGATGAAATGATCAAATGTCAGTCGAATAATTTAAAACAGCTGACGTGAGAACAAACAGCTGCTGTATAAGAAACTATTGTACTGCACCCGGCGACGCCCAACTAATTTTATTTGAAAAATGTTAAAACCTTCATAATGATTTTGACTGGCCCGTTAACCCAATTTGGCAGGAACCCAGTCTTCCGCTCTAGGTTTGCGGGTTCGATTCCTGAGCCTGGGTGTAGTATATACACATATGATTAAAAATTGATATATTATATACATATGTAAATATTGTTGGATATGAGTGGTATAGGTCACTTGAATGCTCTTTGTCTTTAGTAGTCTCAAGGACCTTAATGAATAAGCACATTACTTATTTACACATTGCACAATTTGAATATTATTGCCACCTTAATAACCACAAAAGGAAATTCATCATACCGCTATCAATGTTGGTAGCACTGGAAACACCATATGTCACTAGTACCGCTATTGCGATGGACCAATAACAACTGTCTTACGTCATGATTATTATGGCGGTAATACAGATAGACATTTAACACAGATTACAATAAAACTTTTACTAAAAAGAAGTCAATCTCAAAACTTTTATAATTTCAATTACAGACAAAGAAACTAATAAGTTTGAAGTAATGCACTGAATTAAATGTAAATTAAAGGAAACTAATATCTAAATTAAAACTAAAACTGAATATAAAGGAAATATGTACATATATAATATACATACATACTATATGGCAGTGCTTATCCAACCTAAAGGGAAACCTTCTCAGTACGGTACAATTATAACTAACACTAAGGAAACCACCATGCCAGTTACACAATTAATAATGGGACCCATAAAACAAATTATGAGATTTGGACCTATTGTTAATAAATTACGGTATTTTTTGTCACTGAAGTTTATTCACGAGAGGCACTTTTGACTCATTTCCTGCCACAACAATGAATTTCAAGATAATATGGCTCACTCAAATCACGTGTGCTGCAGCATCCGTGCGGGTTTCCGGTTTCTAAAACGAGAGTAATTATGGTTGTTTATTGGGTTTTTGGTTTGCGTGTGGGGTTGCTTTAAAGTGCGCGCCAAAACACATTTAACCCGGTCACATATGTGCATTACGTTAGTTTGTATGCGTTGCTTCACGCACCCTTTAATGATGGTATATTTTGTGATAAAGTACACCGAAATATAAAAGTGTGAAAAGTATAATAGTGCTTGGAATTGACCCGCTCTAGCTACTAGCTGTTACTTGCGACTTCGGCCGCGTAAAATTAAGTGAAAAAATAGATTCAACTTTAGCTTGATGATAATAAACCTATACAGCCTTCCTCGATAAATGAGCTATCTAAAACTGAAATTATTTTTCAAATTGGACTAGTAGTTCCCGAGATTAGCGCGTTCAAGCAAACAAAAAAAACAAACTCTTCAGCTATATATAGAGTAAACATTCGATGGTTGATGTAAGGATTGAACTCCTTTTTGAAAGAATTATTTTGAAAATAATATTCAACTAGGTTCATTCTGATTTTTTTTTGTGGCTCAACAGTGGTTGTTTTTAAAATATTTGACCATTGCTTAGGCCCGCCATTGCTTAGAATGTTTGAAGGTAGCGCTAATGTGGTGGGGGTGCCTGAGATATAAATTGTTTCCTGTGTTTTTTATTTGAAAGAAGGTATTTTCATTTTTCCTAATCTAAACCTTATGATTACGCTAAACTAAATAAATCATAAAAATGTAAATTGTGAAACTACCCCCATTTTCGTTGCTAGAACTAATATTATAGTATAAAGTATAGAATCTAGTGCATTGTGAAAGTTTTGTGTTCAAATTTTTTTTAATACAAAATTAGAATAAAATGAATTTCCCTCAATATTATTTTTTAATAATAATCTTATAATCAAGCTAATAGTTTACGAAAATTTGATAACCTAGTTGTTTTAACGCTATACATATTATACATGCTAAGAAAATTCTGGATATATCCATAACTATTTACTTTTGCGAGCATTGCAATCTATTCACCAATGTTTTAGATCTTTATGTCTATACTAGCTGTTGCACGCGATTGAGTTCGCGTTGAAATGACAATTAAAATTTTGAGAACATTAAATTTTTTATAAATAGCTTTAATTTGTAACATCAGCCATTTGCCAATGAAAATTCCGTCGAAAGCGATCTTATCGTTTCACGGATTACCCGTAACAAACAGACAGACAAAAATAGAAAAAAAACGATAGAATTCATTCAGGTATGCAGTCTTTAAACGTAAAGCTCTTATATCGCAGGGTGTTACTTAAAACTGGGTAGTTAATTAAAGCTCTCCTTTGATTTTTAACCGACTTCAAAAAAGAAGCAGGTCTATGTATTTTTCGACGTTTCGTTTATTCGACGTTTATGTTTTTTTTATGTGTATATTGTTTACCGCGAAACTTTGGATTGTGTGCACCGTTCTTGACGGTTTTTGTTTCATTTATTATTATTTATTAATTATTATTTCATAAAACATTCGGCTAGTGTCATGTTTTATGGAAAAGACACGACAACGTCTGCTAGGTTCGGCAGACGTTGTCCTACTCGTATGTAAGCTATCCTATCTATCAAGTTGGATCAAACTGCACACGGTGTGCAAATTAGATTAGAATCGGTTTAGTAGTTTAACTTAATTGATTTTCAAAATATTAAAGTTCTGACATTTTCGTAATTCCACTAGATTTATCCTACCGATCGATTGCCTAGTATCTATTACAGTCAACCAAAGTCAAGTAATAAGTAAACACTAAACTCAAATATTTTGAATGTCATTTTAGAGACACAATTGATCTACTAACTTTTATATGTTCACAGGTCATGAAATGAAAGAATGTACTGGAACATCTCCTGACGCTTCACTGGTACGATCAGATCCGTCTTTTGGAAACCAAGACAGTTTCATCTTTGTTCGGTTAAACGTCTTGCGAGAATATCTCGAAAAGGTAAATTTGGATAAAATATAGAGGTAGGCGTGCAAATGCTAATATTTCTTTATAATATGCAGTATTAATATATTAAATTATTAAAATAAAACCACACGCAAATGACAAACGATTTAAACTAAACAAACACACGTATTTGGATGATGTCAAACTGTAGTCGTGACAACCGTATGTTATATTGTATACTGTATATTATATTGTATTCTGTGAATAGAACAATATATGTCGTTGTACGCAAAACGGTCTGTGGGCAAATTAAGACCAGCCGGCGATCTCTGGTATATGTATAAATAAGTAATTCAGAATGAATTCAGTCCTAAAAGACTTAACTCTTTGGTTGGCCACTAATCGCCGTCTCGCGTCGTGTGTATATTTATGTAGTGACGCTAAACTATATTACTCGTTATGAAAAAATAATTACAAAACAGTCATAAGGATTGTCGACAAAGTAGTGAAACATTTAAACTATTAACAAAAAAACATAGACATAATGCCGGAGCCAGATATAGCTCAAAGTGTTTGTACATGTTTGTCCTTGATGACTATAAAGTTTTACAAAACTTTGCGCAGCTACACAAAGTCATCGGCTACACTACATGATAATTCAAATGAAGCTATGTCTGGCTCCGGCATAAAGGAAACAAAAGAACAAATTTACTTTTTAACTGTAATGAAGATTAAGTCGTGAGGTACAGCTAGTATTCGATAACATAGATTTACAAATAAAATTAAAGACTGTCTATTTGCAACTTCGAGATAAAATTCTATTAATCGTTATGTAAAAATTAAAATATTATAATAATTGTCTGTAGAATAGTCTATTTTAAATGCTTTAAAAAAAATTTAATAATAATAATTGAAGATTTCTACGGAAACTAACGTTTTGTTAGCAAAAAAACTAGTAAATTTAAGGATTAAAATTCACTTCAGAACACTTGAAGGTGTCATGACGTCACTTTACGTTAACAGTGCGTTCCACTGGCGTCACCTCGATGTTTTCGCCGCGACTGTATTGAAAACAAGAACATGAAGTTATATTAAAATGTTTTATTTATTTAAAAAGAAATTTACTCTATTTAATAATCTGCTACGTATGGACAGCATTTATTAATTTATTAATAGTAAATCATATAAAAAAGTCAACAAAATATCGAAAGCTACTCGAATATGTTATTGTTTGGAGATGTTTAAATGAATATTTAGTTCTATACACGTTTAAGAAAATAGTAATTTTATTTTAAAGTTTCGACACATGGAGACTTACCCATATAATGTTTCAGTAAAATTTTACTTACAGTAAAAGTATTTGATTATATTCCAAGTGAATGATAAATTCGTATCGCTGCTGATTTCTCAAAAATCGCTAGACCGATTTTCGTAAAATATACATGGGACCACCTCTGAAGTATAGTCTACCAAACAAAGAAAAAATTATTAAGATCGCTTCATAAATGGCGAAGTAATCGGCTAATATATGTACAAAAAATAATATACAGTAGAATTGAGAAAGTCCTCCCTTTTTTGAAGTCGGTTTAAAAATACTGTTAAATCATATTTGTCCAATTTTAGAGGCTCTATACTGTTCATTGCCGGTTGTTGCAATTTTATCAATGTTTACTAGTGACTTTAATTGCCGTTTTAAATTCTACTTGCAGCTTTACTTATAGACGTAGATAAATTTAATCTAATGCATCTTCGTGAATGTCCGAAGTGCCGAGACAAACCTTATGTGGTTTAACGGCTCTTTTTTAAAGTTAAAAGTATATTGTAAATTTTTAAATAAATAAATAAATATAAAAAAAAAAAAAAAAAAAAATTAAAAACAGAAGTTGTATGAAAGTTCTTCTCTAATTGGTCATTAATGCAATAAACTGTAACAAGGGAATATTTATCATCACTTGAAAATATCTACTCGTTAGGATCAACGTAAATTGGCTTCTAGTACTAACTTTTCAGACAGCTCCTTAAAAAGTTTCTTTAAGATTCGCTTAACAACATTAAGTGATATTCGCTTCACGTATGAATATATAAGTTGTTAAGTCTAACTACAAACATTATAAAAAAAGGTTTTTTCGCCTTTACAACAATTGTATAAAGTATCTGTCTTGAGACCTATACCTTATATAATAAGATACAAATTGTCATATAAAAAAAAACTAAATACAGTGGCACCACTGTAACAAATTATTTCCTTCTTATTTATTCCTACTGAACATATTGAGTTCTGAACCATAACAAGAAATCTTTTTCTGTTAATTTTTTATCTTTTGTTATGTTATTATTTTGTTATGTTATTATTTGTTATGTTATTATCTTGTTTTCCATTTTTTTTTTGTAATATTAGGAATTCCTAATACTCTTAGTTTCACTGACAACTGTAATAAATTATTTCTTTCTAATTTATTATTACTTAATATATCGAGTTCCGGGCCATAAAAAGAACTCTTTTTCTTTTTTCTTTTTTTACATTTCTTATATTTCTTTGTCCTGTTTTCCATTTTTTTTTTGTAATATTAGGAATTCCTAATACTCTTAGTTTCACTGACAATTGTAATAAATTCTTTCTTTCTAATTTATCATTATTGAATATATTGAGTCCTGGACTATAAAAAGAACTCTTTTTCTTCTTTTTTTACATTTCTTATATTTCTTTGTCTTGTTTTCCATTTTTTTTTTTTGTAATATTAGGAATTCCTAATACTCTTAGTTTCACTGACAATTGTAATAAATTCTTTCTTTCTAATTTATCATTATTGAATATATTGAGTCCTGGACTATAAAAAGAACTCTTTTTCTTCTTTAAATTTTTTACATTTCTTATATTTCTTTGTCTTGTTTTTCCATTTTTTAATAATATTAGGAATTCCTAATACTCTTGGTTTCATTCACTCCAGCTTTTCTTAAAATTCTGTATTAGGATCCTAGCGATATGGGGAATTGAACCGAGCATCTTACCCATTATTATTATACTGTTCCGTCTGTTATATCGTTAACCAATAGAGGCTTGTTATTGATTGTTGTGTTCTATAGAATACGATGCAGTGGAAGAGTACTGGGACTCGCTGGTGGAATACGAAGGAGCGATATTGATGGCGCGCGACATCTGGCAACACATTCAGCCACTTTACACAAAGCTACAGAAGTACGTGGCGCTGCGCCTACGTGGTCCTGATGAGGTTGGCAAACCACTGCCCGTACATCTGCTAAGTAAGTGAAATTTAAAAGCAGAAAATCTGAACCCTTAGTTTTTAGACCTCTTATAGCTTTAAATTTGCTCTGCAAGATAAGAACTATTACTAAAACAAATGAAAATTAAACTTTAAATTCATATTAAGAAAAGAGAGTTCGTAACAATTTATTATGAAATACAACAATTATTATGTTTGGTACAGTCACTTACACTTTACGATGATCACATTATAGCCCGATCAACGTAGTGGAAAACGTTAAAATATTCTGAATTCTCGAGATACAGTTGGAAACTATGATATTCATGTATTTTTGTGCTGAACATGTTTTGACTATTGGCCGTTTTCGATTTAAGCCTTTCTGGTGAAAAAAAAAGAAAGATTTTTTGTCCATGGGCCTTTGAAATCAAAATTTTGAAGTTCCAGTTTGTAAATTAAAGTATTCCGAACAAAAATCTCTTTGAGGTCACTATATTAAACAATTTTTAAAAAGGTAATTCCGTGAAAGTGCAAATTTCACACTTTCACTCTAAAAATTATGTGTACACTAAAAGTAAAGGTTTAATTAATATATTATATACTTTTTAGGATCGCTGACTGGTGAAGATTGGTCTAATCTAATTGAAAGTTTGTTACCAAAGCATCCAGATATATACCAAAAGATTCATGCCAATTTACAACTGAAGGTAAACAAACTCGTCATTGAAATATAATTTTAGTTTAGTATGGCTATTAATGTCAAAGTCGCAAATATCTTTATTAGCATAAACTTTCTTAAAAGCTCTTGTGATCTTCATGTACCTATTTCGCACACTTAGTCATAAACTGACCTAACTCATAAAAGTAGATTTTTGGGAAATCACAAACATTTTGTCTTTACGACTTATTCCACCTATAATTCAATAAAAACATTATAGCTACAAATTATGTATTATAATAATAGTTAATAAAAGGATTAATGATATTAAAATGTTATTTGAATGATATTTTATTATTTGTTTGCCTTTTTATGTAAAAACTTATGTTATTTAAAAAGACAAAAACAATTGTATCTCTGTGTTGGATGGAGATATCTAAATAATTGTTAAATTGGCAGATACAGAACGTTGAAACAACTCGCTTTAGACCTGAAAAGTAATCGGTCAGTTTATGACATGTACATTTTTATCTAACTTTATTCCGTCTTAACACTATGTTAAAAGTCAATGGCTGATTTTGCAAACAGTCACTTCAATTTTGAACGACCAAAATATTTTACTTGCAATAATGTTTCTCTTTTCTACAATACTCTGTACTTAATGTTGATAACGTTTTATTTAACCAAACTGTAATATAAAAATCTTCCGTCATTTATATTTTCCGTCACACATTTTAGGACATTGGAGGATTAAATGCCCTAAAAGCAGCGAACAACCTTTTAAAGCAGTTAAATTTAGGTGAAATTCCAGAAGAAATATTAGCAAATTCAGCGTTTAACGGTACCTGTCCCCCAGTGTTGGTGGACTGGTGTGAACCAAATAAATTGAGAATAATATCCTGTAAAGACGTGAGCATACCAAATTACATGGACGCTCATGAGGTTGCGATGAGAATCAAGTATAAGATCACCTCAGCCCTCCACAGCAACAACACTTACATATTAAGGGAGGCCCCTCGTTATTCAGGTATGTATCCAAATGTACTATAGGAGTTATTAATTTAAAAAAGTAACCAAGAGCGTGTTGAGACACGCTTAAATAGAAGAGTTCCGTATGTGATACGCTTTAAGATATTTGTTAAATAACTTCAAAAGTTGTTGTCCGATTTAACTCAAAATAATTTTCCTAAAGAAATGGAAATTAAGCTTTATTTAAATAAATAAATATGTACAGGACTATTATGACACACGGACGTCCGTTCCTAAGGTAGACAACTAAATGACTGTGTTATAGGTAACAGACGCCTGTTATACACAGATATTTTTTTAGAAATATATAAATACATACATATAGGTAATACACTCAGAATCGAGGTGGGAATCGAACCCACGAATCTCCCTTTATATATTTTTAATCCATCCCATTTTGAGAGCATTCTCTGCGTGCGCTGCATAAACGGTTAAAGTTTTGCAAAAATCATGTATGACTTAATTGTCCCCCTTTAAAAATTCTAAATAAAAGTCCGCGACAACATATTTCTATCTTTTAAGGTTTGCTCCCTATAATTTTTTTATGCTAACCAAATTTGTTCTAAAATAATGCATTATTTGCGAAGGTGTGTTTATAAACATCATGTGCAAAACCAATATCTTTAACCCCCAAGTGATAAAAGTACATCTAGTATTATATATATTAAAGAAAAAAAACCTCATGCTTCATCTACCTAGCGTTATCCCGGTCTAGTACGAGATTCCCTTCCTCGATAAATGGGCTATCTAACACTGTAAGAATTTTTCAAATCGAACCAGTAGTTCCTGAGATTAGCGCGTTTAAGCAAACAGACTCTTCAGCTTTATATATTAGTGTAGATATATTTCCATCATACCGAATATAACGTATCTATTCACTTCAAAGCTTAAAAGCGATATTCGAAGCGATGCTACGTTAGAAAAACTTTCAAATTTTGTCCGGTCGAAGCAAACCTTGATAGCTATGTGGTCTTTTTACCATTCCTCTGGAGACCATCTAAAATCATTGCTTAAACTATAATTTATTGTTACTTAAATAACCGGTAATAACAAATGTGATGTTCTCGCACAGCTTCAAGGGAGCATAAACCTCAGTACTTAGTATTAATTTAAATATATCTTTACACATTTCTTGGAAAAATGGTCTTGACGGATAAACTAACATATATAGAAAAACACACACTGATGCAACAACGGATTTTCAGGTTTTAGACTTTTTCTTATATTTATGCTTATATTTCTAATATATTATTACTATATTTCATAATTTTATGCCAACCAAAAGGACAGTTATCGTAGGCAACAAGATTTCATTCGTTAGTTTATATATACAATTTATAAAACACAACGATAGCTCGTACATTTTCGTCATACCGCCATCTATGATGACTACTAAAACAAATAGCTGCCTGCAGGTTGCTGGCATTGCCCCAAGTCGCTTACTAAAACCTTAATAGTCATATGGGCTTAAGTTAGTGTTATTTCCTACACTATTAAACTACAAGTCGGGTTCCGTACTCGCAAACGTTAACAATATAGAATAAGTTCGTTCTGCTTGTTTTCTTTTACTTATCAAGAATTACCATATATTACTACGACATTAGGTACAAGGTAACAGACATATATATTTGAATAAAGTTTTAATCGACAATTTTGCTATGTAAATCTATTTTTGGATTATTCTTTATCTAGCAGGATATAAACTTGAACGATAGATATACCTTCCTGACAAATTTCATCTCTTTACGTCCTGCGGTTTACGAGATTTCGTGTTAGATGGTTACCATTCGCTTTAACGTATAGGTTTTTGTTTGTTAAACCTAAAATCAGTTTGGAAAATTTAACGAAAAAAGGAAACACGAAGCAAGATGAGGAGTTTTTTAAATTTAAGAAGTAGCTGTGACTTTACCTTATCCTCAAGTTCCAAGGTATCTGAAATTGACTCAGATACCTTGGAACTTAAGGATCAGATGACAGAAAAACCAAATACCGCAAATCTCGAAGTAAAAAACCCAATGAAGGCTCATTAACTAATGAACTGGTGGATTAGTCCATATTTATTTGGTTTTACATTCTTTATGATGAATAAGAACCATCATAGGAACCAATAGTATAACATCATGATGACCTTTCAAATGGCTAAAAAGTCAGCAAACCGAAATGAAACTCAGCTCAATTACAGATAGGTTAGTAGTGGACAGGGAGACTATTATTTTAATACTTTTCTGTGTTAATATAATAACTGTGAAGTAACTAGAGCAATTGCTGCTTGATTGCCCACACCTATCTGTAATCAAGTTGAGATTCATTTAGGTTTCCTTTTTTAGGGTTCCGTAGTACTACAAGGAACCCTTATAATTATGCTCTGTCCGTCGGTCCGTTCGCACGACTTGAATCAAAATTCACATAACTCAAGTCGAACTTGTGTTAAGACAGACTTCATCTTAAGCGCAACACATGCTAACGTAACTATATACCAATACTTTAGAATATTTAATGCCTATTACTATTAATTCGTCTATTGAACTCCTGGTATACGTTATATTTAAAAAGCCATTTCGATGAATGTGACAAACATGTTCGACAATCACGACGATCACGATCACAATGTAATAAACATGATTTGAATAATTTTTGAGGGAAAACATTGCCAGTTAAAAGCAAGAATATAATGAAATGCGTTTTATTTCTTGTTCGTGTGTTCCTAACTTTCTGTACAACACCATCACTAGACGTGACAGCATTGCCGCCACTTCACGCCGATCTCTTGTGAGAAAGAGGTACTGGTACCCGGGCGCGCCGGCCCAATTCGGCTACAAGCATGGCGCTACCTCTAATTCAGTATTCGATTTTGATTCCCATTCGTCTATAAGCCTTAGTAGGTATACAATTTCGAGTCATTTATAAAAATTCAATCTTAGTTTTATAAAAGATGTGATAAAAAAATAAATATTAAGTTAATTAGCCAGACTCTAAAATTATTCCGTTAATTAGCCGGATAACACCTGGATAGATTGAAAATGAAGTTGTTTTTAAATTGAATTGAAATCAGATTGAGGAATCTTCCAGCGTTCGCAATCTTGGCATGTATCTGGATAATTCATTACGATTTAAAGACCATATTCAGCAAAAAATTTGTACAAGCTACGTCTCGCTCAAAATGCTATATAAGTTTAGACCATTTTTGAGTGAAAGAGTCAGAAGTAAATTAATAAACGCATTAGTTCTTTCCCATTTATACTACTGTGATATAGTTTTTGGACCATGTCTATTGAGTCAGACTGAACAAAAAATACAAAGAGTTCAAAATTCTTGTATCAGATTTTGCTACAACGTTCCCAAGCGATCAAATATCACACCATTTTTAAATACATTTAACATTGTAGTTCATATAGAGGAAGGTGTGCGAATGCTAATATTTTTTATAATATAAAAAAAATATCACATTTTTTAAATTAAAGCACACTCACACCAATGCCAGACGATTTACACACACATGTATTAGATGATGTCGAAAATCGTAATCGTGACAGCCGTATTCCATTAATTGTCAAAATTTATTTTTCTGCGAATAAAACAATATATGTACCTATGTCTATGTAAAAAGGTTTGTGGAGGAATCTCAACCAGCTGACGATCTCCAGTATATGTATGTGTATAAAAACGAAAGGTCACTTATTACGGATCTAGGTAGTTCATAGTTCAGTCATAAGAATATACAGCAAAAGTCACATCAAAATCGGTCTAGCCAGATAGACTAAAGTAAATTTCTTTACTGTTTTTTTTTTAAATTAATACCATGTGTTATTCATTTAGTGAACTAATGTTTTTGGACACGACAAACACACATTACTTTTATTTATTTTTATATATATATATATATACATACATATATTCTAATGAAGATCGTACTATAAAGCTTTATATTCATTCTTCAATGGTCGGAACATTTATTTCTAATAATTAATTCTAAGGAAAGTTGCGTTCGTAAATTGTAGAGGAAAATCGTAATTTTATTACATACTAGCGGACCCGGCAGACGATGACCAGAAAAATTATTTGGGAGCAGAGAGGCTTTTCCTCAGCAGTGGGCCATTATAAGCTGATCAAAAAAAACGGCTTTCATAAGTATTTCTTCCTTTCGGTTATTTCTTAGAAATCATAAACATTTCTTTTATGTATTTAATTAAGAATTATTTAATAATAATAATCAAATGACATGAATATAGAATCGAGTTCTTAATTTTATTTCTACATTGATATCTGATGTTATTTTAATACCAGACTCATTCACTTTGTGTACATTGCATTATCACATTATAAGACAATCAAACGTCAAACGTGATGACTGTATTAGCGATAGCAATACAGAAATCGGCAATATTTACATAATATTTGCAATATTTTATTGGTACAGACCAAACGCTTAAGGTATTGTCTGAAACTGAGGATTTACTGGGATATGGTATTTTTATTTATTTATTTTATGTACTACAAAATTACAAAGTATGGAACTTATAAAATATGTTTACAAAGGTAGACTTATCTCTTAAAGAGATCCCTTCCAGCTACCTTAGAGTGGGAGTAAAAAATAAACAAATAAACTATGGTGTAGGTAGATACATGATATTCGCAATATTTACATAATATTTGCAATATTTTATTGGTACAGACCAAACGCTTAAGGTATTGTCTGAAACTGAGGATTTGCATATGATAAGAAAAGGCAGGACTAGAAAATGATAAGAATCTGGTATTGTATCTTTTATATACACTGATATTAGAGTTAGCGGTTATTTTTTTATATGGAATTACATGATGCTTCAATTTCATTTTCTACCCAAAAAGAAAGTATTTTTTTTAAATGTACATAATATTTACTAGCACACCCGGCCACGCGTTGCTGTGGCCGAGTGGTTTAGACAGGATTTAGCAGATAAATTTTAAAGAAAATGCCATTTATAAAAAAAAGCTCCTATCTCTCAATTTGAACCAAATTACACATAAAGCCAACTTTCATGAATATTGGTTGCATTAGTAATAACTTTTTTAATTTTTTCAATTATACAAAAATGATAATGGTCTGATCTTGTTCTGTTTTTTTTTTTTTTTGCAATTTGCACCACAGGCTAAATGCCCGTGTCATCTTGTTCTGTTTAGGATTGGAAACCTGGAACAGCCCAAATGGTGACAGCAGCACCTACCCCTGTACCATCAGCAAACGATTCTTCATCGCTTGACAAAGAAATCACTAAACAGGGTGATTTAGTACGCACACTTAAAGCAGCCAAATCAGAAAAGGCCAAAGTTGACGAGGCGGTCAAAGTGTTACTGGAACTTAAGGCCAAATATAAAGCAGCGACGGGAAAAGTAAAAAAATTTTTTTTACTAAAAATACTGGTTGCCTGAAGTCGGTTTACGGAAGATAATTTAAGTAATAATGGCGAAAAAAGTTTTGGAGATAAATTGGAATTTGAAAGGAGTAAACAACGCAGACAAAGTCACGCGTTAATGCTAGTAGTCCCCAATTTGTCGCTTTTTATTATTGTATCTTACTATATTGGGAAAGGTTTTCTTAAAAAAGAAATGTGTGCCATTTTGGAAAATTCCAAAAAACCAAAATAATCAATCAATGTCAAAATAATGTTTTCTTTTTTGGATTTTGGTGGTGAGTTCGTGTAGAACTGAACATAAATTTTGTCACCTATTGACCTCAACAAAGTTACGTACTTTATTAATACCAAATATTAAAACATATATCGCACGCTAGTCATAAACTGAAAAATTACTTTTTAGGTCTAAAGTGAGTTAATGATACAGGCAGCTTCGTTTCAACGTCCTCTATGAGCGAATTTATGAATTATTTCGATATCTCCATCCATTACTGAGATACAGCTGTTTTTGCCTTTTTAACTAAAACAAGTTTTTAGTTTAAATTACAAACATATAATATAATATCATTAAAATAGCATTTCAATATCATTCATCACTTCATTAACTATAATTAAAATATATAATTTGTTATTATAATGTCGTTTCAGTGACAGTTTTAAACTAACTTTTATAGTGTTTTTATTAGATAGATAGAGATTATAGAGAAGAGGGGAAAAGTGAAATGGATTTGATATGGGTTTACCGCTAAGTGATTTGCGAAATTATGATTAGTAATTAATTTTTTCCTTCTTTTTAAGAGCTCGACTCGAGAAAAATCAGGAAAAATAAATGACATTGCATAAATCGCCAAATAAAAACGCATTCGTCTGGTCAGATTGCTACATTGCACTGGATTTTCTTTTTTATAGGGTTCCCTAGATCTATAAAGACCCCTTATAGTTTCGCTCTGTGCGTCCGTCAATCTGTACCTCTCTTTAGTAAGATTATAGCTACTAGTAAGATCTTCTAAGATACTTACAAATTTCAGAATGGTTTGAACAAAGTACTCTATAGCTTTCAATCAAAGAATTTTCTTTGAGCGTTACTTAATATGGCAATATATAAAGAGAAAGGAAAGGAGTTTTTAATATAAGAGTTCTACGAATTGATATAATGAGCAATCTATCATACCGGGGCCAGACATAGCTCAAAGTCTTTGTACATTTTTGACTTTGAAGTCCACAAAGTACTACAAATAAATAATAAATAAATAAATATATACAGGACTATATGACACACGGACGTCTGTTCCTAAGGTAGACAACTTATACATTACAGGTAATAGAACGTTTATTATCTTTGCATTAAGCAAATTACATCACTTTTAGCGGATGTCGACCCGCTAACTTGCAATTCCTTTCAAATTCAATGCGAAGATTAACATTTTAGGCAAAGAGTTAGTGGCTATATTGAATACATTATTTAAACATGTTTATTGTCAACAATAAGAACTTTTTCGAAGCAACCTATACGTAGAATTCATGACAGAAAATTTGTGCCTTTGAGGATAAAAATAACTGTGGCATATAACAATGTAATTGACTCTCAGTTTATAAATATGCATAGAGAGGAGTAAACTTACATCACTCACTTCCTCCTAAAATCAATTGGCATTGGTGTGCGTGAGGTTTTATTTTAATATTTAATAACTTTATAATGCATATTTTATAAAAATATTTTATAAAAATATGCATTGCACACAGTCCTCCGTATAAACTATAATGGAGCCAAAATTCATTCTCCTCCGTCCGCGCAATTTTCATAAAATGGTACCGAAAGTTTTCGTTTCACGTATTAATATAGATTTCTGAAAATATACTAAAAGAGTAAAAACAATCACAGTGGGATAGAATATTATTAGTTTTCTTTTTTGTTAAAAGATTTGTTTTTGGAAATGTAGGAATACAAATGGAGTTCAGGTTTTTTTTAATGTTAAACATACAAGAATTTGCAGTAAAACATCCGTTACTAAACTCTATTCAATCTACCATATAATAGGCCCTTAAACCTTAGTAGCTAAGCGCTAATCCAACCGGTTTGCGTGGTCACTGGTTGCTGCTGTACTCTCGCAATAACGGTATCCCTATACTTCCCATCGAACACTCAACTAGAATAACTTGTTTGTAGAATTTACAATTCTATTCCTTTCCTGTTTACAAAGAACTGGTCAAGTGCGTCTCAATCTCTTCCCACCGACGGTCCCGTACCTTCGGTACTTATGTATTATCAAATGCAGTACTTATGTATTTACCAAGGCGAGTATGATCAATTTTTGTTGACTACACGCACTGCAGATATCTTATGGGACAGGGGAAAAAAAAGGATTTTCAAATCTTTCTTGCATATTATAAAAACCATAGTAACCTGCGGGTTCAATCAGATTTCAGATAGTTAAGGCTCAAAATAGTCGATTTTTGGTCTCCTTCATTCACTTTTGCTGTAAGCCCTTTTATGACTGAAGGCTCACAAGAAGTATCGTATCCGGCAGATGGCTACTACGAGCGTTATAACGAGGTAATGGACTATTTTCAACCTTATATAGTTTTCTCTTTCCCTAACACTGACGTGAGGTTTGTCCCTTTACGTGACAGAGATGACGCTTTTTAACGTGGAAATGAATCTATTATAATCTCCCTACAATTTTCTGTTTAATATTTACAGTTAAGCACGGATCTCCGCAGGAATACATGATTACGTTTATGGGACAATATGTTTAGCTTGCGTTAACAGAGAAAATCAAGTTTAATAATCGTAAGAGACCATGACTTTAATAATTATTGACTATTATGTTTAAGTCAACTAAATTATCGTGAGGAAAAAGACTTTTACCAGACTGACTAGTTTTCCTGTAGTGATTTTTTTATATCAATTTACCCTCTTAAAATGTACAAACGAACGTTCCCCTCAACTTTGCGAGTGATTAATAGTAGGTATTATTTCGGATGTTCACTACAAAACTCTTCGGAAAGACTTATGTGGCATCCATTACTATGTATTAATTCACAGCATTAGCCGTACGGTCGTTCTAGTGAATCGCTACCACTAGAAATCGTAAACATTTTTTTTTTCGGGAATTATTCATATCCATTACTATTCAAGGTGTGTCGTTTACGTACTTCTTCTGGTAATTGTATTCCCATTTTCGTGGTTCGTATTCTAGACTTGAAAACAAAATTTGTAACGGATTTCTATTAGCATTAGCTGCTACCAAAAGGTTGCCATTGGGTAGTGCTGATGTTTTTGGAACGACTTTAATCATGTTATATCATAGATTTTAGCAAATATTTGATGGTAGTTTGATATGTGTCCTTACTGACGTGACTTGAAATGCTAAAGACCCATAGTGCCTTCAACTTAATATTCAAAACTTCAACCCTACGACAACACGCCCGTGCTTGGGCAGTAGAATGTTTTCCGTGCAACGTATCTGGCATTTGCAAACCAGCTGCTTGTTTTAATAGTATATCTAAGTGTTTTAGACATTAAACGATAGCTGTAATATAGCGTTTGGCCAGCTTGCGGCGGCGTGTGCGGGGCAGGTGGACGCCGGCTGCCACCACACCTGTCACGACATCAGCTGCGTCTTGCCAGCCTCTTTTGTGTAACCACATATTACCTCACTAGCGAGTCTATGTTTACTGCAGCTCATTGGAAATTGAAAGCACTGGCGAATACGACCTTTGCGTTTGCAGCTGCTACCGCATAGGGCATGCCTCTAAACTGGTTACTTTCTAATTGTAAAAGCCATGTTTAATGTCCCTTCAGACAGTTGATGAAGATTATCTCTCTTTGGAGTGATAATTTCTTTAGGTGCGTCGGATATTTTTTGAGATGGGGATAAAACCATTGAACTCGCGACACTGTCACCGTTACCGACATCTCAGACGATTTGTTTTCACTTCTGTTGAGACTCCCGGAGTGCCAGTGTTTTCTTTATTAGCCATATTTTTTGCGTAAAGCAATGTATTGAAATCTAGGAAGTAGAGTTTAACCATTTTCGAATTTCTATATTTGAATATAATAGGAGTCAATAATAATTTGAGAGATGAAGTAATCATGTATAAGGAAGTGGAATATTGAGAATGCAATTCTACCCACAAGTGCCACATTTAGTTTTTATGACGAACCATTACGCTTGGCGATGACGGTTGGATCATTCAGTCTCCCGGTGTGAAGAGTTGGAATTCTGAATTTATTCTTAACATAAGCGCATATAAAAACAAAAGTAATTTGTTATATTGGAATCAATTGAGTCTAAAATCAAAGGATTTGAAAAGGGTTACAAGGAGAAACTTAGAAAGTCGTGTCTTATATAGTTAAACATTATGTTTTGATTTACACATAGATAAATGTTGTGCAAGTAAGCCCCAGTGGTTTCCTTGTACGGGGATATCTCTTAAAAATCTATATCCACCCCAAGACTAGGTCCTTAGCTCTTAATTTTACTCAAGTATAAACAGTACGTTGCTAAATGTATAAGGTACAAATAGGCTAACTATATACCTATTTTTATTATCGTAATTACTAGTACCTATACGGTATATTATTACGTCATAGTTTATCGCTCATGGCAACAAACGGTGCTTGACTTGACGGCTTGATATTTTTACGCATTTCTACGTACTTCTTGATAAACGTGATATTTGATATAAATGTGCGTATTATGCTGGAGCTAGACACAGCTTCATTTGAATGACCATTTCAATGGTCATATAGTGTGGCCGGGGACTTTGTGTAACTGTACATAGTTTTGTAGTACTTTGTGGACTTCAAGGACAAAAATGTACAAACACTCATGAGCTATGTCTGGCTTTGGCATTTCCTACCGTACCGTACCTAACTTACATGAAATAATCTTTTAAAACATATTGGCAAAGACAAATTTATAATAAAATAAAAAAGTTATAGTCATTTACAAATTTTCTTTTTTTTTTTAATAAAAAACCAAAGGCTTAGAATGTCATATTACAAATGCTAATGTCTCTTTATTATCTGTGCCAATATATCGTAGTATACGTTTTCACACCACATCCCAACATCATGATTTTTAGCGTATACGTTGCCAGTGGTAAAAAGTAGTACCAAGTTTTAGGTGCGAAAAATTATGTCCTTTTTTCTGATGGATCAAAAATTGTGTAAATTAAAGACACGGTCCAAAGCCAGTTTAAGGTATCCAATTTGGTTGCAGACCACAAAGACTGCAAGCATGATGCTACCTCTAATTAAAACTTCTTAGATATCCTTTCACTAAAATTAATTCCTTAAGGCTTTAATGACTTCTTAACTTTAATTTATTTTATTATCTTCTCCAAATTCTTATGATTTATTTCTTGAGAATTTGGGGAGTAATTAATGCATTATTTACGAATAAGTGCAATTCAATTTATTTTTAGACAGTTTAACTAATATATTGTGTTCCTTATTTAAATTGATCTATACAGTTAATAACAATTCCATAATATTTTTCAAACATAAGTAATTCTAAAACAACACTAATTAAAAACTTATGCTACAAAGATGTAACAAATATCTAAATTATTAATATTTTTGTTTTGGAGCCTTGTCATTTATTTGCCAATATCCAGGTATAGGCTATCTAAAGTTCCAGTTCAATAATGAAGCAGAATCTGCTTCATTATTCTCATGTGTGATTTATTTTAAAGCGCTTTCTTATATTTTAGAAATTAGACTTTCGTGAGCGGAATTCATATTAATTATAAATACGGTTTTTAAACTCATGCGTAAACACCGCTTCGTAGTGAGCTCATGAGGAAGGACCCCGGACGGGTTCGAAACTAGTCGGGCAATCCCGATATAACATACGCGTGAGTTTAAAATATGTATATAGTTTTGTCCTTATTATTTAAATTACATTGTAAATAATATATGTATAAGACTGCAAAAAAAAAAAAAATAATAAAGTACTTTGCAGATATCTATTCTTCTAAAGAGTAAAAAAAAATGAATAATGTTAAGTTATACAAGTCTCTTTATTACATATCGTGGACTAAATTTGGACTATTCTGTAATAACAACAAATTTTATATTTATTTGAAAAAAAATCTCTATCGAAGTTTTACGAGTCAATTACATTGAACAACAGGACAATGCTTATCGCATCCGCTTACTTTTTATCGAATAAAAAAGTAAAAGTATAACACAATTGTAGTAGTTATGGATATATCCAGAATTTTCTTAGCATGTATAATATGTATAGCGTTAAAACAACTAGGTTATCAAATTTTCCTAAACTATTAGCTTGATTATAAGATTATTATTAAAAAATAATATTGAGGGAAAGTCATTTTATTCTAATTTTGTATTAAAAAAAATTTGAACACAAAACTTTCATAATGCACTAGATTCTGTACTTTATACTATAATATTAGTTCTAGCAACGAAAATGGGGGTAGTTTCACAATTCACATTTTTATGATTTATTTAGTTTAGCGTAATCATAAGGTTTAGATTAGGAAAAATGAAAATACCTTCTTTCAAATACAAACGTTGCACACACAAAGGTTTGTCTAAAGGTTTTGTAACAAGTTTCATGTGGGCTTAAATTAAACTACGACATTTCCAAAAGTAAACTCAACAAAATCCATTCAGCACTTTTTTTTTGTATAGTCCTTCAAATAATATGCCGTTGAAATGAAATATCCATATATTTACGTTCAGGCACTTTTAAATACACTTACCGAAATTTATTAAGAATATGGAAAATACATTGTGCATATTTCATTCGACATATTAAAAAAAAGGAAATGAAAAAATAAACAGCCTAAGGTTACTTAAATATATGAATAAGAAACCATGCAAATTAGCTAGATCATCGCGTAAAAATAGCTTAAAACAGATAGCGTGATGATATATAGCCTATAATAGCCTTTCTCGAAATATTGGCTATCTAATACTGAAAGAATGTTTCAAATAGGACCATTAGTTGCTAATATTAGCGCGTTCAAGTAAACAAACAAACTCTTCAGCTTTATATATTGGTATAGATTTATTCTTGAATTGAATGCATTAGAAATTTTTACAAGTCCTAAGTTGTTATCCAACGAACGAACTAACTTGATTGATCACTTGATGAACACTTTGATCACTTGATGAACACTTTGTTCACAGAAAAAAGAGTATATTCTAGTTTCTAATGAAACCCTTAATATAGATTGATTATATACTAAAGTATAATTCCTTAATAATCTCTAAAACTATCTTATACTAATAGTAATTACTTGCTCAAGCAATTTACATTTAAAAATTTTGACTTTGACATTTACGCTATTTCCTGCTCACTCAACCTAAGTTACTTTCAGTTGTAGATCCTTTAGAACATGACATCGTACCGTATAACTTAAACCTTTGTTTTTAGAAACCCACAAAACTCAATTTTTTTTAAATATCATCCAATGCTAGGCTGTTTGTTTATCGTCCAATGGCAAATTAAAAAAAAAGAGATTGGACACGCACTACTTCTGACAACATTCAGTCTAACCACTTCCAACAGCGATAATATGAAAGTTTAGCTCTCCAAGAGGGAACAAAGTGAAACTGAAAATTATATGAGCGTAGCATAGTGGAGCGTAGTGTCAAACATTAAAATTATGTCTTCAATTTAATGTTCAACGCTAAAATGTCAAATTGTCACTTGAAAATGATATTAATCAAATAAAATACATTTAGAGCTTTTTTTTCTAGTTTTGCACAGTAAGTAAGTATTTGATAGCATTATGTTGTATTGATTGTTGACTTCACTCTTCATTCATTTAGAGTTCACTCACTTGAGTGTTCAATTATTTGTACTCTAAATTGATAAGAATATAATGTTGTGAGAAAATCCAGTACTAGCTTCAAATTTAATTCACATATCTTTGTAATACTTTTGCACCCTACTCTTCCAATATTTCTAGGGCATTAATTACTAGAAACATATGTTGAAAAAATTTTAAATTATAAGGGCCTAATCGTATTTAGTATTCCTGGTAAATATTGCATAACTGAATGAATTAATTATTAAATAAATGAGTGAATCAAATTTTTGTTCGGTATAAAGTTTTAGTTAAGAATTTAAATAATTTTTTTAAATTCTAAAAATACCTTTTCTACTTCCAGTATGCCAACTATAGTCATTTTTACTCAAAATAGACGTAAAGCTTTTCCACAGGGCATAGACCTCCCTTTGTTTCTGCCATTCTCCCCTATCCCTTGCCAATGTCGTCCGCCTTCTGCCACTCTCTTTAGATATTCCTCCAACGGGATATGGGATGACCAGAGTTTCTCCACCCCAAATGAGGCCAACACTCAGTTAGGTCAGTTGCGTTGTAGCACAAAAGATGATTTTCTTATGCAGTGGTTTGCTTTGATGGCGGTGTTTTTGCATTGCACTGATTTTCTCTTGTATTTGTTCGCAGATTTAAGCAAAGCAAAGTTACGCCTGATTTTACCAAAGACTTTATTTGTAGCACCACGTTAAGTCACATTTTCATTACGAAGGAGCTACAACAAAATATAAATAGTAGATTATTGCATTGAGCGCAAAAAGAGTCATTAATGCACCAGGGCTATATTGATGTACACGAGTGCATTCATTACTGACTTCAGCGAATCTACTTTTATTTCAACTACATCACTGTCCATTTCCATTTTTTTTATTTTCTTGCTAAATATGAAATGTCAAAGTTTTGCAATGGCATAGAATGAACGCCATTTATTTTTCTTTTTTTTTGTTTTATTTGGTCATATTTATTGTAACCAGTATCTTTGTTATCCAATGCATACATTCTTTATGAAGCTTAATGGGAGACATTATACCTCTGTGGCAAACTTATATGAAAATAAGTAACCATGCAGTAATGAAATGTCATACTAAATTACTGCATTGTTTTGCTTTTGAGCAGAATATTCGTCCTCTTCGATCGGTTATGTAGAGATTAATGATAACATTACTGCGTAGTGGGAAAAAAAAGACTATAAAGCGAGACGGAAACGACTGAAGCATTACATCTAAAGTCAGATAATGTTCCCGCTTCTGCTCATCGTTTACCCCCCACCCGAGGGGTGATTACCCCTTATTGTTCCCCCGAGCGTACCCCTAATGCATGACACTATTACCCCTATTACCCCTGATGCGAACTAATGCCACCCAATGTCTTTTTTATAACGAAATTATTGTTATTTTGGTGTGCGACAAAGGTGTAATTATGTTTGAGGGGCAATTTTGTTTTGCGCATTGGGAATTGCGTAATATGAATGAAATGTAAAGGTGCGGGAAAGTGTTTTTTATTTCATGTATGCACGAATTCTGTGAACTTATAGAAATAGACTGAATTTAATGTAGAACCAGATCAAAATAATTTGTCCACTTAGTTTATTTACCTAATTATTTATATAATAAGAGACATCCTGTTGGAGGCCAAAACCCATTTTGGGTTGCTAAGCCGCTCCAGTAAGTAAGTAAGGTTATTTACAACTCTTGTGAAAGTCATGTTTAGCATGATTTCTTAAAAGTAATATGTGATATTCTTTTTATTTTATTTCATTTTATTATTCATTTGGCTGGCCCGTTGGCGCATTTATTATCGCATATATCATGGGGAGTGTTCGGAGGAATTGTTTGGACTTATACCGGCAGCTGAATATCAGGACAGAATATCCCGTCAAAATATGAAATTTTACCCTCATCACCTCGTTGTCCTAAAGTCCACAACTGTGCGCTTTTCTAGACACTTTTTGCCTCGCAAAAGTTCTCTGTGCAATGAGTTGCCAGCTTGGGTATTTCCGAACGGATACGAATTAGGAATCTTCAAGAAAAGAGTATACTCATATCTCATAGGTTGTTAACGCATCTGCGAGCCTTCTGGGTTTTTGATTGTTTTGAGGCTGATCAAGATGTCCTATCATTACTGCGACCAGTAAGATCTATTGTAACTGCTTCATTTTATAGTTCAGAGCATATAAACCCGGTTGACGTGAGTTGAGCGCCCTAATTCGTCCCGGGATCAGAGTGTGTTTCACCAGTGCGTTATAGCGCTTGAGGAATAGAGTTGGACAGTCACTCTTTGTTATATACCTTTCGTGCCAATTAAAAGAAGCAGACGCGGAAAGGTTATCAAAATAGTCCAGAAAAGTTTAGCAAGTGACACGATTTATTGAGAATAAATCCATTGATTAGAATCTTATATTTAATATTCATTTTGTCATCAGAAAACTAGCTGTAACTCGCGCCTTCATTGGCATTGGTTTTTTCGACTTTCATACTTAAATTTCAACCCCGTACTTTTTCTCTTTCAAATTTAATTTTCGCGATATAAAGTAGCCTTTATAAGGACGTATACTACTCTTTGTCGCCAAGGTCCAGTGCATCAATATACGAAAATTTCATCATAATTGGTTCAGCGGCTCAGGCGTGAGGACGTACAAGATAGAGTTGCTTTCACTCTTATAATATTAGTAAGGACGTACACGAATTTTGCATTTACCATATTACTTCTGTAATACTTTCGAATTTTCCAAGCTACTTATGTAATATTTTTATCAAATTTTTGCATTTTTCAAACTATTACTGTAACGTTTTTATCAAATAACGTTCCAAATCTAGTTTCACTACAGAGTTTGCTATCAGACGTATCAGCCAGCGTTTCGACCGAGTCTAAATCCTATATCACGTTCCAAATTTCAGCTCTGTGACTGGAATCCGAAGCGGAACTGGAATTTACTTTGTTTCGATTTCAAAGATATTGTTTGATTTGGAACCAATTGCTTAAGATACAGCCAGTTTGATCACAGCGTCTGTTGAATTTAACATGAGCTTAATGATACAAGCGGTGAATTCGGGGATGTTATTGCTAAATTTTTTAAAGATGTAAATAGCTGATATATGAACGACGTCTCTTGCATAAAATAAGGTGACATTTTGTTTAAATAAACAATTATAAATAAAAATAAAAATTTCTTTACTTTAATAATCTTAGAATGCTGGTAATCTTTTTAATATGGTATGTATATATATATTAATAATTCTTATGTACTGTTTCAAATCAGTTTCTCAAACTAATTCTGCTCTTTCTTGTTTGTATTTATCTGTGGAAACATTACTGGTCAATGTATTAGTTTTATTAGCATTAATTTATAGAATATCATGCACTGTATGTTTACCTTAAAAAAATTAAAAAGAAACCATGTTTGTTCACAATTTTTCATTATAATTAGAATGTCCTTTTGAGTAAAGAATAACCTATGTTAGGGGACTCCGCTTTCCATAAAAAGTTACATATGATACGGCAAAACTTTAGTTGGTGCATGAAATTTTTACACATTTTTGGGGGTATTCGTGAAAAAAATGTGACTAAAATCAAAACTGCGATCCGATCAAAGTAACACGAACCCCAATTAGCGCGGCAAATACTTTTCGAGATGTATTTTATATTTGTAAAATATAAAATACTTTTACTGTTAAACATAGACAGCATTACACATAAATTCAAACAGACACAACATATCTGATGCTTTTTTGGAAGAGCTTGTAATTTTATAATCTGGGTCTATAAATATAAATAAAATTGTTATGTCTGTTACTTTGAAATATTTTTTATTACTGATTGCGTATGATTGATTATCTTTCTTCTTTTTCCTAGCATTATTACGGTCTAATAACGAGGTCCACTTAGATTGCAGAGAATGTGGGTGTGGGGCGAGTTAAGATGACCGATTGCCATCTGACGTCATCGTCGGACGTGTCATTCTCATTTAAACTTTAGCAATAGCTGACTATAATAAAATATTTATACGTGCCTTGTTTTTATTTTTTTTGGCAGCCTTGTTTTCCTAGATTACATCACAAGATTGACGATTTGAATTATAACCTTTTCTTCATGATCAAAGTTTTTAGATTGATAGATAGATAGATAAAGCTTTTATTCACTGACCATTCACTTGAATAACAATTTAGAAATTTAACGTACAAAAAAAATAATTATATATGGATATGTATGTATGTATTAACTTAGTTCCTCTTGTCAGGTTGTCCTTTGACATAGGCCTCCCCTAGTTCCTTCCACACTTCTCGTTTCCCTTCATAACGTATAAATCTTTCGCCTTTTACTAAAGATTTCCGTGGAGGGGAACACTCAAATGAGTCTTATGAATTTTTTGATGCTCTACTTCTAGGAGTAGGGCTTATAAAGTGTTATTCTTGTAATAAGTCACAGATGATGTCAGTAGTAGAAACTCTCTGACCCGTACGCGTTGGCGTGTCTGAAGTCAGTAATTAATAATTTTTTAATTGGGGTTTATCTTATTGTTTTTATTACTATTATTATTATTTTTAAAATTTTATATTTACAATTAATTACTTAACGACTACGTCTATTAAAGTAATTTCAAGGAAATATTAACTTTTTAGATGTCCTTTCTAGTAATGAACTTATGATAGTTCTTAACAAGCCAAGGTCAAGATTTTGAATTTATGTAATAATGAAATAAAACTGAAGAACAAAAAAACCTATTCTGAATGTCGATCACAGCACCACCTATCGGCTTTAATTGTATATATGTAAATTTGTACCGAAAAGCACGCCATAAAACAAAAATTGAGTTGAACCTAAAATGCCGCATTCAAACATACTTTTTTATCAAAATCGGTCGGAGTTTGTTTTCACACAGATATGCAGAAGAATTAGATACATAAAAATATATTATAGTCTTTTATTAACAGTAATATTAGTAATAATTTGTGATTACTTATTTAATTTTTTAAATGAAAGATATCTAAAAATTTGTACAAGTGAAGCTGAAATCTGTAGAAAAACCGGTTTAGGATTGGCACAAGGTGACCCCTTGTCTCCTCTATTGTTTAATGTGGCAACTATTAACATTTGTAAACAAATCAAAAATGTTAATATTTCTCAGTTTGCAGACGATTTTGTAATTCACTGTTCTGATAAAGATTCATTTACTGCTCAAGGTAAACTCCAGGTTGCCTTAAATTTATTTGGTAATTTAGTAAATAGAATAGGACTAGATATTTCTGCGTCGAAAAGTAAAACATGTTTATTTTCAAAAGTTCATTTAACTAATGTAGTCATACACAATTACGGAAGTGCTTTCCATTACTTTCACGCTTTTAAACAAGGGCACTAATTTTAATACAATTATGTCCCGCGGGAGGGCACCATAGCTGCGATATTGCCTTTTTATTTGTATAAAACTATGTAGCTACTTTATAGTTCTCTGAAATTGTAATTTTATTACTCTACGGAATTACCGTGTACGTGTGACCTACTTTAAATGTCTGTCTAGCGTATTATACAATTCAAATTCAAAATATGTTTTATTCAAATAGACTTTTACAAGCTCTTTTCAATCGTCTAACATTTTAAGAGCTACCACTGATTGATTTAAAGCACCTGTCATGTAAGTACTTTATTCCTGTATATATATTTATATAACTATTCAAGAAAATAAATGACATCGAGCGAACATTGCGGAAAAAATCTTATGACATTACAGAGTAATATTATCGTGTTACTGATTTGTTGCAGTAATAAATATATTATGGGTAAAGTAATTTTGTGTAAAGTTGTCTTAATGTCTTAACAAGACTACATTATAACTACATGTTGATACATATTACTTGGTTATAATGCTTTTTATTGGTATTAACTTGATGTGCCCTTTTTATTAATATATTATCTTTCAGTTATTAGATACATATACATACATGTAATTAATATTGTCGTGAATATTAGTAACGAAAAATTAAAGAAAAACCAAACTTGGGCTCGTCCGGGATTTGAACCCGGGGTCTCTCATACCTTAAGCGAAAATCATACCCCTAGACCAACGAGCCATTATGTAGATTACGAAGATGGTTGGAAAAATTCGAATAAGTTTATATTTGCATCTACAAATATTGTATCTGGAAATAAAACAGAACAATAACTCTATATAAATTTTATTATATTGTTTTTAAACTAAATAAAATTTATACAGAACAATAACTCTATATAAATTTTACTTAGTTAAAAAACAATTTTATTCTATTCTACTTGTCATAAGACCTGCGAGAATCGTTGTGTAATTTTAAAACCAATCTAGCAATTTCCCTTGGCGAAGAGTATATCATGTCTTTCTTATGTATTTAGTTTTACAATTATACAATATACTTTACTTGGGACACATGTCCATAAAGTGAAGCCCAGTTTCCTTCTTATAACTTCAATTATGTATCCACATATTTATATCTGTACTAAAAATAAAAATTCACGAAAAGAATAACTACTATTTAATAGTTCTAAAAGCCAAATATTTGTATAAAACATAAACCTATAACAAAATTGCAAATTATTCGACAGTTCTAAAAGCCACGTCCATTCCTACGCAACGTAACAACTCCCGTAGAGTATGACTGGTGCTTCTTTATAACGACCGCATTTGCTTTCACGAGCTTGCTTAGTAGAGAGTACTGGATCCAAAATGCTAAAGCGGAAGTCAAAATCTTCCTTCGTCACATTGACGACAATTCTTAGCTGACTGTATACTCTATTAATTTCCTCTTAAGACAAAAGGTTACACAATAAGAAAGGTTATTTTATATATTATCATCGTAAAGTTATTCAAAAAATTAATGTACCAAAAAATTATACAATTTACAAATATTCCAATGATTTCAATAAATAAAAATGCAGTTATTGAATATATTAATTGGAATTTTAAATTTTTTAACATCAGTAGCTGTAATAAGAATACGAATTTGATTATTTATTGGTAAAACAACACGATTATCAACATCTAATAATGAGGTTTTTTCAAATCAGTATGGGTTACCTATCTATCACCCGGCCACGGTAAGGACTGCTTAGCCTACCGATCGACTGATTAAATCAAATCTCACTCATATCAAAACTCTTACTAAGAGTGTATATAAGGTGATAAGTAACGGTGATATGCGGATGGGAAATGCATGGGAAAACACAGCTGGACGCCGTGATAACACAACCCTCGGTAATATCTCAGATGGATGCATAGATTGTACCCAGGTAAAGACTGTACGAATAATGTAGAATTACAGTAACTCAGTGGTTGAAAGGGTAGACTTAAATCGATAAAGACGCTCTTCATTTCTGGACTGGTTAAACCTGCTGCTATTTCGATACCATTCCTAGTAATAGTTTTTAATTTTTCAATGGTAAAAATGCAAAGGTGTTAAAACCCCCCTACTAAGCGTAAATTAAAAGCTTGTATTAGGAGTGGGTGCGACAATACTCCAACAGCGGTGGGGCTTGAACCGGGTACCTTGCGGATTTCAGTCCATACCTTATACCGTTGAGCTATTGATGCTCTAAAAACTGATTCCACAAAGGAATTGTGCGAGGTATGAAGTTTAAAATTAGTATATACATTGTATAAAAATTCTAATGCATCTAGTCGATATTGAAGTTTTTTTAGTTAACAATTTAGTTAAAAGCATGTAATCGAATGAAGACCTTCATCGCCCATCACAATGACGATGTTCTCGACTATAATCTATACAATCAATAGTCGGTTGTGTCATCGGTTACGTCCCCTTGTTGTTTCCTCAAACAATATCGCTCCGTTTTGCCACGTGATGAAGCTCTCTCAAAAGAAACGTTGTTTTGTATATATATGGCAAATTGATAAGCTGTTCATGACCCGCAATTAAGAAATTCAGGCTTACATCTTCATTTACACACGTGAAGTGAAAACTTAAGGTACCAGTTTATGAAAATTGCCCGCAAGGAGTATGAAATTTGGCACAATCGTAGTTTATATAGAGGAAGGTGTGCGAATGCTAATATTTTTCTATAATATGCAATATTAATATGTTAAATTATTAAAATAACACCACACGCATGCCAGACGTAGCTTCATTTGAATGATCATTTTAGTGATCACGTAGTGTGGCCGGGGACTTTGTGTAGCTTCGCAAAGTTTTGTAGTACTTTGTAGTCTTCAAGGACAAAAATGTATAAACATTTTGAGCTATGTCTGGCTACGAATCCAGAGAGAGATTATGACGGTGTCATAAAAACAAAACTAACGTTTTGACAAACTCTTTTATTACCCCTTTTTACTCCGATAAAGATTCACTTTACAGTATTTTGACAACGCTGTCACAGTTAAGGTAAGATAAAAATATACCGTACAGAAAAATGTATAACGCAGTATAAATTCTACGAATAAAAGAGAGAAAATTACAATAAATTTAAATACAAAGGTTGTTCGTGGAACAAATTAAAATACTAAAGTTAAATAAACTAAATAAAATTTTATGTATTTCAGCAGGTTTGTCTTAACGAACAGCCAGAAAAACTTAAGTCTATGGTCATATTTGGATCTAGTCTGCATCATTATGCTGCTCCTCCTTCGAATCGAAGTTGGGCAAAGTGACTTTGTTTTCTTTGCCTATTAAATATATAAAATGGGGCCGCTTTCTCTCTTCTCTCCCCCTACGCGTACGCGTAGATCTTTTAAACCACGCAATGGATTTTAACGCGGATTAACGGAAAGGATCCCTTTCCTTTCCTCTCCTAACTAATAGCGGACAAGCCAAAATTCGGCAAGACAGCTTCTGCCGGGTCCGCTAATTTTATTATAAATAATGAGTATTCCATAGGAATATATTTCAGTATAAATATTCCTCAAACAGAATGGTCTTCTTTCATCATCTTTCATATGATAAAATGTAATATGGACATCAACCTTGAGGAAGTTAATATGCTAAGAGGTAGAATATATCATTCTTTAAATGTATTTGTGTATTATGGATCCCAGGAATACGGCCTTGCCCATTTGGATATCGTTGGATACAGGTGTATTGAAGACATGTAGTTTTATAGTCTTTATTATTAAGTTTACAGCAAGTTCAAAAAAATATTACGGCATTGACTCCTTATGGTCCGAGAGCCATGGATCGTAAAACATAATTTACTTTCTGATCGAAGAATACTTAGGTTCTGAATAGTCTCATGTACTTATTTCAAAGTCAAAAAAGGTTTTTTTTTTCATATAGACTTTACAGTACTTATGAACGTCATGTGTATTTTAATTCTTTTTTTAATCATTATTATAGCATTTGGTGATATTAAAACCTGCATACTTGTGTAGTCGTAACTGAGACCCGCGGGAAGGCACCAGGTGAGAAAGGTGTCTAGAAATAAAAGCTGAATAATAGCTTTTTCAAATAACTTCAAAGCGTATATATTCTCGTAATGCCAGCGTCTTTGGTGGTTGATAGACACTTATAAGCAGATGAAATTATTTACACGTTATAAATATAAAATTTTTAATAGAACTTAACCACAAAGAAACTCAGTTGGTACTTTACCAGCTTTTTAAAATGTTAATCAACTCGACAGAAGAAAGGACAGAGTGAAATACTTGAGTGAACACCGACGCCCAGGGACAGTTGCAACACCAGAGCTCTCGCAGATGCATTGCCGGCCTTTGAGGAATGACTATATTTTTACTCTTTAGCTCAAGCTTTAGGCCTTATTGTAAAGATAATGGAACTTTTACGCCAACGTAAAATATCCATAGTATAAATATTTTTTCTATAGCATTGTTAGTACTATGAGTTCGCTATTATTTATTTAGTTAACGTATCTGTCGAATGAAGGATGACGTCAGACGGCATTCGGTCATCTGACTTGCTCCACAACCACATCCTCTACAATCTAAGCGCACCCTGGTACTTAACCGGAATAACGCTACAAAGAAGAAGATATTTTACTCTACTTTTGTGATAACGTATAAAATATTGTCTACTACTCTGCAATTTAACTAGGTACTAGATCGGGGTAACGCTAGGAAGAAGGAAAAGAAAAAAAAATTACCTTCGTAATAATACCATATAACATGATATCTCTATGTAAGGCCTCCGCAATTATCCATAATTGTTTGTTATAATTAATAAGATATTCAGTTACTAATGCGGATTTATCTTGGATTGCCACGAAGGTCGAATGTCGTTTGCACGTCAATTAGTTAAATAGGTTATTTTTGCTTGTTATGCATTACGTTAATTTCTAACAATAAACCTTAGCAAAATTTTCTTTAACTTGGAACTGTCATCCAAAATGGTTACAGTTGGTTGGTTTTTCTACGTCGACTATACCTACGAGGATTGGTTCGTTGGTTTTACTATATAAAACTTACGCTACTTTTATATGATCACATGATCGCGTGTAACAAATAAATAATCTCTTAGACACGCGAACTTTTTATTGTGGCCTAACTAAGCATTCGATCAATAATGAGTCTTAACGAAAGTCACAATCTCTGTGCAATAAAATGGTGAAAAATTTTTGAAGTAATATTTTATTTTATGAAATGCAAATATTTAGGATTTTTTTTAAATAATTCTTATCATCGGATAAATGTTATTTATTTCTAATTATTCCATCGTTGGTTGTAAAAGATAACTTTTGGAATAACTTATGTATACGACTATATTGTTTTAAATTGGTCATAATTTAGTCTATTGCATCAATAATTATTTTTGTGGTTATAAAATCTCCAATCTATATGCTTTAATTTTTTTGTTAAATTATTTTTAAGATGTTTTTGTAAGTTACTTTTAACGGGCAGTGGTAGTTTACTGTGCATATAATTATTATAAGATAATATTTTTCATTTTTGAAAATTTATTTTTCTACGTATACTCTAGCAAGCTAACATTCAAATTTAGAAATTTAAAATAAAAATATTTTTGCCAGAAAGCTCGCGTAATTATTTCAAATAGCTCTCTTGTAAAATTTAATATTTGGCAGATCCGTTACTTTTCTACGACTATCCTGAAATGAGTCTTTAACCATTTTTTGGAAACTTTGTTTACCAAACAAGGCATATGATATACATAACATCACATATCATAATCGTAAAATGAAACGATATATCAGTATTCAGTTAGGTTTATTAAGGGAAATTGTAATATTTGTATAGATTTTTACACGTTTTAATCAATTTTGTTTTACAAAGAAATGGTAATTATAAACTCTACCACAGTAAATACGTTAATAAATAGATAGTCTTAAGAGTTAAGACCCTTATTTCTTATACATAATGTGGGACATAACTACCGCCACTCATACATACATATATTTTTTGCTTGGGGATTACAAAAATATATATATATATATATATATATTTATTTTCCAAAATGGTTATTTGTCTAAATACTGGGTGTTGGGGGCAACCCTATAAGTTAATATTACTAGTACTTGTGGCGGGCGGCCCCGCTCTTCTATAACATTACATGTCTTAAGATACCCCACTAACACAGGCATTTATGTACATACATATTGCTAAATTAATTATTCAAAATAAATTAACTGCTGTAAATAATGCGAATAGTTTATGTCGCACATCTACAGAATTTCCTCACTGGGAGCAAAGCAAATAATTTTAATGAACAATTAGTTTGTCTATATGAATATACTTCTAATATAGTTACATTGGTATTTTTAATGAACGAATCTTAAAATACATATGAATATTTTGTTAAAACTCAAATATGTGTATATAAATCGCCACTACAATAATATGCATTATTCTTTCGACCGTTTTAATCAATTATGTATTATGCAAAAGTAAAAACTATTCTTTAAATTGCATAAAATATATTGACTTACAGAAATATTTAAACTACTAATAGAAATTACATATATAAAGTTTTATTTAAATTGATGAAAGATTTCGATGTTCTTAAAAAAAAATTTTTTAGGAAAAGAATTAGCAAAAAAAATAAGCAACGTGACGCTTTCTATAAATAGAAGTAAATTATTTTATTTCATCTTACGTTGTATAAGTACATAAAAATATACGTATTTATAAAATATTTAGAAAAAAGAAAGCGGGTCTATTTTTTGTGATATACCTAATATGGTTTTTATTTTTATTAATTTTTAATCCTATATATTATTTTCAATAACCTGTTAAACTCAGGAACTACGGGTCCGATATGAAAAATTCTTTCAATGTTAGATAGCCCATTCATCGAGGAAGACTGTAGGCTACTATAAAATTAAATATATTTCTTTTACTTAATTTTTTGCAGATGAAGTCGCGGGTAAAAGCTAGTAGTACATAATGAGACTACAGTTGCTCAGATGAACTCTATAAGGGTTCAAAAATAGCACAAAAACGTTAGGGAAATGGGTCATGCTATATTCGTATTAAAAGTTGAATGTTGAACGAGAGCAAAAACTGGTCAAAGTGCAAATTAGATAGACGTCTGACCGATACTAATTTACGCCACAGAAAACATTATAAAGATGAAGAGTCTGTTGGTTTGCTTAAACGGGCTAATCTCAGGAACTACTGGCCGTATTTGAAATAAATTTCAATGTTTAACCCATTTATCTAAGAAGGCTTTAGGCTATATGTCGTCACGCCAACATTGAATCTATATTTTAATCTAATTTTACACGGGCATAGTCGCGGATAACAGATAGTATATAGATATAACACCTCATAATAACCAGTTGTTCCAAATATTGTTTAAAAAAAAAACAGTAAGTGTATAGATAGATAGATAGATAGATAAATACTTTATTGCACACAAAAGACAAAAATTGTTAAAAGTACATTTCATTAAAAATACGCTCATAGCTCCGTACTTCGTTACCTCTTGCAGCGAGATCATATCGCAGGTTCGATTACAAGGTGCGTAAATTAATATTAAAAATTGGCATTTGAATTAAGATCTTTTCAGGAAATTGAATAGTTTTAGATTCGTTGAGATATACTTATTCTAGAAACTACTGTTTTATAAAGAAATTTACCGAACATTAAGCGAGAAAAATAATTAAATATTAAAAGAAAAAACCCGACTTCAATTTATCAGAACTGGATCAATTATAATAGAAATACACGGGAAGCGCCAGCTTTCAAATAAAAAAAGAATCATTAAAATCGGTTCAACCAGTAGATTAAAAATTGGGCAATTTTTCATTAGCAATTAATGCCAAAAGTTCATCAACGTTTTAATAATAATAATAATAAAAAAAATCTTTATAAAAGCAACAATCGCTCATGAGTGATAGTAAAATGCATAAAGGAGTCTTAATATATGTATTTTTTAATTTTTTTTTATTTATTGGATTTTTTTTATTTATTAAAATAACATGAAAATAACACTTATAAAATAATATAGCGTGTACGCACAAGCATTTTAAAGCGAACACATCATGCAACAAATTAAACTAATTCTTATAAATTCAACATAAACAATAATACACTTAAAAAATAAATTAAATCATTATAAGCATATAAAAACAATTATAGTGCGACCTAGTACATATCATATGGAACGATATTCATATTTATCCTTTTTGGCACCCCTCGAAGAAGGACCTATGCTAATGTTTGTGTTAAAACACTAACCCAGCCCTTACAAATATCAAGTGTGTATGAGAGTCCAAGAAATAAACGCAGATGGACAGAGTCGCGGGTTTATACTAGTATATATAATGAATTAGCAAATATAGCTTTATTCTTCAGATGGATAGAGTAGACGAAGATGCGCATCTGGAACCGCGGCAGATCAAACTCTGCGCTACGTGCTTCGACCTGTACCATGGGCTAGCGCGAGCTCTAGAGTTGACTCTAGCTCTGGTGCCTGAGCTATTGACCAAGCCTGATATCAGCAACAATCAGTGCGAGCTGTTGCTTGGAAGGACCTGTCAGGTATTTCCTGGAAATGTATAATCTTAGTATCTTTTCATATAATATGCATATCTTTCCTGGTTCATCACCCACAAACTTCACTTAGAGGTAGCGCCTTGCTTGCAGTCCTTCTGCAGCCGAATTGGTTATGAAAGGACCTGTCAGGTATTTCCAGGAAGTATATAATCTTAATATCTCTTCATATATAATAGCATATCTTTTCTTGTTCATCAACCACAAACTTCATTTAGAGGTAGCGCCATGCTTGCAGTCTTTTTGGTCTGCAGGCGAATTGGTTAGTCGCGTGCGGGTACCAGTACCTCTTTCTCGCATAAGATCGGCGTGAAGTGGCTCGGTTAAATTACTTCTAGTAAGAAGATGTAAATGTACACATATGACGTATTGCAAACACTTATGAGTTGTAAGTGGAGCCACTGGCAACAACTAGTTTAATGCAAGTACAGATTCGCTCTCTTTAATACCCATTCCATTTGAATACATTGTTATGTATTCCATCTCATCCGATTGCTACGATTTTGAATTTCAATGTGTTCGTTTATTTATTTTTAATATTGAACAAAAGGTTTGAGATTTGCCCAGCGTTATCGTTAACCCTTCAGTTGTTTTTCAATTATTTTTTATTATTTTATTATGTTTATTGCACAATTAAAATGGAACAATTGTACAACCGGATGAGCTTAATGCTGAAAGCATTATGTACCAGCTTCAAACTTAGTTGGTAGAGTCAGGTTTTGAACCCAGCACCTTTCAGATTCCTATCCACACCCTTCTACCATTAACCTATAGAGGCTTCAGTTTATGTACGTATTATGCCCACAGTGTGTATGTCTGTGTGTGTGTGTGTGTGTGTGGGTGGTGTTAGTTATTCAAGCGACTCCATTCACGAAATTGGTACCGCATTATCGGCGGCATCTCCTCACAAAAGGCAATCAGATAACAGAGGCGAGGCTAGTTTAGACCCGGAGCCCGTTTTCACGCTCCGTAAAATACCTCTAGCTAAATTACTGGTCCCAAGCACTATGGTCACCATGATGCCGACCGGATTTTTGTGAATTTATTTATGGTGGCAATCGTTAAGGAGTGAAGTTTCTATCCCTCTATATTTTATTTAGAAGATAGTAAAGCTCCAACTTTATCTGATTTATCAAGGTAGGCAGGCAGGCAGGCAAAAAGAAAATTATAAATTTAAGGACTCATTCCAAAACACTCAAAGTTGTTATGACGTCACTTTATGGCAAACAGTGCGTTTCAAGAAGTGCCACATCTACGTTTACGTCGTCAAACGCTCTACTGGGTGGTTTAGCTATCGTGGCGGATTGATGTATTTTTAATTTCCTTTTTTTTGTTAATCGCCATTAATCCCTCTCGCAATTTAAAAATAAATCCGTTTTTTAAGCTTTATGTATTTTCTTTTATCAGATAAATACATAATATAAATGATTTTTGATTACAGTCGTCATGCCTATTATTGATCCAATATTCTTTGTCACTTTTATTTCATTCCGATACTTATTTCGTTTTATTGCATTTATGGTAACCCTACTCTAATCTGCTTTTGGCCCAAAACACTGAGTCGCATTGGAAAGATTTAGTAAAACTTTACATTTTGCAGGGTAACAGTTCTTTTGTTGCAGGCTAGCTTTATTCTGGTATATTAGAAAAATAAATTCTTTGTTTCAAAAGGTATTAACAAAAAAAGACAATCTACTTTCTACTAAAATATACTTAAATTAGGTAAAATTAGGTGAAAAATTTAGATTAAATTCAAGTGTGATGATATATAGCCTTCCTCGATAAATGGGCTATCTAACACTGAAAGATTTTTTCAAATGGGACCAGTAGTTTCTGAGATTATCGCGTTCAAGTAAAAAAAAACAAACTCTTCAACTTTATATATTAGTATAGATTAAGTGACAACACACTTTTAGATAGCGTCTCGGTAAATTTCGTATAGGACGCCCTTGAGCTAGTTGGAGTGGACAACTTGTGAAAGGTCCCTGACAGATGCTGAACAGGACCGACCTTCGGGCGAACGGAGTGGCCACTCCAGGTGCCGAGTACCAGGGCGCGCCTTAGTTAGGAGCGATTCTTAATATGCGGTTATTTTAAATATATTTCATACTAGCGCACTCGGAAGACGCTGTCCTGCCCGAACGTTGGGTTACTTACTATTTACTTATTCTATTATCAGTATAATAACAATATTATAGGATAATAGAATAAGTAATAGCAATAGCGTCCCCTTTCTCGTTTTCTTTCCCTGTCCCGTTCCATAATGGTTCACTATTTTGACGTTCATGGCTTTACCATGAAAAATAGATGTGTGCAGCCCCGGTTTATTGCATAACTATTTCATATAAACATTTCCTTCATACACTATATATTTACGTGTACCTCTAACAGTTTTGCAGCGCACGCCAGATTAGCTCGCAGATGGCAGAATTGTCTCCTACTTACTTGACATCCATCGTTATATTTTGGACAATTCATACAAAATCTTTATAATTTATAGTCTATGTGTTATTGTGATGTATAAACTATATTATTGTAAAGTTTTATTAAAATCCATTCGGCAGTCTTTCTGTGAAAGAGCACAAAAATTCATCCTTGTATATAAATTTTCGCTTTTATAATATTAGTAGGATTAAACAAATATAAACAGGGCAAGTAAGGGGATGTCATAATTGGATCACGGTCAATACTAAAATCTGTCTCGGGTGGACACTGATGGTGGAAGATGACACCTCAGCAGAAAACCTTTATTGTTTTAGCGACTTAGACAAACAAAAATTTTTGGAATTCAGAATTAATTAAGTCTTAGAAAAGTGCTAATAATTTTTTACCGTAAATTTCATGTTGTTTTAGTAAAGTAACCAGGATGGGCTTTAATATTCAAAACAAATTTTAATACAAAAACGATTTTTACAAATTCTTTTAAATCGTCATATATTTTTAAAACTACCTCCGATTCGGTAAGCTTGGACCACTAAAATGAACCATTAAAATATTCTTTCATAAGAATATATTTTCAAATGTTACAGATGAACTATTATTGTTAAATATAAATTAATCATGGACCTTAACTATTTTAGCAACCCATTTAAGCCGACACAAATTTTAGGCAACTTTTATAGCTTTACGGCTATAAAAGCGACTTCTATTTTCAATATATATAAAAGACTATGTAATAACTTAATAGAAATTTTGAATTAGTACAATAATTAATGTCCTAGCCATTTGCAAATGGCTTTCATTTAAAATTCAATCAATAGTTAGTAGTGTAATAAGTTAATGAATGAGGGTTATCTCGCGAATGTTATGCTAATTAATCATTGTAGCCATTTGTATGGATATCCATCACACTTGCACCAATACGTAATTAACACGTCTAATCGTTTCTATTGCAGTGGAGATAAGCAGGCGTTTACTTTAATGATTTAAAATATGTATTATTGTCACGTAGGACCAAAATATTACGTTCTTAGTTATTAACAAATAATACCTAACTTCATAATGATAAGCAAGAATTATGCAAAAAAGAATATTAAAGGTAAATAATGACTATTTGATTTAGTTGGATAATATAGTGACGCGTGTTAACCGTTTCTTTGAAACATTCAAAAATCAATAATTTTTAGTGATGCAAATTTCTATAAGTATGTTTAATTAGTAACAACTATAGGAAATTTGAGATTTCTTGAATAATCGATATATTTATATTATCAATAAAAAATATATATTTTCGTGACTCGAGCATCTTATAACCTGTCTCGACTTGTATCCTAACCGGTTTTTAAATAAAATGTCTGAACGTTAATCATATTAGTGATATTACGTTCGAAGTAATCCATTAACGATAAAACAAGGTTTCAGATTAAAATTTCTATAGTGAAGGATAAAGCTGCTTAAAATTGTTTTTCAAAATGCAACAAAGCAAACATAAAAATTGGGAGTAATAAAATTTGTATAAAATGAATTTATAAGAAAAATATTACCCAAATACCAAAAAAAAAGTGGTGTTTCAGATATCACTACTACTTTCACTACAAATCTATAAAAATCTCTAGGTTAATTCACTTAATTATTAAGAATAACTAGCTGTGACTGTGATCCCGCGATTTCGTCTGTATATGATCCAGTCTTTTTGCAAGATAACATCATTTTGATTCGAACATACTGTTATAATGCCGGCATTAGACATAGCTCAAAGTTTTTGTATATTTTTGTCCTTGAAGACTAAAAAGTTCCACAAAACTTTGCTCAATTACACAAAGTCCCCGGCTACACTACAAGATCATTGAAATGATCATTCAAATGAAGCTATGTTTGGCGCCGGCACAAAAATTATCCATACCCACTGAACTGTCACTCGCATATAACTTATATCAGATTATAAGAACGATTTTATTTTATTTCATCTCAGAGTGTGTCAGGGTTGTCAATGATTAATGTACTGAATCTGTAACACGCTATCGGAGCCCGACATATCAAAGAGTTTTCAAAGAAAATCGTAGAAACGAGAACAAAGTCGTATCTAATGATACGATTAGCAAATAAATATATCTGTATACTATAATTACTACTACTGTGAAAATATTGATTACAAAAAAAGAATACCCGACTGAGTTTCTTGCCGGCTCTTCTCAGTGCAGGGCGCGAGGAACCCTTGTAAATTTAACAGTTAAGTCGTAAATTTTATCACCAAATTAATATAATGATTAAAAATAATAATAATATACATATGACGTTCATAAGTGCTTAAAAAAGTCTATAAGAATAAACCATTTTGACTTTGATTTTGACTTTGAGCATAAGAAAGAAAGCATATTTTATTATCACCTCGCTCGACTCCAAGAACCTTAAGAATCCAAGGAGCTTCGAAACAATGTGGAAATAGATTAAAACTCGGTTTACAGTTTTTGTGTGGTTACTGACTAGACGATTCGAAATGTAAAAATATCAATTGTATGTACATTATCTATCTACATAAATGTCTTTTTTTTTAATATATAACAAGAGACAAACGGGACGCGGTTCATCTGAATGACTACAGACGCTCTTGGATAATTGCAATATCAGAAGGCTCGCAACTGCTTTGCCAGCCTTTGAAGAATGACTATACTTTTTAACTGATTCTACACTGTAAATCCGTCCTGTTCAGCATAACGTAGATACCATCCATAACAGAGAAGTGCGAGGGAGACGGCAGCTAAGGATGTAATTTGCTTAAAAACGAGTAATCGCAAGCTATTAACGATTCACAAAAAAATGGATGTCTAAAAGATCGATTTCTAATAAATCAATCTTTCATCCGTTTTATTAAAAACAAGAAACATACCATAATAAAATATGATCTATTATCAATAAAATAAGTTGTTGGTTCAGGGAATTCTTTAAAAAAATCTTTTAAAAGTTATTCAAATTCAGATCAGGCATTTATTCTTTTATATATAAATGTACGAAAAAGATAAAGTGAGAAATAAAACATGTGTTTTTAGGAAATTTACTAAGATACATTATTAGGTACCAATTATAAAGACTGACAAATTGAAATGATATTTTATTCAAGTAGACTTTTACGAGCTCTTTTGAATCGTCAAATTTTTTAAAACTACTACTTATTTAGAAGAAACGAGCCACGAGATGAATCAGCTAGAATGTCGTTACTCTTTTAAAAATGCTTCTTACAGAAAGGAGTTTTTCACATTTCTGCATGTTAACTTATAGCTACAAATAATCGATAGAATTAGGCGTTACTTTGTGGAAATCAATGACATTTATAAAATACTAAACTACTTTGCTTATTGTTACCCTTCGACTGGGAGCTCAGATTTTAATAATTCTTTTATATTTTACTATAAAGCTGGAGTATCCCGTGTGGTCCGATTTTAATTTGGTCTAGTTCTGATAATTTGAAATTGGCCAAATTGTTCATAAAATTTTATATTATGAAATGTTAATTAACATATTAAAATTACCTAGATTTTTTTATGAAATACTACGAACTATGTGCGCTGTAATTCTCAAACTAATAAAAAAGTTAAAGTGATATGTTGACCATTTCAAACGTGATCGTGCCAGATCCACACACACAGACATCCGGACTTTCAACAAGTTGTTTCAATTACTGTGTCCTTCACTAGTCGCTGACGAGATAATTAGTTTGTGTTTGTGACGTTTTTCTAACTGCGTTGTTTAATTAATTTCTTTTGGGTTAAATTATTGTGAGAACGTTATCTTTAACGTTATTTTGTAGCTGGTTATTTATTTTTTCAATTGAAATAGGTTCGAATCTGCAAGAATATATATATATTGATAGGTAAAGCGAAAACTTTCGGACACATTTTACGAAAATTGCGCAGACGGAGTAGTAAGAAATTTGGCACAGTGATAGTGCGTATAGAGGAGGGAGTGTGAATGCTAATATTCTTTTAAATATATACATTATTAATACATTAAATTATTAAAATACAACCTCACGCACACGATTGCCAAACGATTTACACACACACGTGTTTTACTTCATTTTATTACTGCATGCTATCAAAGCTTAATCGTGACAATCGTATGTTATATTAATTGCCAAATAGAACAATTTTATATGTCCTTATACTACGTGTGATACGCAAAAACGTTTGTGGTTGAATTTCGGCGCCGGAGATCTCTAGTGTAAGAATGGTAAGTTATTTTTTTAAATATATTAGATTAAATTATATGTAAATACATATTAAAAGTATTCCTAATATTATTTAAAACGGGAATATTAGACGTATTTATGCTATGAGTGTGTGCGCCTATACCCCAGCGGCGTCGGGGTTTGAACCGGGTATCTTGCGGGTTTTAGTCCATCCCTTCTACCGTTAAGCTTTATTTATATAAAGAGTACTAGCGGACCTGGCAGACGTTGTCCTGCCCGAACATTGGGTTACTTACTATTTTATTATCTATTATCCTATCCTAATATTATTTAGTATACCCGTTCCCATTTTCCGTTCCCGTTCCCGTTCCGTATATTAGTATAGATAAATAACCTATATATCGACTGCAGCGCCATCTGCCGAGCTTGTTAATCTAAACCAGACAGGGCACCACCCAAACGAATATATAAAAAATCATTCAAATCAGTCCAGCCGTTTAGGAGGAGTTCAGTGACATACACACGTACAGTAGAATTTTATATATTAAAGAGTATAAAAATATACTTTAAAACAATATTCGGTCGCCAATAAAAATAACCATATTCCAAAATTTCAACGCCGAACGCTACAAAAATGATAAATCATCCGCTTGTATTTTATCGCGTTTATTTCACAATGGAATATTCACTTTTATTTACTTTAATTTTTAACACTTCGATATGAATGTTTTCTCGCAATTTGCACGCAAAATTTTGATGTACGAACGCGAGTATTTTTTTATATGAATTCACTTTTTACACATAATAAACTTATTTAATGCCCTGATGAAAAAACCGGTGTGTTATAAGGTTGTGGAATCATTTCTCAGCTTCGATATTTACGAACTGATATGACTTAGGGACCTTCACCTGCGATCAATAAATCAATAAGTTAATCAATCTGCGAGCCACCTAGTGTTGCTTCGGTAGATACTCAAGTGAACGTGCCCGTTTGCCTCTTATTACAAAGGAAAAAAGGACGCGTTTGTGTGTCTGTGACATGGTAGCATCTAGACAAATAGAGCTATTTTGATACGGTTTTTTTTTCGTATGAATCAGCATTCAGCGATATGATCGACCAGATCAAACGCCATTTATCATCTGTTATAAAAAAAAAA
>JANCMC010033613.1:21587453-21606568 GCA_024363005.1 Charaxes varanes | reverse complement strand
TTTTTTCGTATGAATCAGCATTCAGCGATATGATCGACCAGATCAAACGCCATTTATCATCTGTTATAAAAAAAAAACTCAGAAAATTTCTCCTTTAAGCCTTTATTTAGTCTATAACCATCGAAAAAGATTTGGAGGCTTTAAAAGTCTCACTCATAAGTTGTTTTTCATTGGATTGTTAGTATGTTATCTAATAAAGAGATGAGGAAATCTATCAAAGTTAAAATATTGAATGAAATCTCGCGATTTCATTCGCTTTGAATTCTATAATTTTAAAATATATTTTTTTTTGTAATTCACTAGCGACTCGGCACATGTTATCTTGCCTGCAATTTGGCTTCTACGTTTGGCTGTCAAACTATTAATCAAATCTCCTTTATGTTCCACTGACGGAATGTTTTATGCAATGATAATTAGCCACGGCACCTCAATCTAAAGTGTAAGCCAATCTACACTATTTTTTAATCATTTTAAAGGAATGTTTCTTTTATTTCTTTGCTATTAAACTTTCCCTGAAATGAAACCACATAAACAGAATTCAAATTGGCCCAGCTGTTTTTAAGTTTTAGTGGGACTAACGAATTACAATTGATTTTATAAATACAGATATTTGTAACTGGTTCTAAAAAGGTGTTGGGCGAGACAGGAAATTTTTGCCAAATCGCATGTTTGTGTCCACGTTTTGTCACGTTAAGGTGAAGAAGGTGAAATATTGAGTTTTAACTAGCGGACCCGGCTGACAACATCCTACCCGAACGTTGAGTTACTTACTATTTACTATATTCTATTATAATGTCACCGTTCCCGTTTTCGTCCCTGTCCCCGTTATTATTAGAAATTTAACATGGTGGTTAAGTATTCTTCAATTTTCTAATACTCCATGCAATTTTCTAATTTCTTTTTTTTTCATAGCAACTTTCTTCTGAATATAACAAACAAAACAAAAAAAAAGCGAAATCGGTCCCGCCGTTCAAGCGTGATGCCGTGACCGAGGGAAATTTAAAATCTGTTTTCTAGAAGAAGTTGTACCAAATATTACTTAATGAGTGTTAATTTAATCTTTTTGTATTGTAAAGGTTTTTTTACAGTTAAAGTAACACAAATAAAATGAACACATTTTTATACATATAGATTACTAAAGTAAAACCTTACGCACACCAATGCCAAACGATTTATACACACATATATTTATACACACAGATACATTATACAACTGATTGTGTCACAAGGTAGTTATGACATCCGAATGTATTCTATTAATTGTCAAACAGTCATTGTAACTACTAAGGATTTAAATATGCAAACTTGTATCTTTGAATAAGAATATGGTACGCAAATGTAAAAATTGGTGGCTGATTTTCAACCAGCAGGCGCTCTCTAGTATTAAACGCGTATCCCCTTAAACCTAGCCATCCGCGAAGAAAGGATAAATCGAAAAAGGTAAGGTGAAGGTGAATAATTTTTACGCATTTTGAATAGTTTAAGCCAAAAGTTTCTCTGTTTAGAATCTTCATTGTACCAAATAAAAAGTAAGCAGTAATGTCTTGCATAAAATCAATGTCAAAAATAAGTCACAAAATGAAAGAACAAAAACTTACTCTTAAAAAGAATAAATTTTAAATTAAAAAGCATTAAAAATTAACAAAATGAAATAACTGTAAAATTAGTAACAATGAATCGGGTACCAGTTCTTAAAAATTCTTGGATTTACGCAAAGAAATCTCTTCAACCAAGCATCAATAATTCTATAAAACGCTTCAGAACTCCCTCTTCTTGTGACATTTGCTTGTACACACCTGACAAAAAACCGGTAATTCTCTGCATCATTATCATGATAAATATCCGCAAGCTATTTTGTTGGAATTATCGACTTATTAAATATATCTAATGAACATAAAATGATTGAAAAAGTATGGTAATTAACGGAATTTCCAAGTAAAAGCCACTTATTTTTGTTTTTTAGACAATAATTTATTTTTACCATATCATTCATAGAGATTTTTGTTTTCCTCAAAACAAGAATTTAAACCGTTTTAATATTCTTTGAATACAGAAATAAATACGGTCTGTATAAATAAACAAGTGAATTAGCTAGTAAATATGAACTATTTTATTCCACTTTGAGACGCCAGTCAGCTCTTTCCAGCTGTACGTATGTTACGCGATTACTATTAAATCATATGAAAGTACTGTATCTATATATAAAGTTGAAGAGTTTGTTTGTTTGTTTACTTGAACGTGATAATCTCAGCAACTACTGGTCAGATTTGAAAAATATTTCAGTGTTAAATTGCCCATTTATCGAGGAAGGCTATATATTATCGCGCTAAAATTGAATCTCTTTTTTATAATTTTACGCGGACCAAGTCGCGGGCGTAGGTAGTTCTATATAAAAAAAGCCCATATCATTTAGGAATAATATACCTTTCTAACAGCAAAAGAATTTTCAAAATCGAAACAGTAGAACCGGAGATTTCCTATAACACAGGCATTAAGTTGTCTACCTTAGGAATAGACGTTCGTGTGTCATATAGTCCTGTATATATTTATTTATTTATTTATAAAAGCGATTTATTGCCTATTTCAGTAAGTTACGTCGAAACCAATAAAGTTAAAGTGCAATCAAGTATTCGTATAATTTTTAACTTTAACAATACATATTAATTTAAAACAAAATCTTTTTGATGATAACAAATAGAAGAAATTTTAATTAAGTATAGAATTCGGTTAATGCATATTTTTTTTTAAAGAATATTAGGAATACTTTTTAGGTATGTCTAATATTCCCTTTTTCCCCTCCTACTAAGCTTACCTGGAGGCTCCTCTATGCTCCGCAACTGTAGACCTGTAACAATAGAGAAGGAGTTCAGTACCTCTGCAAGTAACATTAAATAATAAGACTTTTTTAATTTTTTTTTATTTTATTTTATTGATAAATTAATATATTATTTATATATTATTTAGTGCACAAATATTTCAAACGTAATGCCGCTAGATCCTGGTATCACCTGACTAAATTAATAAATAATAATTTAGCTTTAAATTCGATTAGAATCTCTGCCAAAATTTTATTTTTAATTGGAATTTGCTTTTTTTCACCAAAACTCAGCAATTAAAATCTTAATTGACTAAAAATTAATTCAACGAAGAATCCTGTCTCAAGGGATGTCTTCTGATTATAAACTACTTATTTGCCAAATTTCTGTTTTTTACTTCCCGCGGTTTAAGAGATTTTGTATTAGATTTATCGACGGAACAAAGCGATTTTTTCGTAACTTGAAAAACTCAACTTTTATTATGAATTTTTTTTTGTTCAGTACTAAAAGTGGGCAAAAATCCAAGGTCGTATCAATGAAAAATTTTATCGTAGGAAAACGAGACCCAGACCATTCGAAGCAGTATTTTTTTTAGACAAGAATATGGTAAAAAGTGATTTTGCCCAAAATCCAAGTAACGACATTTCCGCTTTCTCCCGATCCTTTCTTAGCGGATGTTTACTAACTATATACTACTTTCTTGCCATATAATATACATATATGAAAAAATAACAGGATTTTACTAACATATTACAAATTGTTTACACACTTATCCAAAGAAAAATTGTTATTTTTTTTTAATGTGAAATACTTTTCTCAAAAATTCTGTACTTATTGTTAATAAAATTGATAAATCCTAAAGTATCCATATAAACAGCTCGAAATTAGTATGTAATCATTATAATGAAATCGCGTGTTAATAACTAATTTGTTTTGTTATCTATTGTTTCCGTACTTATTATCTTGAATATCTATAATTCATATTCGTTACCACAAAGTATGAGTATCATTTTTTGGTCTTATATTTTTGCATGATATACAAGTAAATTTCATAATTTAACATCGAGATCACTTTTACTATTTGCTTGCTAAGTGGAGTGAAGACTTTAGGCTCATATCTTTTAAGGATTAGGTATTAACATGGCTCTTACGAACGTTACGAAGTGAAAAGGCCGAGAGAGAGAAAAAGAGAGAGAGACAAAGAGATCTGTCTCTTTGTCTCTCTCTCTCGTGAGTGAGAGAAAAAGAGAAAGAGAGATTTCTTTCTCTTTTTCTCTCTCTTTATAAAAATAAATATAATCTCTCTCTATCGAGACAGAAAGAGCAAAAGTGTAAAAGATACAGAGCTCTCTCTCTCTCTCATATACACTAGCTTTAATCTGTGACTTCATCAGCGTTGTTTTCTTCTACTTTCATACAAAGTTTCATTACTTTCAAATTTCATTTTAGCGCATATAGTAACCTATGTCTATCTCTAAGATACAATCTATCTCTACAACGACATTCATTAAAATTGATTGGTAAACTTAACAGACTGAGTTTCTTTTTTTTTTCTTTTTTAAAATTTAAAACAGAATGTTAGGAATACTTTTTAGGTATGTCTAATATTCCCCTTTTCCCCTCCTACTAAGCTTAAATTAAAAGCTTGTATTAGGTCCAAATGTATCACCAGGCAAAATATTTAACAGTAATACACGACAAGCTAAACTACACAGATATTATGGTACTATATATAGTTCCAAAATATATATGCATGTAGTTGTAGAGATGAAATTTGGCAAGGACGTGGTTTATAGTTAGTAAAAATCCCCCAAGAACCAATTTTTCGATAAGACTAAATTAGAAGATCTCCAGACTTTACGTGGACTAAGTCGCGAGAAACAGCTAGTGGATAGATAAAAATATACCAAAAGGCAGCTGTACATAAAAAAACGTAAATTTACATCGAGAGTTTTATATCACGCTAGAAATAATGATAAAATTGAACGGATTAAAGCAAAGTAGTTTAGCTTCTCATGCATGTCATGGATTTCCGCAAAGTAACGCCTGATTCTATCAATTAACTTTACCATCATTAAGAGGGCCTGTATAGCCAAAAGGCGGAGAAACTTTACCATCAAGGCGACCTATATGGCCAAAAGGTGGAGAAAAATGACCATCATCAAGGGGACATGTCTGCCTTGAAAAGCTCGTTCTTAGAGTTGGTGGGTATGGAAGAATAAGATGAGTAATTAGTAAAACAAGGATTACTTACTTGGGTACTTGCTGTCAATCAATTGCATGATTTGTACGTACGGCTGCGGATCGAGTCTGTCGTCTCTCGACGGCTTATCCTCAATATGTATGGGCTTGTAATTCAATTCTATGGGATATAGACGACCTGGCACCTGGAATCACATGGGATAAAATATAAAAGACTGAATATAACGTTATCTGTTACATCGACGGTTTGGCTATAGGCCCTAATTCGCACGAGAGTTAAAAAAGCGTTGCGTTCAATCTCGGCGTTGGCGCTTCTCTCATTTTAATGTGGAGCCCCCCTTATTTGCAAATTTCGACGGGGCTCTAATAGTAGGTCGCTGGAATTGTTAGTAAATGGAAAAATGTGACATGGACCATTAACATACTATAATAAAAAGTCAGTTATTATTCAAATCGTACATGCGAACAATTCAATTCATAAAATATAACTTTTGACAGTACGACAATTGTTCATAGTCAATGCTACTCTCCGCTATCACGGCACTTGTCCCATCCTGCAAGGCAGAGGATGGAGACGTGAAATTTATATTACACTACCCAGAACTAAAACAGCTTGGGCTAAACGACAGTTCAGCTATTTGGGTCCGTATATCTATAGATTATTAAATCGTAAATAAGCCTAAATAAATAGACACCAACTAAAAATTGTTTAAGAAATCTATTACACAATTACAACTATGACAATACGGAAGAAATATTTATACATACTCGCATCTAAAAATAACGATAAATAAAGTTAATATACCTAAAAACATGAATATAGATATAATATACAATAATACACACATTCAAAACATCATAATATAATACTTTATACACACCACACACAACCTAAGTTTTTGGATGTAATAGTTTTATATTTCATTTTTCTTTTTTCATTTCTTAATTATTTGTTAAATCATTTAAAAGTGCTCAACATATTATAAATAGTTGTACCAATGTTTGGGAAGGCACTGGCTCCTAAGATACGGGCTTACCTAACTAGGTAAGCCTAGGTAGGGTTATATTGAACTATGTAACATGATTTATATAATAAAAATTACTATTACTAATAAATTACTAATATTAAAGGAAGCGTAGAAGATATGTGCGAAGTGTGAGGTTAGGTATATATAAAAAAGTTAACTGCTTTATCTTAACACCAGATCTGTTTATAATTTTAATAAAATTATTTTATTTTTTGTCCTAAATTAAGTAATATAATTTTCTTATCTGCCAGTTTTCATACTATTAACTCATATTTAACGTCTTCATTCCTATATACCTATGATTTCTTATTTATCTTACCAATCTATTTATTCAAAAGAAATTCGTGTTATTTACACTTATTATAACTCAACAACGGCTGAACGACTAAAGCTTAGAACTAGGAGACGGACATAGGATAAAAAAAAATTGTCAGTCAAAACATAAGGATGGGAACAGAAGCGGGAATTGTAGTAATTGTAGAATGTAGTAAATAGTATGTAACCCAACGAACAGGCAGGACCTTACGATTTGGTACAATTGACATTTATTTTTATTGGATAAGTAAGTAGCTATACAAATGTTTTAGTCTAACTACAGACATTGTTAGAGACATCTGCTATAACGTTTAATATAGACATATATAACTGCATATATTTATATTCACTGGAACAGCATTCCCCTTTGGGAATCCAAACACCTGCAAGGGTTACGGATACATGTATCTGTAGGAGCGCCGACAGCTATTTCAATAGCAATCGTGCAAACTGGCAATTTCCTATTTATCTTTTTCAGTTCTTCAAATTTTTTTTTTTTAAATAATAACGTGAATATTTTGAGGTACTCTAATATTCTCGTTACCAGTCCAGTCAAGCTTTTTAATAGCTTATTTTAGGAGTGGTCACGATAATAGCCCATAAGGGTCCAGGTTTGAATCGCACATCTGATGGATTTTGTTCCTCGTTCTTCGATTGACCTCTCAGTTGTTCAATTTTAATGGTTTCATAGAGCGTACTGAATAAATATATATGTATTTGTATCCTTTTTTATTCAAGACAGACTACTTGTAGTTTATGTAATACATTTGTGTAGACCTATAAACAAAACTAAATATATACTAAACGGTACCTATACGTGTTACTACGTTATTTAATTTCAACGCGCTTTCACATTAGCCGAAAATTTATAAGAGATTTTATCATTGATTGCTTACCTGATACCGCACTCATTTCATACCAAGTTGTTTGCAAATAGTTAAGAATGGATTGAAAAAAAATCTTTTTCTTATGTTTTTGTATCCACGTTTGCGTATGACATAGCTTGTATAAATAAAACAATATATTTCGATGTGGCGGTGAAGAAAGAAATAGACACGATATATTTGTTAATGTTAATTTATTAATCTTCTACTTACATCTTACTTGTTCCATTCAGAATATACAAGTATAAATTCTATTATATGAGGATCTATTTTCAATACTTAAAGATAGTTATAAGTTAAATGTTATGCTATTTAATTATATAATTTACAAAATTTGGTAAGATTCTGACTAGTTTTAAAGGTATAAATGCTAATAGGTTGACAAAGAAAAGTTTTTTAAATAATTGACAATGACAATTTTTTTAATATCATGATGAACATAGTGTGGCATACTATATGTATTATTTTATAATTGACTAGCTTTTGATTTGTCTTCGTTAGGTCTCCTATAAGAGTAATTGTTTTAAATATCTTAAAATATTATTCATTGATTTAGTATATTATTCCTTTTTTAAATTAACCACCCACTTAGATTACCTATGTTTTTAAAACAAATCAACAAATCGAATCAGCGATAAACTAACTTTCCATACCTGCTCTCTACAGGTAGGACTTTCATTATTGAGATCGATAGTATCTAACCTAACAAAGTATAAAACTGGTTTTTTATCTAAGTTCTTCTTTTTCAATGACATTTGTGGAGCCGCTGAACATTCGAGGATCTTCTGGAACCCATATTAATTCGGTGACGCCATCTTCGAAGCTTACATTAGTGGCTCCGTGAAAAATTTTACCGGGAAGCGTTTTATTTCAGACCATTTCTATACCGCGGCTTGGTTCGTCTTGGATTCAGTTATTCTGATTAATTTTGAAGGTTTTATGCGAAATCTTTGATAAACTAAACTAGACTTTGTCGTCAATATTATGTATAAAAGGTCACCAATACGGAATTTCGAAAACTGCGAGACGTACAAAGATGTCATTTTTTTTATACGGCCAGAATCTAAAGGCAAATTAAATTTTACACAGACAAAGTGATGGCTAACAGCTAGTTACTTATAAAAATATCTAGTTTTTTTTTGTGTGATTGTTATCTATTATGTAATGTGTGTATCCTTTGTTGGAGGTCCTTAATAATAAAATAAAAATAAAATAAAAAATAAAAATAAAAATAAACTGTGACTTACAATATTATCAGAAGCATTTTTATCTTCATTTTGGCGTGAACCAAGAAAGCAAATCCGTTATGTTAAAAGGTTCAATTTTTCAGGATTTCAGCAGCAGGCGTTCATGAAAACTTAATAACTAGTTATAGGAAATCCAATTTTTATATTTATTTATTATCTAACTAATTAATATTATCCGACGGTTGTTGTTCATTAAAATTTCAATATCTAATTAATTTGTGTTAGCGGAATGGATGCATGAATTACCGTTTAACGTGAGAATAAATTAATAATTGATATTCACGAATATCCTTTACGTAGTTAATTTCCTGATAAAATTCCAGTTTAGGTGCAACACGAACTATGCTATTATTAATGCAAGTAAATATTATAGTGATTTATAGTGTTATAATATTTACTTGCATTATAGTATAGTAATAATTGGGTAAAATAATTTTTTCTATTTAAAAAAATACATTTTCTACAATATTGAAATGACCTTTAATCCCATATTAAAAAATACATGTATTGTTTTTAAATAAAAAGAAATAAAAATATTTTACAAAAAAAGTTTTATATATTAGTATAGATGTAATTTTTAAGTGTTTTCCTTCAGTTGCAATTTTTTTTCAGAGCTCTGGCAACATTAATTATAATACTGTCTACAAATTTTAAATAGTAATACTATTAATGAATAAATCCACAAATACACAGGAATATAAACACACGGTCTTTTGTTCCTAATATAAGTTAATAGTCTTAATACCTGGTATTAATAGATAAATAAATAAAACCATACTACTATCATAACATTGAGTAGCCCTGACTTCTGAAATAGTTTTTAAAAACCGTCTGTCAAAAGTCAGTTCCCTGAGTTCCCTCCCTTGCAGTTTACATAGGCCGTGCGGCACACCAGATTTGTCACGCTTGGCGACAATTGAGGTAAAGACCCCATTTGTACAATAAGGTTGCCTCATCTCAGATATCTTTAGTACAGGGTTATAATGACGTGTTTGCGATATACTTAGGTTCTTTTCTATTTGTTTATCTATACTTTAACATTACAAATGTAAGAAACAAATTTATAATCACATTTATCATAAGTTTATTTACTTGAATATAGTAAAATTTTACTTCCCTTATAACAAGCTGTAAGTAATAACCTCAGTAAGTGTCGTTTACTCGCAGGTGCGCGCTGATGCGTGCGGCACACCAGATTTGTCACGCTTGGCGTAATACGTTTCACTTAGCATCTACATATTTTGATGTTGAAGGAAAATTAATAAAAAGAGCTACCATCTAAATAGTCACAAAGTATTCTTAAATGATTAGCAAAGATTTCAATTTTCGCGAATTATTTTTTCTAACTTCATTAAAATAGAGCGATTAAATTCGAAAAAGAAAATACCATTATAAAACTTTGATACTACATATTTGGCACGAAAAGCTTAAAAAATGGAAATAGACAGCGATGTACTTGAAAGAAAATAGAGTACGGACCTTGCTTAAGTGAGTAATTAATGCACTCGTGTTAATGTCTCTAACATAAAACTCGTACATTAATGATTTTTCTAATATTAAATGTATGAATTTACCACTCACACTTTTTTGTGCATTTATTCTTCAACATACTTAAAAAAAAATCAAAACAACAGAAATAGAATAATTAATTGACGATATTAGAGTATTACTAACTTACTGAAATGCTTTATATTTATCAAAATAATAATGTTATCGATTAAAGTTCAAATAAGTAAACACATAATTAAGATAAAAAAGTTTAACAAGTTTTTTTTTGTATTAAGCAAGTATATTTTAACTTCAAAATCATTAAAACTTTTATCATTCATATCAGACTCCTAAAAATTGGACTATAAAATTTGGATATTTATGGAATGAACGCGGTTGGTAATAATTGGCTTACGTGTTACGTTTTTCATTTAAGTGTTTCGTTGGCAAACACTATATATATATCTATACAAATATATAAAACTGAATTATTTTTTTTGTTTGCTTGAACGCGCTAATCTCAGGAAATAGTGGTCCGATTTAAAAAATAATTTCAGTGTTGGATAGGTCATTTATCAAGGAAGGTTTTATGCTATATATCATCACGCTAAGACCAATACGAGCGGAGCAATAAAGAAAAATATTACAAAATCGGGTATTCCTTTTTGTTTTGAAAGCTACTAAAATTAACGCAGACGTAGTCGCGGGAAACAGGTATTCGTTACCTATAACACAGGCATTAAGTTGTCTACCCTAGGAACAGACGTCCGTGTGTCATATAGTCCTGTATATATTTATTTATTTATATTATTAATTAGTAAATATAACCTAGCATTTTAAAAAGACATTGCAACTGATAGATATACTCGTGGTTATTTATTTCTGTTAATACTAAATTCTAATATTTCAATATATCTGTATTTTCTATTTTTGTCGCTTTTTCTTACCATATACATTTACAACACAACTACAACTTTTTAAATCCCGCATGCCACGAGACTTTAGCAAGGTAGTTGGCGCCAAGGAAAACCATTTTAAAACAATCACCTAGGGAAGCTTATATAAAATTGCACTATAGTGTGTCAAATAATGAAATATTGATGACATTCGGTGGTTAAAATTTTTCCGAATAATTGGAAGCTTATAAAAATATTTGACGATTCAAAAGTTCAACTCGAAAAAATCTTTTTCTTCTATTGAACGGCTTGGCTACTTAATTTATTTAAATAACTATTATTATTAGCCATCTTCCATTAATATAATCAGCCATCCGTGACCCACTGTTGAGCAAAGGCAATCTCTTATATAACTATTAACTGATTAAAAAACGTCTTACGTGACGAATAAAATGTTTTCTAGATGATCCTTTATATAGCATAACCTTGGGTACGGTCAGACAGACACACAAATAGGATATAAACCAGCGCTAGAATGGGTCACCCATCTATCACGCGGTCGCGACCAGAGCAACTTAACTTAGCGATCGACTTAAATGCCGACAACTGACTAGGCCATGACCTCCTCAATTTTGTTACAAAATATACTCGCAATTAAACGTTTTTATTTATTTATTAGAATAAAAGTGACCTACAAGTTACACAATAAAACGAAGTGTTAATAAATCATTTGTCTCTATCATTTATAGAGTAACTAAACTAATAAATAATATTTTTTCGTTAAGTTGGTCTTTCATGGTCCGACCACCTTATCTTATGTTGCGTGGTTTACTGTTGATATATTACAATACCGTGGTTATGCAAATTGCAACATAAATAGATAGTTGATGTGTGCCCAAATCCAATCTGCGACACGTCCCATTTGTCACGTTTTCTATTAACTTTGGTGGATTGACCAGACACAATCATTCTCCGTTTCAAAAAAAATCTTTTAAAATAGTACCAGTTTAAATCTTTCATAAGAGTTTGCCCTGAAGAAGAAGCCCGAAAAATAAGCATTAAGATAATAAATTAGAAATGGCGTGGTGTATAGTTTTACATAAAAAATATATATTTAAAGCACATATGTAAATCTCCTCATAGTTTGTTTTACCTAGCTAATATTATGAGATATAACGTTATTGTTTTTAAAAGCTTCTATTTAACTTGCAACGTATGTATGTTTGTTCGGGTGAAATCTTAAACTCAATTTTGGAGCAGATATCTTCAACCGATTGAGCTAAAAGTTTGCACACATATATATCGGTTGACAATGCATTATGATGATATGGAGCTGATCTGATGATGGAACTCGAAGACTGGCCATAGGAAATCCATTATAAAACGACATAATTCCATCGAGTTTTGGCTCGTATGATTCATCCTGATGACTACTTTATCTTTATCCAGGGTCCGATGACGGAGCTGGAAGGTGGTCATAGCATCTCCGTAATAAAACCACATATAAGAACTTAAAAAAAGTAAAATTAAATAGAGACTTAAATAGAAAGATATTTTTACTTATTTATTAATTTTAATGAAAATTAAAACCAAGATTGCTATACAGAGAAGGCTAACTTGCAATATGATAAAGGCTTATTAGTTTTATAAGACGATTTTAAACAACAGAAGTTATTCTTTAAGTATTCTTTAATTATTCCCTTTGCCTTAACAAATAATCGTAAAGCTTAAAGAGTGGGTGCAACCAAAGCTCAAAGGTGGAAAGGATGGATTGAAACTCATAAGGTCCCGGTTCGTACCTCGACAGCGCTGGTGTATTAACGCACCCTCAATAGCTTTCATTCATTATCTTCGGTATTTCCGAACGGATAAGACTTAGGGACCTTCAAGAAAAGAGCATACTCATTTCTCAAAGGCCGACAACGCATCTTTGAACCTGGTGTTTGTCTGTCCTGTCTGGTGTTTCAGTTATCCATAGGAGTCGGTAGTCACTTGGGTGAAAGCCGCCAGCTCGTTTGCCTCTTGTTAGGTAAAATAATAATAATAATAATTACGGCAACACGACCTTTAATATTATTTTCAAGATATATCTTAAAAGTCAAGTATCGTTATTTCAATAAATAAAAAAGCTACTCAAATGTTAATAAAATTTATAGAAGGTTTCACATCAAACTGTCGTTAAAAAGTAAATTCACACCTCGGAAATTGTCAAATTCATTGACTGTCCAAATAAAATGAAGCGATTCTAGCGTCCAGTACCTACGCTTTTTTTTTGTTTTTAACAGACTAATGGAAGTAACATGTTGTGCGATCATTGGTAAAGTTTTAGGGTTCCGTAGTCCTACAAAGAACCCTTATAGTTTCGTTCCGTCCGTCGGTTCGCCGCCCGCAACGTGGTCCACTACCGTAGGATTTTCAAACTAGTAGAGCTAGAGAAATAAAATTGAAACTTGAAATTTTCTAGGTTCATAGAATGCGTTAAACACTAATTAGAAAAAATATTTTTGAAGGAAATCTGACTACAGTAAAGTTATTTAACAAATGTGATTATCTTATCGGATACGGAACCCTTCTATATAAGCGTGTCTAGACACGCATTCTATATAGACACACACACATGGACGCAGTTTATGTAGACCGTTTTACATTTACATTTATTTATTTAAATATATTGGTTTACACAAGATAAATTTCCTAATTATTATACTAAAATTCTATTATAAAATCAGCTTCTGAAGCTGAAGTAGGAAACCTTGTGCTTCAGCTTCAATGCCTCAACCCCAGATAAATTTTATTTAACAACATAACAAAAACATATTAACAAACGAATTTAATAAACGTTAGTATAAATGTAACTTATGTATGTATTATAAATACAAAGTGTGTTCTTCTCTGGAAATATATATGTTATTAATATATATTTTATATGTTATTAATATAAATTTTATATAATTTTGTTTTTTGAATACAATTAGGGGCCAAAATATTATTCCCGTGGATGACTACACTGCCAGAAAGCTCGTATATGCGTTGCCGGCATACACAGATGATTAAGTAGTGACGTAATAATAGGTTTAAACTCAGGTGAAACATCTGCCCACTTGCGTCTTGTTTGTAAGAAATGTTTGGCCTACGATTCTTTTACACTTTAAAAATATAAACATTTCATAATGGATTCCTCTTTCTGAACAAAAAATACATAACTGTGTATATTTATATCGAGACGTTGTGCAAATATTACAGGTCATTGTACATATAAATTTATCGAATGTTTGCAAATAGGGTGGAATTTGCACAACTCCCTGAAATAACGAAAGCAAGGGGTTGTTTTATAGCCAGTTCTAGAGTTATTATGTTTGTCTAGAATCGTTTCATCAAATGAGGTTTCAGACAAACCTCTTTGGTTTATAATATGCAATTTAATAATGTTTATTTGTTAAAAAATTTTAAAAATATATTTAACCTCATAAATATACACATACGAACACACACACACAAATACACGCGCACACACACATAAACTTACTTTAATAATATGCATGAATTATTATCATTTCAGTTTATACTCGGATAATTGATTTTAATATTCGCTAGACTCATGAGTTTACTTTGCGTAATTCCTTTAACTTGAGATCGCCTGATGGTCGAAATTCGGAGGAACAAAGCTTTAGATTTGCGTATAATATGCTTATTTAAAGCTATTAAAAAAAAATTAATTCTTTGTATTATATTACTTAAAAGGAGTTCTCCAGTTGTTATATCTATAAGCTTAGATCTATGTATGCTATTGAAATAAATGAATTTTTTTTTTTTTTTTTTTAAACTTTTTTTAGATAAGAAATAAAACTTAAAATATTAAAAATAAAGTTTTATTCGAGACTTCTAATACAGTTTTATACTTTTTTAATCTCTCTCAAACTCATCTGATCTTTAATTATTCCCGCCTAAAACCTTTTTTTTAAATTGACAGTTAGCCACGAGTGGTTCCGTCACAAAATATTTGCCTGACTCTCCTGAGATCCTAGCACGAACCTTTCCAACCGAAGTAAGTCAACTAGTCGATGCTTATCTAGATTAGGGTTTAAATATTTAACTAGATTTGTATTAAGCATTGGGGAAATGTTAGATTTTAAATTTTTTACGGTGTACTTGTTTCATCCTGTAGTTTGAATATTTCTCGCGTTTTTGTCAAAAATAAAAAAAAACTACTATTTTTCGAGAACGGTTTTTGTTTTATTTTTATTTTATATTTTACTAATTTTTTAAAGTTATAATAACAAATTTTATTAAATACAATATGATACTAGAAATAATTGCGTGTAATTTACTCTTTGCATACATTTACAAATATAATTCTTTGTTGAAAATCTTATAAGATAATAAATCTACTTCATGATTTAGAAGTCGGTTAAAAAACCTTGTTGTAAGTGATTTATAGAAAATGTTCAAGCAAAATTGGTTTATAGAGACAGCTATGTGGATTCCGAAAGACAGGAGGCTCGAAAGTTGGAACAAAATTTGCAATATCGAAATATCGGGAAAATGTTTCGCCGGGGACCACCTCAATCCCAAATTAATTAATTTGGGTTCGATACACTACGTATTAAGTTGGTAAGGATTATTGACGTGTACATAAACAAGGCTCTGCTATATTTGACTGGAACCTATATTGGTTACTAAGAAGTTTTAATTTACGTTCTACCTGATACAATTAAATTAAAAAGCAATTATTAAGTCCCGATTTATTAACATCGATAATAAATATAATTAAACGATATTATTTAAAAAACTATACTCGTCAGATCATTATTACAGTTTTTAATCCATTCCAATAAATATTAGCATATATATCTTATTGTCAACTAAATTAAAGAGTATGCAATTGAGATAAAGTTAATATTTTATTTCTCGTACATAAATGTATTTCTTCTGTGTAAAATAGGCATTAGACAATAACTAAACATCTTAGCACCATACAATAATTCCCGAGTTGAAGAAGGAAATGCATTATTATGTGCAAAGATTGTCTAAGTTTATGCTTTGGAATACATTAAATTAACATTTCACTTATTTTTTATGCGATTGGCTCGCAACTTTTAAAATATTGTAGGAGAAAGGAGATAATAGTTTTAATTCGGACCGAAACTATGTAACTTATATATTAAATATATAATGATTGGTAAAAACGCAAAATTTCATGAAATCGCTTGAGAAAGAGATAGATATAAAAGCTGGAATTTGGCACTCTAGCCTTTACTTAGAAGCCATACAAACATCTTCACTAAAAGTTGATAGTGATAGGAAATACTAATTTTTTTTTTTCAAATGAGTATACTCTTTACGTAGACCCCTTTAATAGAGCTAGTAGCTCTGTCTGCGATTTCGTCCGTCTTTTGAAAAGAGTAAGAGTGGTTTCAAAAGAGTGAGTGTTAAGAGGAAGTGCTTTGAAAAGAGTTTTGATTACTGAGTCTGTGAGATTTGGTAACATTAAAAAACTAGTGGATATAGTAAGTATTTTGAAAAGAGCGAGTCTTTTGAAAAGAGTAAGAGTGGTTTCAAAAGAGTGAGTGTTAAGAGGAAGTGCTTTGAAAAGAGTTTTGATTACTGAGTCTGTGAGATTTGGTAACATTAAAAACTCTAGTGGATATACAACTGGCAGACAGTTTTAAAATGTAACATATTACAGTAACAATTATTAATAGCTTAAATAGGTCTTTTTTTCCTGCCATTTCTGGCATTCCCGTAACAACAGATCACTGTTCAAACCATTTATGTCCCTTTAAAATGAAATTTATGATTATAGGATACAAATTACTCACTCAGCAACATCTCTTATTTCTTTTTGAATGGTCACAGAATCAACAACATATACAATGGCTTTGGCACTGCTTTTATATTGATCAAAGAATTTGTTTCTTAGGCGCTCTTGACCAGGTAGATCAACAATCTTTAACGTTTTCTGAAATTACAAAAAAAAAACTCTTGTTTGAATGACCCATTTTTAAAAGCGGTTTTCTTTTTTCAGAAAATTTCATACTCATCCATAATTTAAATATTTGGATTTCCTTGTTATTAGGTAAAATCTAATGTATTTTTCACATTATTTCGGAAATTCCTTACTAAGCAGATTTTTTATGAAACATCGCCTTATTTGTAATTGGTTGTTTATTTACGAAATCCCGCCCAATTAGCGGATTCCAGGAGTAATTCCTTTCCTTTTAAAATAAGGTAAAATATTATTTGAGTCCATAATACAATAGGTTCGAGTTAAGCAGCTTACTCTTTTTACGTTGTTATTTTACCAAAAATATTTTCATAACATTCAGCCTTAAATATTTCAGATTTATTTAAGTAGGGCTCGATTATAATTAAGAGAATCGAAAATAAAGCAAAGTAGTTTAGTTTCTCATGCATGTCATGGATTTCCGCAAAGTAACGCCTGATTCTATCAATTATTTACAATGCACTTAAACCCATCTGTTACGACCCGCGTAAAACAACACAACAAACTTACGTCAAATGCCGTTTTACTTCCTCGGGGTATAAAAATTTAAATGTCAGTGATGTGCACTCTTAAATTATATAAATAAATGATATATCCTACAAATAATTACTAAATTATTAATTTTAGTTTCTATAACTTTTTAAAAATCAAATAACCAGTACTTCGAATAAAGCAGGAGCTACTTTTTATTAATGTACATAAGTATTTGTTAGGTCTATTTTCTTTTGGAAAAATATATTTAAATATTTAATTTAATAATAATAACACAATAAATTAAAGATATTTATTGTGTTATTATTATTAAATATTTACAATGTACTTAAATTTAAATAATAAGAAGAACAGAATATACATAGTAATAACAAAAAAAAACAAATTCTAAATTAAACTAAAAAAAAAAACATAATACATAATAAAAATAAAACAAAAATATAGAATGAAGAAAAGAATTAATAAAGCTAATCCGCATCGGTGTAAGTGGGGTAGGTTCCCAAAAGAAATTTCTTCAGAAAGAAAGTTTTTTTGGAAATATATAATTACATACAGAGTTAAGGGAAACACGATGTCTAGTACACACTTCCAACAGGACTATTCTAGTTTTTTGATGAGTAATTAACGAGTCTTGAAACATCTTTTAAACAGGTTAAGGTATCTTTAAATTAAAAAAAAAATCAACCTGCGTCCTATAGTTTTTGCATTCAAACATTTGTGTCCAATAGGTTTGGGTTTTTGTAGGTCCATTACTAACATTGTGATACGTAATGTGCTTTACCAGCTGCTATCCGTGTCTCCGTCCGTGTACAATTAGATGAAAATTTTTAGGGTGATGACACATAGCCTCCTCTTTTCCTCGATAAATTGGCTATCTAACACTGAAAGAATTTTTCAAATCGGACCAGTGGTTCCTGAGATTAGATTAAGCAAGCAAACAAACAAACTCTTCAGCTTTGACCCGTTGACGCAGTGAGTAGTGACCCTGCCTACCGCTCCGGGGGTCGTGGGTTCGATTCCCACCTCGAGTTTTGGTGTACTATCTGATAAAATCAGATGCATAAAACTTAACAAACGTATTTATTTTCATATTGCGAGCGAGATTAATAGGGATTAACAAAAAAAAGAAATTACAAAATACGAACAATCCGCCGTGACAGCTAAAACACCCAGCAGAGAGTATGACGTTACTGTATGTTATAGTGCGTTCCAATAAGATATTGCAACGTTTTAAAGTGCTCACCGATATTCGACATTTGACGACTGCGATCGGTATGGTCGCGGCAAAAACCTCGAATTGACGCTTAGCGGAACGCACTGTTAAGATAAAGTGACGTCAGGACAACTTAGAGTGTTTTGGAGGGAATTTGAATCCTAAACTTGATTTTTTTTTCTGCTATAAAAACGTAAATTTTCGCAGAAATCTTAATTTTTGGGCAATAATAGATAGATACTTGAGAACATTATAAACCTATTTTTCAAAATTTGTTGCCTCGACTATTACGTTTACGTCATCATTAAGAACAAAATATGGGTTGTGTAGACGAATATTCATTTAACATGCGTGAGACAGGGAATTTTAGCTTGATGATCGCGTGCCGTCCTCAAGTTTCCTACATTTCCTTTTAGTTCTATGGGTTACATGATAAATAGCTTCTGATATAAACATGTTCTACTTTAAGCGTGTAGAAGCGAAATATAGGAATATTTTATGCTACTTTTAACACGTTTTTATCTGTTGAA
>JANCMC010033613.1:21544286-21577293 GCA_024363005.1 Charaxes varanes | reverse complement strand
GCCGTGGTCAATTGGGATTTAATTTTATATTTTTGATTAGGGGGAAAAATAAACGAACCTAATAGAGCCTCAATAACCTGGGGCTGCGTGGCGATAGTTAGAAATTGTAATTATTGTATGTATATTATTCATACCTTGTATATTGATGAATAATTTGCTGCAGGTAGTCAAACCCAAAAGATGCGCGCGAGCATGGACTCGTGGTTGCGACGGTGATGGCGACGGGGAAATCGCGCGTTCGGAATGGGCAAGCTGTTTGCTCTCTAACCCCGAACCACCAGCTCCGGACTGTAAGTACTTTGATACGAAAAAAATATCAACATGACACGATGCAGGTTTAAATAACAGCATACCCGTCTCTCAAAAACGGGCAACATATGCGAGCCGTCCGTTAACAGCTAACACTTATCATGAAGTGAATTGCTATGTTCCCTCCTGTTATGTTAAAAACAATATTTCCTTTCCACGTATCTAAGGGCTCATACTCATATATAAAATTCCGAAAGCATCGGTATAAGGGAGGGCGACGTCACTCACCAGTGCTATGCGGTTCGACAGGAAACATTTATTTTCCAGAATTTTTATGTAGATACAATCAAGTCTTCAAGCTTCACTAGAGGGCCTCGCTTTTTTCACGCATTAATGAAATAAAGTTATATTTTCCTAGATTACTTTAAACCTGTCAGCACGCACTGCCCAAATGGGCCTCACATCATTCTGCACTTGTCACATAATTTATTTTTTTATTTAATTACCTATGTATTTTTGATGTTTAATCGCTTAGTTTTATAAATCCTTCCACGAACTATCGTACCGCGCCTAACGTATAATTAAACTGTGTATTATCTTATATCAGAATGTGTGTTTAGTTGTTTTTTACACTTGTACGTTTTGATTTCTCATTGGTCATCATGAAATTTTGCGCTTTCCATTTAGGGAAAAGTACCATTCCCGTCAATATGCGATCGAATCTACGGGCAAAGGCTAGTGATAAGATAAGTATGCAAATGTTTGTTCAAACATAATAATAATATATAGTCTCTCTCCGTTTCTTCATGTCGTTGAACGCAGACGATGACAGCGGTCCAGAGCCGGAACCCGACTACAATGAGGAGGAACCACCAACGGACCCAAGTTCAGGTAGCTTAGATATTTTCATTTCAAGGGCCTCGTTCACTTTCTACCAGTGATGGTTTAAGCTTTAAGCGACCTACTAAGTCGCTTAAAGCTTACTTAGCTTATCCTATTCTAACCCAGCACAAGGTAATGTGTCGGGCTAGAATAGGGCAAGCCGACTTTCTTGTTCCATAGTCCTACGAAAACCCCTTATAGTTTCGCTCTGTCCGTCCGTCCGCCCGAACTAACTTCTACAATTGTGAATATAAGTACATGAAATTTGGTAAAGCCTAAGAGTATACATAAGCATAGCTTTCTTGTGCATACTCTTATGGTGAAGCTATGCACTGCGTATAGATTTTCTTTTTGGCATTCTAAATTAATAATAATATTACATTTTCGGGGTGGTTCCCATGAATGTGAAGTGGACCTGAATTTTTTTTCATTCAACACCACCGTGTAGGGTATCAATGGATAGTTCTTTTAAAAAAACATTTTCATACACAGATTTTTTTATTATACCTATAATTTTCGAGAAATTGGCCTTCAACGTGTTTTGCAAGGTTCCCACTGCCCCCTCCAGAATCTCCAAACTAGATGTAGAGACTTGAAATTTTGCATGTTGATAGAACATACTAAAAACTCACAAGGAAAACCATTTTTAACGGGATCGAACATCAAGTTTTAATGTGGCTAGCATATGTTCTTGATCGATAAAAACGGTTGTATTACAGAACAGAAAGCCAAGCTTTCCTGTCAGAAACGCCATTAACTTAAGTCAAAAGTAGATTTTTTTTTTTATTGTACTAGCCAACTAGGTATTCGCCACTCCATACTTTTACTATTAAAGTAACATGTATAATTGCTTAAAAATTTACTTGCCCTTTGTGAGAGACTTTCAATCTTCTATTTTTTTGATTAAGAATGCAGAAATACCACTATACTGACTGATTCATTATTACTCACCGGAAATAGCTTATGACAAATATGACCTAATCGTACAAAAGTAAAATATGCGGTGAAATTATATGTGAACAATGGTTTATAGTACCTACTGAGCAATACCGCAAATGTGATAAACGCCTTTCTTAAGGTTCATTAAATAGTTATATAGAGATACGGGCATTATTTGTTTACAGTACTGAAATTAAGATGATTAAGTTTACTCCGTTATGGAAAGTAACTCTGTTCATTAAAGTTAAAGTATACATTGTCTATGTATACTTTAATAAAATCTATTTTTTTTTTTTTAATTCAGAAAGTAAGTTGTCTTGGAATTCTGATCTTCCACATTAAAGCGCCAGAGTGAAACAATAGTTTAAAAATTTATTTTATTAAAAATAAATAATTAAAAATGTTTATTAAATTCTACTTCTTAATATGTAAAAGTAAATCCACGTTTCTCTTGGTCGAACCATAACTTAAAAATGGCTGGACTGATTATAACCATCGAAAGTGGACATTATTCAAAATTATTAAAATCATCGCGGACGAAGTCGCGGGTTTTAGCTTATATTAATATATGTGCTTAAGATAAGTGTGTATTTCTTGTAATGTAATAATCCATTCATAATATTAGCATAAAAATCCATTTAAGAGTTTCGCTCCGTGTTTGTTTCAGTTTCTCATTTTACGTGTTCGATTCAATTGACTAAATTAATTTTTAGTAAATTTTACAGCGATGTCGCCAGGCATGGTGCGAAATTCGTTCGCGCCTGATGGTTCAGTTGCTCGAGAGGATGAAGCTAATGATTGTTTAACAGACCGACAGGCTGTATTAGATGAACAGGTACGTATTTTAAGTCACAATCTAGTCTCTAAATCGGACCGATTTCAAACTATTTCTTTATTTTTTCAACTTAAAACTATAGTCAAACAACGTAAGTCGTTCGTGGAAGAGTTGTTGTTAGACTGTAGTTGTTTACTCTCCATCCAAATGCCTGCCTATAAAAGTTTGCACTTAAAAATTAGTGCTTTTTATATTGAAAGCTGCTGTTTCCCGAATGGTTGCGTTTCAAATTGGCCTAATTCTGACAATTTGAAGTCTGTTATTTGTGTTAAATTGTTTTTGAAATATTTTTTGATTTGAACAGTTTTTTGAATATTTGCGTAGCCGTGCACAATTCACCCTTATTTAAAAAAGTTCTGATGAAATAAAAACGAATACAAGTATGAAATACAAGAAGTGACAGATATTTGCGTATTCCTTTGATGTAATGCTTCCGTGAAATGTAACAATTGAGCGATCGAGTTTCCGCATGCACTGGTTTTGGTAGAAAATCGACTACACCAGAATGTTATTAACGATTATTTCTTTCTGACCTTAAAAAATAATAATTTTTGTAATATTTTCCTGAATTTAAACCGACTTTGATTGTAGTTTTATTTAAAAGAATTTGTGGTATATTCTAGGTTAGTTGCATATCACTTTATATATAAAATCTATTCTTAAAGATAAGAAACGATTAAAAGTCGGTTTACTTAATTTAAAAACTAATGTTTATATTTTGTCTTGAACAATACGATATATGTATACCTTTTATAAAAGATGCGATTTTTAAAATTTTTTAAGCAAAGCGATTTATATTACACTTTTGTATTGTATCAAATTTTGTATACTTATTATATTGTTTGTAATTGTTTTTTTTTATGTGAAACTAATATATAACAATATAAACTGATGTGCATTGCGATACTATACCTATATTTCATACCTTATATCAGCTTCAACTTAGAATGGCATATCTCGTAACTGTGAAAATATAAAAATAACGAAGTTATTACAATAATTATATTAAGTTACCATTGATTTATATTAGCTTCGTTTAAATTAATTAATTATACTTTATATTGTCTTTATATAAGGTTATTTATGTATTTGTTGCAAACTGCGTATGAAATTTGATTCATACAACATGAAACCAATGTATATGCGTAAATATTTACTTGACACAAATTCAATAAAGTATTTAAAATGAGTCCCAACCCTTTCCACCACTGAAATCCTTATGGACCCGGTTTCATTCAATGAATTATTAGGCATATTTTAAATAGTATGCTTAAAAAAGAGTTTTGAAATAACGCAAGCGTTTACAAAAATAAGTGTTTCATGTGATGTTATTCCTTGATTTTAAACAGAAAGCTGGTAGCGCGGTACTATACGTGCCGGAATGTATGGGGGATGGGAGGTACGCGCGCGCACAATGCTACCGCTCCACGGGGTATTGCTGGTGCGTACACCAGGACACGGGAAAACCGATCCCGGGTTCGTCGGTCAAGGACAAGAAACCGGACTGCGATGCGGCACCGCAACACGCCAGTCCCATGCGAGGTGTGTATTGTAGCGGTTTTGCAAGCAACGGAATTAACAAACTAGCGGTAAAAGTATTAGTTAAACTGTGAGATCTCCAAAACCTCTACCACCGTCTCCGTCCCAATCACCGCTTTAATTCATCATTCTGCAACGCGATTGAGCTGGCGCGTGAATCTAAGAAATGCTAAAAAAATGTCTCGTACGCGAGATATTGTACAAATTGTTGTTGTTGTTTTTATGCTTTTTACTTATTTTTCTTGTTTTTTTCAGTCTTTATAGAAATGCCTATTTTTGCATTTACTACATTATTTTTAGGATTCCGTAACTCAAAAGGAATAAAGAAATCGTTATAGGATCACTTCATTGTCCGTCTGTCAAGACCCTTTTACTCAGCAACACGTAGAGCTATAAAGATGGAATTACTAACAAAAATCTGCGGTCCCTTGCAGCTGTAAACAAATTAACCCTCTAAGTGTACACAATGAAAAAATATGGCTATTTATGTCACATTTACATTTTCATTGTAAATAATGAAAAAAAGCCTATAGAGTACTTCCCGTTGACCTAGATAGATTCATGAAATTTGGCAAGAAGCTATATCTTGTAGCACAAGCAAAGGAAAAAATCCGAAAACTGTAAATTTATTGTTGCATTGGTGTCTGTTTGTGTATCTGGATGTCTGTCCGTTATTTAAAAACGAGCAGGTATGAAATTGATACTAAATACCGAGGTCTGTGGTCCCTTGCGCTGTGAAAAATTCAACCCTCAAGTGTACGCAATCATAAGATATGGTCATTTATGTGGCATTTTCCATACTAGTACATTCGCAAAGGGAATGAAAATCTAATATGGTATTTCCTGTTGACCTAGAATCACGAAATTTGTCAAGAAGCCATAATTATCTTGAATTACAAATATAGAACAAATTCCGAAAGCCGTAAATTTGAGAAAAAAAATTGAATGAGTTTTTCAGATTAGAAGAAATCTTATAAAAAGCATAAATCTTTGAAATACCTGGTAGTATTACGTGATAGTATGGAACCCTAAGTACGCGAGTCTTGACTCGCACATGCCCAATATGTTATTTTCCTATAATTTTTTTTTTGTGTTTGCATATGTGATAGATATTTATACTTTTAATAGATTTCCTTTAATTTGACAAAGTCATCGCAGTTTGTTTTTGTGATATATCTGCAGATTTTGGAGTTACGGATTTTTCCTATTACTTGTGCTCTGTTGATTCGGTTTACTAAATTGCTTCTTGCTACATTTCTAGGTCACATATGAATGTATGTGAATGTATAGAAAATGTGACATAAACGTCCATATCTTTTGATCTCATATACACCTTAGTATGTGGTATCAATTTCAACATTATATCTCCACACATTCCTGAGAAAAAAAGGTCTTAAGAGACAGATGGAAAATAAAGTTATCTCATACGGGTTAATTTTTTCCTTTAGAGATACAGAACCTTAAGTAATGAAAAAAAGGATAATTAAACTATCAGTTAGAAACATACGTTTATATTTGAATATAAATATAAAAAGAAAAGTTGTAATAATAAAAGTAGTGTCCAGTTTATATCAAAAAGATCGGATTTCCTGCATAAGTGCCTACATTTACACTTATAAACATAAACAAAATAAAATTTACTAACTAGTGTTGATGTTTTTATAATATATATCAACACGAAAGTAGTAATGAAAAATGTTTTACAAATTATTTTATATTTATTTTATAATATATAAATTGGACACTCATATAAACTGCTTATCCAAACTGATTAGCTACAAAGAATAAGTAAATCCAGGTACATTTTATACTAATGTAAAAATGTATAAACAACTCTGCTGCAACAGAGAAAAACAAAATCTAATTCTACCATACAATGCTAATAAAAATAATAACTAATAATATACCTTTAGAGGAACCCTAGCTTAGTACTAAAGAAAAATAAATACTACTGAATACAAAATGCAAGTAATGTAGGAATCAGCTTGTATAATTAAAATATTAAAGGTTTCAATCAGACTTTTTAATTAATAGTAACTAGGTATACATGTGGCAAACGGCTAAAAAGTTATCAAAATTAAAGATGAACTTTCGATGATTGTATCACTGATTTATGGACAAAACTAGTTCATTTTTGTCCTTAAACGTCACGAAATGTGATATACACTGTTTTTATAGAAAATAATATTGCATATACATGTGATGCTTTTAATCAGTGTCTTTCAATCTGTGGGACGCATATCCAAAAAGATTGAAAAACATTTCTCTAAATAACAGTGACTAGTACCAACAATGTGCCAAGAAAAAATAGTAATGCACATAAGTCCCCTACAACATAAAGACTAGCTAAAAATCCCCTACAAAATAAATAAATTACCTATTAACTGATAAAGATCAGATAATTTTCTCTCATCATATTACTTTGCTGCAGCCTGTATTATGCCTACTAAAGGTAGGGCTTAAATGCCATCGAAAATTCACCTTTAAATTCTAAATACATATATATAATACACAGGTTTAAGTTTTTGTATATTATATTTTACAGTAAAAAAAACATTTATTATTTCAGGTTGCCCTGAACCTATGAAGTCAAATTTTCTAAGGGACTTATTAAGTTTCTTCGTATCGAAGATGACTACTTCTATCAATGGTACAGGACCAGGGTAAGAGACTACACGTATAATGTATTTAATAAGTACTGAGCTATTTTACTTGACTTTCATACACTAAACCATAAGCAGTATTCGGCCGCTAGAGATAATTGTCTAAACAGTAATTTTCTAAAAGTAAGCTACATATTGTTTGTATAAAATGTAATATAAAAGCTGTCTATGTAAACAACGTTAAGCTAAATTCCCAAATGGATATAATTATATTTATAGTACAATAAACATAAAAAATTTAATATAATCTAAATTTGATATTACAATAACTTTTTGATAAACAAATTTATTAGTGAAAATACAGTAATCCCTCTATAAAACGGTGCTTTTATAACGCATTAATGTTATAATATATATATTAATATATTCTGCGCATTTGGGGTCGTACAAGCGTGTTTTTCTATAATGCGGAATAAACCTACCGTGTTATAGGGTCGATTACAGTATATGTTATTTTCATTTCAGTTTACAATTACTATAACCATATATTTGACAAAAGCAAATTTCACTATGGAAATGCATAACATGTATTGAGAGACTTAAACCAAATATTCATTAAGTGTGACTCCTTATATAATACTTTGGATATTATTAAATTCCACAGAGACATGGTTAAGTGGGGCGCTTCAAAGGAGGAGCAAGCTGCAACTTGGACTTACGTTATGTTAGATAAGGACAAAAACAAAGCCCTGGAAAGACGAGAGTGGAAAGCATTTCATCAGCTAATATCGAATGTGGAACCACTAAGGAGATGTGGCCGAAAGCTACCACGATATTGTGACGTAAATCACGATTCCAAAATCAGTATTACCGAATGGATGGCATGTTTAGAGGTAAACCAAGTTTCACAAGGCCGAACTAGTAAGTACCATTTCCACATAACTTATTTTAAAGAAACAGTTAAAACAGTATTTTTATTATTAATCTACCTATAAAATTTTGAGGACTTTTATCCTACAGAGATTTGGCTTGTTATGAGCTTATTTTTTAAATACATTTATCATTTATACATATATCATTATTAATTAAACATAACAGAAAAATAATTAATTTCAGTTAATATCTGATTATTTCATTTCAGCTGAAATTATTAAAGTTCCTGCAAATCCTAGAAGAAAAGGACCAAACCCTTTAGAGTCAATTCTCAAGGCGGACGATTAGAGTACCAGAAAAAGAAATTACATTTATTGAATATTGTTAAAATATTCAGAATGATTACTGGCCGATATTAATATAATGGTAAACACACACCAGTGAAGTGAATAAAACAGTGAACATGTGAATAAAGTGTGACTACTCAATATCATATAATAAATTAAACACAAATTGTGAGCAAATATTTTGTAAGATAAACACTAATTGTGAACAAATAATATAGATGAAAATGAAACTACAAAAATGCTGTCTGAAAATACCTTCAAGTACATTCTATGTTTACATCTGAATTCTGAAAATGTAATAACATTTTATTTCAAAGCTTTTTTTAATTAAATATCATACATATCAAACAGTAGTATTTACAAATGGTATTGTTACAACAAAAGTAACTTCAAAATAAATCCCAAATGCTATAGGAATGTTCCAAAGTATTCTTCCAAAGCCTATAGCTAATATGCTTTGGGAGAACGATATTTTTAAAAAACCTTGTTATTTGATGGAAAAGTAAAATTATTTTCCATTTTAGTTTTGATAATTATGACTTTATGTAGGAAGTTAATAGATAAGTATGTACATTAATTTAAACTTAGATGCTCTTACATTGTTTTTATAACTGTGGATATCACGTTGCTATCAACAGCAAAGTGTGAAAATCGATTGTTTAATTAAGACACTGTTTATAGCCAGTCTACAGTAAATGTCTGTTAAAGTACAGGACGCCTGAACTCAAAACAAAGCCATTGAAAAATATTATTTAGAGTATTTACTATAAAATAATGTTTTTTATATATAAAAATGGAATGGAGTGTAAAAAATATATTTAAAAAAATGCCATTTCAATTACCCTTGATTATTTTCAGACATCGCGCAGATAATGAAATATTGCTATTGCTTTCTCTTCTATAAAGGGTAAAATTTCTATTATGCAAAAAAAAAACACATTTAGTTATATTGTAATGGAATCTCAAATGCTTGGCCTGTCTAAAATTGTTATCTAATTTGATACAATCTGTAGTTTATTTTTACACAACAGTTCCCGCATTTACTCTTTTTAAGTAAGCCTACTTCACTTTTGTAGGCACACATTATATATTTTTACATGAAATTACAATAATTACATAAAACTAAATACAGCAAAAACATTTTAATAATGCAGAAATGGTGACACTGCTTGGGAAAGGAACTTTATACTGTCTATTTTCTTTTTGGCTATGACTTTATTACAATATTTTTTTAAAAAACGTTAATAGATATGAGGTTAGAACAAATCCATTAATTTATATAAGAAAGCTTTTGCCAAATGCAACAAATACAAATAATAATTTCAACATAAATTTAATCGTGTTTAAAATCGATTTTTATAAAAATTACACTACTAACATTATTTATTAAACTGGATGTCTTGTTTCACTAAAACTGAAATTATATATGGTTTAATAAAACTGTATTTAATTTGGCTATGAGTGTTCACATCATCGTAGCATATTTTATTGCTTGCTTTAGATCTATATTGTGTAAATTAGTGTTGTATACTTGATTATTTGGTGTTATATTTAATTTTATTATAAAATTTGCTATAATGTAAAGTGTTTTAAATTCACTATTTAGTTTTTGGCCTAAATATTTAAACTGTTTGATTAAGTGCATTATTTTGATGGTGGATATATTAATGAACTTTGATGTATTTAAACATAATTTTAAGCTATACTTTTCGAGTATAAAAATCTGTTTCTAAATTATTATTTATACAACATTTAGTCAATATAGCTATGTGATATTTTTCATTTCGATTACTATTAATAAATAAATAATTTAGTTTTAAAATTGTGCTGTTTTAATCATTTAGCTAACTCGGGTCAATATGACACTTCATGAGCTTGAACACAAAAAATGTAATATGTAGTTTATTTAATAGTACATTAAAATATTGGAATAAAGTTTATACAAAATATTTCTTTCCAATATTTACAAAGGTTTATTTCTTATTTCATGATGATGTTATTTTGTATAGCACACTTATTCAATACTTAGCCAATGGCAATATATAAAATAGGACTTGATAAAGCAATGAAGACACTTATTTAAATTTCTGTTCTGTTTCACTGTGCATATTTCTATATTAGCAAGGTTTATAAAGACCAAAAAATTCACCAATCCCTTTTAGAAAACAGATAAAAGTGACAACAATATCAATCTTAACCAAATTTACAAGATCTGTTTTTATTGTATTTAATACTTTGTTTTATGAAATATTATAATCTTATATAACTAGATATTTTTCTATATTAAAATCATTGTTAAATATTTTATGAGCGAATTGAATACCTTTAAAAATAGTGGCAGCTGACACTATCCATACTCCACGCGTATTGATATTGGTACGTATATATTTATTTCAGCAATTTACAACAAAATTTTCTATACACTTTTAAAATAACGACTATTTGAACACAATTTAAACATTTAATATATAAATAAAATTTTCAAACGTGATTTCACTACATATTAAGACAAACATCAAATATAAGATTGTTGTTGTGTAAGAACAGTTTTTTTATATTCATCTACAGTTTCTGACAAGATTTTTTGGAAGATACTTTCGAATACTTGATTTTTGACGATGACTTCATCAACATGTAACGATGTCCACTCTGGCTCACAGCGTCTCCACTCGGCAAAAAGGATATCATCAATGTGGTCAGATCGTCTTGCTCCTACGCCTGAAACAAGCATTGTTAAATATAAATACTGTAAAAATTATACGACAAGAGCTAGACTTTATTATAAGTGACTACAGACACCCATGGACAAAAGGCAGCACGACAAATGTTGAATAATAGGTACATATATAATGTTCTCAAGAATCAACTATTGCCAAAGAATTAAATATTTTTGTATAAATTAACGTATTTATAGCAAAAAAAAAACATAAATTTAAGGATTTAAATGCATTTAAAAACACTCGAAGTTGTCATGACGTCACTTTATGTTAACAGTGCTTTTTATTAAGCGTCACCTCGACCGTAACGATCGCAGTCGTCAATTGTCAAATAACTGAATGAGCACTCTAAAATGTTGCGTTAACTTATTGGAACACCCTTATAATAAAATAATATACGGTAATCATAAACTCTGCTGGATGTTTTAGCTATCATGGTGGATTGTTATATTTTCAATTTCTTATTTTAGTGATGCCTATTAATCTCGCTCGCAATATTAAAATAAATATGTTTGTTAAGCTTTATGTAGCTTATTTTATCAGGTAAATACTTAATTTGAATGATTTCTGATTACTGTCATCATCCTATTAAAATTCCAGCAGGATTCACGAATGCGTTTGCCAACCTTTGAGAACTGAGAATGAAGCAGAGCACTTTTATCGAAGTATTGGTGTTGCATTTATAAAGATTTTAAGCAGTGAAAAATTATGTTGTTTCATACAAGAGAAAAAACAAATACCTGAAACTACACTTGGTGGCACACTACTTAAAACTTCCTTTAACTCCACAGTTGTCTTTTTAATTAACTTTTCTGCATTCAATTCTGGTTTGGATGTGAATCTTTAACAAAATTGATGAAATATTATTAATATACACATTTTATAATTTACTAATAACAATTATCTAAAAACACTAACAAAATTTATGTGATACTTACTAATTATTTGAAAACTAGCTCAGATATTAATCAAGTTGTCTCATATTAAACATACACAACTGAACTGGCATAGAATCTCAAGTGAAATAAAATCCACAGCACGAGCGACAGTCGAGCCATACAAAGCCAACTGGCCACGAAGCGTACGTTGTCACAGTACGTGCACGATGTTCACTAACGACTGTACCCGCGCTGAATGAGAGAATGATATCACCAATTGTTATCAATTTACTTGGTAAGAGTTTTCAGCTACATATAATGTATATATTAATTTACATGCAATAAAAAGAAGAATTTGATCTCATATGTATTGCGATCATTACTTTTCATAGTATAGTTTTTTTTTAATTCTTATCCCTGACAATCGTAAAAGATTTATGAGCTCTGTTTAAGTCGCTCTTGCAAATACGATGGTTGTTTTTATAGCGTAATTATATGGTTTTAAAGATTATTATTGTCTTTGAAAACCGTAAAAGGTTTACGAGATCTGTCCGGGATTTTGTAATGACCGATGACGAATGACACGACAGAACGTCGTGCCAGACGACAGCCGTAAAAATACGGCAAGTGCAATTCGCTTGTATTTTTGATTACAACTAGCAATGTCCCTGTTTTGGTGGGAGGTAAGTGGTGGTCGCTCGTTCAACAATATGGAGACTCGGGGCCATCCAGCATCTAGTAGCAGAGATATTTTTAAGCCTGTTTTATTGGACGATAGGTTTTTGGCTCGAGAATGCGATGGTGTGCTTAACTCGATTTGGCCGATTTTTGAGTTAACCCCCTTTAGATCTAGATGTGCGATATGGTCATAAAAATTATAAGACAATAAAAGCCACTACTTTATTATGTTTAATCTATTTTATTAATATTAACTACTCGCATATTATTATCATTAACATTTAAAATAGAAAATTGTAGTAAAAATATACATTTAACATTACGGTAAAATTTAACATTTAAAACTGTCATTGAAATAATCATCAATACTATAGTATGATTTTTGTACAAGAAACTTTTTTAATTTATGTTTAAATAAAGCTATTTCGTTTGTTTCAATAATATGTTTTGGTAAATGATTCTAAATAAGAGGTCCGATGCAAAAAAAAACTATTTGAGAAGTGAGCAGTTTTACTTGGTGGGTATCGTATTTTTAAGATATGTCTCTTACTAGTTATCAAAGTATTTGTTATTTACAAGAATCAAATCCATATCTATGTATTTATATAAAAAAGCGTTTCATTAAATCTCGGCGTTGCCGCTTTTTTAGCGTCACGTATATATGTATATAGCGTTGAAAATGGAACAAAAAAGTGGATAAAAAGTGTCGCGTTATAAAAGCGCTGTGAATACAAACTTGGGAGTTCATCTGTTCTATTTGAACGCTTTTTTAACGCGCGGTTAAAAACTGTCGTGCGAATGAGGGCTTATTTCTAGTAGATTGTATTTAACTTAATTTATAAAAAGAAATATTTTAATTGTAAGTAAGTACAGAAAGACTGTAACGATAAACAACCTTGAAACGATAAGTAGAAAATAGGCATTAAGTCGGACTTTCCACTTACGATCATATATTGGTTTTAACTTTCAATATCCTAAACTTGTTTTCTTATTTTACTGTGTTGCAAATTTTCTTATAAATTAAGTTAACAATTTTATTTCTTCGCCATAAAACGTTAAAGAAGCTTCATCGCAACAACCTGAAAGATACAAAACGGTCCCATTTATACCATACGACTAGAAAAAATAATATTCTCCTTTTTTAAATATAATACAAATAATATTGATGTATGTTTAATATGTATTTCTATTTTTCCTCCATATCAGCATAAAACTTGTTAATACAAATTTTATTTTAAGCTATGTGCTAAGATTTGGCGCAATAATAAAGTCACATCAGTCACAGATAAAAGCCGATAGTCGATATTAGTCGATAATTGTCGAGAAATATTGATAAAGTTCATAAAAGTATATAAATGTAGATAGAAGTCGATAAAAGTAAGTAAAATTCAATAACGGTCTATAAATACCGTTAAAGATGATAAAGTCGGTAAACGTCGATATCGGTCGATATAAGTTGGTAAATGCCGATATATATCGATAATGTGTAAAACGGTAATAAACGTCGATAAAAGTTGATAAATATCGATAAAAGTCGATCAATATCGATAAAAGACGATAAATGTCGATAAAAGTAGGAAAGTCGATATATCTCGTTTAAAAGTGTCATTATGAATGCTAGTAAATGAAATACGTTGGAATTTCATGCGACCTCAATTATTTATTCAGAAAGAAGAAATGAAGGTAAAATTTACATTCAACATTTAAAATCGTAATTTTGAATAGCGCTTTTTTAGAAAAGTAACTTATTATCATTGTAGATACATCAAAGAAGATTTAAGAGAGTAATAAACAAAAAATAAATATAAATAAAGAAGCCAAAACGATACGAGAGAAACAATAATTGTTTCGCCAAAACATTCATTACTATTTCTTACAAAAAACAATAGATCTAAGTAAACAAGCCATGTTATTGTAACAAACTTTTATAATAACAACTTCTTATTCTCTTTAAATCCTTTCCTGAAATAAGAGCAATGAAATAAAACAAACAGAATTAAAACGGTCCAGTGGTTTCAAGTTTCAGCGGGACTAACGAACAACGTATGATTTTATTTATATCGATAGATATAATTATATATATTCCTTTATTATCAATAAAATAAAAGCTAAAAAAATATAATAAAAATTAACTCACGTTGATATCATCGGCAGAAACATTCTTGATTATCAACATTTATAGTCGGCTAATTCTTTAGTTGTTCCTTCTATAGTCTACTATAATTATATTACACTTAAATTTTATCATCATCATATTTAACACTTTTATATGTTAGATATTTAGTGATAAGCGATGTGATATTTAAAATTAATAAATTCGTATTGGATTGGCCTTTTTAACAATTCTGAATTTCTTTTGTTAAAAAAAGTAAAACAAAGGTGTAATTTTAATTGTTTAAAATCGGCCCTTAAATCACGTTTTTATACGACAATAAACTTTTTTTATTGGAGAAAATCTTAGGACAAAATGACAAATTATTCTTTAAGGAAAATCTATTAGTATAGAACGTTTTACTTTAAAAAAAAGTTTTCTTTTCCATTAGTATAAGGCAAAACAATATAAGTTATTATTTTTATCATAAATGTTTTATATTTTATGTGGGTACCTTTTTAACCAGAAACTTTTTCAAGTAAAATTTTTCCACGACGAGACTATAGCACTGTCAAAAAGTTATCGGATCTCTTTTAAAGTCACGCTTCTAACTCTACTCACTCTAACTCTACACGATCTAACTCTACACGCTCTAACTCTTCACGCTCTAACGCTACGCGTTCTAATTTCACTGACTCTTCACAGTGAGCATAATCAAAACAAAAACTATTTCACAAAATCTTCAAGCAGAAAGTTTGAGCTCTTTTAGTTCTTATACATACAAGCTAAACTACAAAATATTATTGAACAAAAAATAATAATTTCGATTTTCTTTAATATTTCCTTACCCAACAATCCGATACAATGATCATAGATACAGGAAGAAATTTATTCACTTTGCTTTGTTGTCTCACAATGAACTAGAGTGACATTTCCTGAGAAAAAGCAAAAAGTCTAGATCAGAAATCGAATGGCGTAGACTCTCGATTAAGATAAATTTCAATAGTTTAAACACGACGCATTTTTTATCCGTTTCATTGAGTACACAATGTATTCTCCAATATTATTGAATACATGTACTTGAGACATGAACAATGCAAAAACTTCCAAGAAGTTCAATGTCACATGAATACTCTAAAGTATAAATAATACAAAAACGACCTTCGAAACGTAAACGATAAAAAAGGTGACCTTCGTACATCTGCCTTGCCTCCAAAGAACATCTTCCAAATAGTTAACTAAATCAGTAAATTAAACTCAAATTAGTGTTCAGAGTTTGAAGGCGTTATAGGGCTTAAAGCAGATGACCTTACTACGAAGAACAGTTAGATCTACGGTATTTTGTAAAAGTTAAAAGTTTGTCAGCGCACGCTCCGTATACAGGTAAGAACAAGGGCCCATAATGAAGTTTAAGTGATCGTGGCTTTGGAAGGTATACACTAGAGGCTGCTAGACGCACTAGAGGTGGGAAAAATGTAAATTTACATTTTTCATCATGCTCTCTATACAGGTAAGAACAATGGCTCATTATAAAGTTTGAGTGGCGGATATACGACACTAAAGATGTGAAAAATTTGAGTTTACATTTTTCTCATAATATCTATCATATACCTGCCAAATCCACAATCACTCAAATTTATAATGGGCCCTTGTTCTTACCTGTATTAAGAGCATGCGCTGACAGTCTTTAAGATTTTACAAAATACCCTAATTCTGGTTATTCAGGGGCTTACATTACCAAAAAAACTTATTACTCTACTTGTGATCCATTGCGCTAGAGAATCTTTCTAGCTAACCTTGCTATCGACAGTCTTATTGCAAGAGTATCTTATTGCTGGATAATTTCATAAGTCATCTTCATAGCAATCACGTATATATACAACGGCCGTGCATTGATTTAGATTCAGAATGTAAAGTTACGTCACTATTAAAGGCAGAATACAACAAAAAAAGAAACTAGATTCCGACTAAATAGAACGGAAGTGCGTGTTTGAACATATAAACTCTTTCATTTCATGATACGATATAGATATTTAAGGCCACACAAAAATAAATCTAATATCATGAGGTCAATCCATTACCGTAACAAGCGTCCTCAAAGGGACGCGCTTCATTGCCAATTTTAATAATCGATCCACTGGTTAGTATTTCCCTTTGACTTTCACTCTAATTACGCTGAGCGATAAAGCGAATAATAAGCGTACCGTCAATGACTTATGATATTTAAAGCCAGAGACAAATGGCATCGGAAGTCCATTAACTTTCCCCTTTTTTACGATTATTTTTAGACCTCGATTTGCTAAATCACACTTCAGAATAAATTCAACATTTACCACATTAACTATTTTACAATTACGTTAACAAAGTCTTTTAACAGACACATACGGACCTTATCCAGAAAACCTTCAATACCGAAAAAGCACAGTTTATCTGTTTAAACCAATGAATCCATCTGTGTCACATAAAATAGACTTGAGGTGGCGGCAATGCTGCCACGTCAAGTGATGGTATTGTTGTCGCGTTTCCTTCGATTTGTGAGTGTTCCCGGAGACCGAAACCAATCCTTAAAGGCCTGGCAACACATTTGGGAGCCCCCTGGTGGTCGAGATGTCCATGGGTATCGGTAGTAACTAAACTTTGAATCGCCCGCCTGTTTGCCCGCTTGTAACATAAAAAAAACATGTTCGCTTGGAAATTAAAGCTACTTAGAACCTATAAAAGCATGTAAAAATAGATGCCAATATATTAGAGCTTCACAAGAAAATGCGGCCTTCTTAGTATAATGATTCAATCTCGCGGCTAACTCAGTAATAAGAAATCAGTGCACGTTCCACAATCTTTAAGGGATCCCGGATTGAATACAGAAGTTCAATTAGGAATTCAATGCCGCGATGAATCAACAATGGTCATTGTTGGCCGTCTGGGAATTCCTTATTCCTTCATAACTTTAATATGAATTAATTTTAGATCCCTACTGTTCCATGCCCATTTAATTGGTCTTATTTTAGATATTGTATGTAAATATAAGCAGTTATTTTTCGGTTGTTTGTTTTATCCTTTAAATATAACTAGCATAAAGCTGAGCTTTGTGAGGACTCAAGTAGTTTTTCAGAAATTTGTGTTAAAAACAAATCTATAGGTGTCAAAGGTTTTCAGTATAGTGTTTCACAAAGCTGCTCAGGTTCTGGAATAGTGTTAGACCTCGTTTCCGTCGACCTAACTAGCAAAAAGCTGAGCTTTGTGAGGGCACGCGTGATTTTTCATATATAATTTACTTCAATATATGTTTTTTGACAGATAACACGCCTAGACATGACGGTAAGTTACTATGTTAAAGCACAAATCCATAGGCATCATACTTTTCAGTAAAGTGTACCTGGTCTACCACAAAACTGCTCTGGTTGTGGGATAATGTTAGGGCTCGTTTCTCTCGCCCTTATTTAATTGAAAATAGCTGAATATTATATACAGTACCTTTACATAATTCTATAGAGTTATTGTGCGGATTCTTAAATGTTGTTTTGTGTTCATTGCATTCATAAGTACCTGTCTTAATCTTTTACTTATTCGATTCGATTGCTTTAAGCATTTAAGAACCTTAATATTTCCATAACACAATTGGTATTAAGTGTATTACAAACATTTAGATTATGCAAGGCAAATTAGCTCTGCCTATGAAACAGATAACAATAATGTTATATTTGCTTTTGTGACAGCCCTCTGCAACGAAGATCCCAACGGCAACGTACTAATGAAAAAATCTTGAGTTCAAAAGTTTTACTAGCTAACTAGATTACTCTATCGCAACGCAAAGTCAAAAACTCCGCAATCATCCTTCGCGTAACAAGCTAACCATCAATAAACTAAACAAACTAGCTTTATACATATAAAAAAAACCAACGAGAAAGATTCCTATTATTTGGACAAAATAATGAAAAAATCTTGAGTTCAAAAGTTTTATTAGCTTACTAGATTACTCTATCGCAACGCAAAGTCAAAAACTGCGCAATTAGCCTCCGCGTAACAAGCTAACCATCAATAAACTAAACAAACTAGCTTTATACATATAAAAAAAACCAACATGTTCATCCGACATTATTTCTTCAAAATTGGGTTCCAAATCACTTGTAGCAATCCTTAATACCGAGTGTAGATTTTTGTCAGTAATTTGTGATCGATATTTATTTTTCGTGGAAACCATTAAAGAAAAAGTTCTTTCACAAATATATGTCGAACCAAATAAAACAAGGTATTTTTGAACATAGTTCAAAAAATGTTTGAAATGTTCGTTATTCAAAGCGCCATAGAAAGCACTCAATTCGTTTGAGTGAAAATTTTCTTTTAGTAAATTATTTGATTGTAAGTCAATTAGTTCTAGTTGAATTTCAACAGGAGCTTCTTGCACATCGAAATAGGGCGACATATTTTTTAATTAAAGTAATCCATCTTTCATCCGTAATTGCAAAAACTCGATACGATATTATTACGATATTATTTTATAAATGGAAAAGCAAGAACGACGCATGGAATACATAGACCATAAGGTAGAAGATTTCTTATTTTTACCTTGTAATTCAAAATATGCCAATAAAATGTTTTCAGATATTGTGTTGACATTATTCTGTACAGCCCATAGTTCAAATTGATGGTAGCGTTTTTCATATACTCCTTAAAATATAATCAGTAATAAATTTATTACCACGCAATATCACACCATTGTAGTCCCGTACATCAGGCACTTTTCTTAATACAATGAGGCAACGGGTAGAACAAGAGGAAACTATCCTCTACACCATAGAGAAAAAAAGATTGAAATGGTAAGTCCACTTAATGTGAATGTCGGATGAACAACAGCCTAAAACTATCTTTCAATATTGCCCGACAGAAAAAAAGAAAAGAGGTCGACCCAAGAAGAGATGGCTGCAGGATGTACAGGAGAGCATGGCAGCAAGAGGTCTTCGAGAGGGAGAATGGCTCGACCGAAAACACTGGCGGAAAACATTAGAGACGTGAAACAACTATAGTTGTAAAAAAAATCGTATAATAATAATAAAAATTGTAATTTTTAGATATAATACCAAACACTCTTGGCGTTATTCTTCAGTCAAATTCAATTTTTTTATGACCCATTTTTATTTTATCCCATGTTATATATTTATTAGCTTATTAATGGATGATGTACATGATTGGGGATGCAGTCAAAGAGTTAAAATAACGTAATTTACATTAATTTATTAAAATAAATTAATGAAAATTACATTATTTTCACTCTTTGACTGCACCCCCGACCATCTACATCATCCAGTAATATTTTTTTTGTTTAACTTTCATTATTAACAAAGTTTTCCTCACCTTTTGTAAACATTTATTTTCCGTGGAAAGCATGTTGAAGTAAAATAATAACACTTGAAAGTCAAATACCACCGAAATCAGAACGCCGTCAATTGGTATACCGATGTCTGGAAAACGGCAGAGAGAACGGAAATAGAGACGTGCCTAGAACCAAGTATTTCAGAAGCTTGAGGATGCACTCAAGTATGTTAATAGGAGATATAGTCAGTTCAACATTGATACAAGCTACGAAAACAAAAAGATTATCATAATGATCGTCAAGCAATCATCAGAGCGCTGAAATCAAATATTATCAGCTCCAAGATGGATTGGGAGTGCCTAGACAAACTAAGTGAGCTAGGGAAAACCTTTTTGCTGTATAAGTAGCACTGTAATAGTGGAGAAGCTCAAAGGCCTGGCTACGGCCCACGTTTATTAATATAAGGTTGATCGCAAGGAGAAAGCTGGCGGGCTGGTGACGCCGCGTGCTTGCACTGCAACCTGCCCGAGAATAAATGTTTATTGAAAACAAAGAAATTTAATATTGAAAAACTGAAAGACCCCATAATAAAGGAGACATACGCGACAACATTGGACTCACAGTTAAGATCTATGCCACCCACAGAAGACAGGATAGAGGACATCTGGACCAACTGCCGAAAAACGATTGAGAAAACCGCCGAACTTGTTATAGGGCCGGCTGAGAAAGAGACAAGAAAACCTTGGTTTGACCGGGACTGTCAGAAACTCAATGTCATTGGTACGACTAATGCAATCATAGTAAATACATCAACTGATGGATCTGCCAGAGACCCTGCGCGCGAGACATCGATTATAATCAAACCAAGAGCAAAATTACTGAAATTCTGAAGACCTTAAAAATATATTATTTTGTATGTCCTATTGAAATGGGATCGGAAACGTTAAAGTTAGTACCTACACACACTGCCTACCCTAAGTAACTCAGATAAATGCTTATCATATTATTTGCTTTCTACTTTAATTATGTCATTATTTAATTTTTTTTTAATTTTTTTGGTGTCTAATTCTTTGCTCACAGCACCATCTTTCGTTACTCTGATGACTCAGCCCACGTACATCACGGGTATATATCGGCGTCCCCTCGGATCATTAAGAGATCTACGGAAAATCGTTGACGCTTGTGGGACGAGAACCAACCACTGGCTGGTAGGAGACCGAAACGCCAGACACAGCCTATGGCACAATACTAAGACTAATGCCGCTGTAAGGCATGTGGTCAAAACTGCCTTCACAGTTATTCACCCAGGCATCCACACCTTCCGCCACGCCGGCAACGGCTCAACATCGACTATCGACCTCCTACTGACACGGCAACCACACCGAATCACAGATTGTACTGTATCGGATTTCACTTCATCCGATCATCGACCGCGATGTTTCATCATCCTTCTCAGTGGTCACGAGATCTTTATGAATTAAGGTGTGATGGGCTTTCTTGCAATGGCGACAACGATATTTTGACCGACAATTGTTGGCATAAGGGCCCTTGTGTAAACAATTAAAGCAAACCTTCCAGAAGCGGATCTTGTCGGTGCGTGTTATTAAGGGAAGTTTGACAAAGTTTTCACATTTGGCCAAGCTGTGAAATCCCTTGCATTGCAGACATTTAGGAGACTCTGAATTTGGTTTTCTTGGTTTGAATTCCTGCGATTCTTTTGAGTGTATTGTAGTATGGAAAGACATGGCATTGTACTTCGAGGAATTCAATCTTTAATGGAGTTTTGTTACAAATGGCAGTAATAAAGTTATCACATTAATTCATTTTGAATACCTACATCGTTTGATATTGGTGTGTGTGAGGTTTTTTTTAATAATTAATTATGCGTATTATATTGAAATATGAGCATTCGCACACCGTCCTCTATATAAACTATATTTGTGCTAAATTTCATACTCCTCCGTCCGCGTAATTTTCGTAAAATGGTACCAAACATTTTTGGAGTTTACTCCTTAAGAAATATGAAAAATATGGGTAGGGAAATCTAATGTGTACGCTATACACTAAGTAAACTCCAGTCGTGCGTCGGAACTGACAAACAATTTTTTGCTTCACCTATTAATATACATATATGTATATTGAAAAAGATTGTATATAAATTTTACATAAAGAATAATAAGAAAACTAACATATAAACTAAGAGTTTAGTATAAAAAAACACGCAGCAGTCATGAGGACTTCTGATATAAGTAAAAACTTAAAACTATAAACAAACAGCGACTTGCATGAATTTCTCCCCATCTAACATGCTTCTGAAGAGAAAAACTTGCGAAACCGTTTTGTCTCTGCCTATTTATATAAAAACTTATCGTTCTCGCCAGTGTCTGGACAACAAAGTGACGCAATGAGGAAATATGGTTCTTTTAAATCATAATTTACTTTTATTTTCGTGCTTTAATTTATAAGACAGGGCCGCAGTTCCTATTTATAAGTTGTCATTCTACCGGAACTCTTTCGCTGCTGTGAAATTTAAAGGAAATTTCAATACATTAGGAACCTTACATTCTTTTAATCACATTAGGAAACACTTATATATTGTACATATACATTTAGTAATACTAATTAGTTTTTCACGTAGAGCGGCTGTCAAGCACCTTCTCGTTCGCCATTAAAAGTACGTTCCCGCGAGTTAGTTCGTATAGTTGTTTTATAACTATAATGATATAAATTATCTTTACTCCAGGTCCTATTACTTCGATCAAACAACTTTCCTCAGCATTAGCGTCGTCGATCATCATTGGGCACACGCTCGTCCCTCCATTATGAAGTTGATGGGACTTTTTACTTTAATTGATTTCAGCCACTTATTAAGCCTTCAGTAATAAAGTCTACGGTACAAGCTTTTTATAGATACGTTGAGTTTAACTCAATTATTTTGATTAGCTTAAAATAATTTATTTATACTTTATTCTGCTAAAAGACATAATTAGAATAATCTCCTAAGTATAGATAGTAGCCTACGGCTACGTTGTCAAGAGAAAACTGTTACGTTAGTTAAAAAACCTCTTATAACGACGTTTTAGGGTTCCGTAGTACTACAAGGAACCTTTATAATTTCGCTCTGACCGTCCGTCCGTCTGTCTGTCCGTAAGGTGGTCCCCCCTAGCAATTCCAAACTATTAGACGTAGAGACTTGAAATTTTCCATGTTGATAGAACATGCTAAAAACTCATTAGAAAATATATTCTGAACGAAATCGAACAACTACTTTTGAAGTTATTCAACAAATCCCTTTATAGTATATCAGATACGGAACCCATCTATATAAGCGTGTCTTGACACGCTTTTGGCCATTTTTTTTTCGGGAATAAATTGGTTAGATTCTTCTTTTTGATGGAAAATTAGTGACTTCAGTTTTATCAGCTACGTTTCTTCACCTTAAATTGATGGAAATATATTTTGATAGTAAATCTTTGGTCTCTTGATCTTAACGCACAACGGTGAGATAATCGTCACGACGCAGCGTATCGTGCTTGCTTTTCATCGGTGACGTAGACAGCGACGGAACACGAGACCACTTTAGGCGTTAATCTTACAATTATGTGTGCGATACCGCAGCGTTGTGCGTTACGATCAAGAGACCAAAGCTTAAGGTATCTTATCCTTTACAACAAAATCTGAGGCGGGTGTTTATTATATAAGCACAAAGGATTTTTTTATAAAACGTTGCGGTCTTTATTACAATCTACATTTAACATCTTATCACCTCTTTAATCGAATTTTGTATGACAGTTTCTTTTCTTCTCCGTTCTACTTACAATAAAAAATATGAAACTAAGGTCGTTTTGTTTATCAAATAATGAATATTTTATTATTCATGCTAAGCGTTGTTCGGCATTAAGTAATGATCAGTATTCACAATAATGCGACCCCCTAAAACTTGGAACAACGAGCGAAACTGCCATTTCACACACCGCTGAAACAAGAATTTACTTAAGTGCCTAGTTAACATAACGCAATTTGGGTTTCCTTCATTAGTCGGAACGAACTCCGGTGGAACGTCACGTCATTGAGTTTATTTTGTGTGTTATTAATACGGAATTCACAGTCGAATTGGGCACGGTTGCCAAGTTTTTTCCCATTCGTCTTATCAACTCGATAGTTTGAGCTGCAGACGATTCTCTTGATTAATGCAAAATAAATACCAGTTCAAGTGTCGAGATGTTTATTTCTTCTCTTTTTTTTAGGCTTCGTACGTACGTGTTTTTCTTTTTATTGCAACATCTGATTATGCAACGGCGAAAATAAATGTGAGATATATTAAAACAAACTTCACCTTGGTTCTTATATAATTTGTATTAAGAACACCTTGTGTTTGCAATGGTTCCTGGTTTCGGTTTATAGAGGCGTATCTTTGAGGTTTGGCGTTTGTAATATGATCATAAAGGGCGATGGGCGTCATAACAAATTACGGTCAACGGTCCTGCAAACAGCTTATATATCTCAAATAGGATGCCGTTATTATAATGGGGGCAAAGGTTCGATCGGTATCAGGTACAGTACCTCTTGGGAAATGTAGTACAATCTTATGGCCTTCTAGACCTCACAACAAATCAAGTCTTAACGAGCAATAAATTGCAGAGAGCTTCTAATTTCTATGATGTAAGGCTTAGGTCTTCATATGTCCATTATACAAGCAATATCAACATATTGTTTGTTATGCTCTATGTTAAGGAGATCAAGTTTGGGTAACAGGCAATATAGACTACGTTTTGCATTAGCATTTCTTGATCTTATTATTAAACTGCTGTTTGAAAGTTTATCTTACTTATTAGGAATAGATAAAATAAAAAGCCTTTATTCTACAGACTTACATTAATTTTAAGTGCATAACTGTCCAAACTTAATAAAGTATTGCTGTAGAAGTTGGATCGTTTTGATACATTTCATATTAACTGTTTTAAGTACAAAACGGATGCCATGAAACTGCATTTATTCTTTAATTTTATTTTGTCGCCGGATTTACGGTAAAACTCTATCATTCTAATGCTCCGAAGCATAAAAGATATTCCTAATTAAATTGTATGAAATAAGAGTTCCAACAAAAGACCAAGAAAGGTATAATTTAATTCTATATTCTACGTTATCTGAGATGTTAGCACCGAATTTCTTCGTGCATCAGGATTAAAATCCATATTTGACGATGGTAATACAAATTTTTTAAAAGCAAGTTTTCTTGTCTTTAAATTACTACTATTTATACATACATTTTTAATTAAACTAAGTAATACATTTTTCATAATTTCAGTTAAAGCTCTAGAACTTTGTATGCGTTTAAATGTCTGACTGGTGGCAGAATTATCCCCATTCTTCCATTCTTTCTAAAAACCCATTTTTGGCTTTCTTCAGTCAAATTCAATCTTTTACAACCCATTTTTATTTTATCCCACCTTATATATTTATAAATTTACTACATGTCGGAAACATTTTTTAATAATTGGTATATAAAAGGAGATAAACACCTAAAATTATATTCATAAAATATTTTCGTTTAAATTTAAGATTTATGTAACTCATTAATGTTGAACATGAAAATGGTAGTAAAATTTAAAAAAAAATATTTTATATAGCAGGTGTAATTTTTTAAATACATTTTTTTATGAAACAAGCATACACTATACTGGTGATAGCTTAATTTCACTTTCATAATTACCAGGAAGTGATCGGAGTCTACGTCTAGACCTTTATATGACCTCACGTCATTCACCCAATTAAAGTGTTGGGATGACACTAGAATATGGTCTATTTGACTATACGCTCCGTTTGGAGCTCTCCATGTATGTTTGTGCATATCCTTATGAGGGAAGATTGTACTCATTACGACTAATGCTTTAGCTGTAGCAAAATCGATAATTTTTTCCCCATTGTCGTTTGAAGTTTGGTGGAAACTTTCATTACCAACGTTCGGGCAAAATGCCTTTTCTTTACTGATTTGCACATTAAAATAAGTTCAATTACTTTAAACACATATTTTACTAAGGTTGTATCCAACCGTTAAGACTATGTTGCCTTAAATTGTCTTTTTATTTAATGAAATTCATTCCATTGATTTAACTAAGTAAATATTCGTAATATTTACTCTGGCATCTTTGGAAAGAAGTCTTTACGATTTAAGGAATGTTTTGTGGCATTTAATGTATGTTCATGGACGCAACTTTATCCTAACTACTTTTAAGGAAGTTCAATTACTTTAAACACATAATTGGCTAAGCTTGGTTTAAACAATTAAGGTTGTGCTCCTTTGTCTTCGGTTTTTTTTTAATGAAGTTCATTCCATTGTGAAGTGCTTAGTTCGTGTGTAGTATCTTTGTTCTTACAAAGATGTCTTAAAAATGTCTTATTGTATGTCAATTAGTAAATATAGGTATAGCGCGAACATATCTGAATAACGCACTCAAGCTGAAAATGGACCCTCGACGGGTCCGAAACTAGTTAGTACCTACACCGAAGACGTGGCCGTAATTAATCAGCTGCCAGTGTGTAAACTAAAGATGGTAAAATAATAATACACTTCAGAGCAATAATTCCGAGTCACTTAATCTACAAATCACAGAAACTAAGGATGATAGAATAATGAAATTAATTGTGTTTAGTAGACAATTAAATACTCGTAAAGTGAAGACATTGAAAGGGGATAGAAGTAAGCCGATGAGAAATATCAAAGACTCAAGAGGCAATATATTAACGGAAGAAGAGAAAGTATTAGAACGATGGAGGCAGTTCTATCAGAAGCAATTCTCGAACAGAGAAACGATTAACCCAGGAGAACATCAGGTAGGAAATGATATACTGGAGAGACTGGAAGTCATCGAAGAGGATGAGGTAGAATACGCCATTGGAAAAATTAAAATAGGTAAGGCAGCAGGAAGGGACGGCTTAGCTCCAGAATTACCGAAATTCGGTGGCCAAGAACTCATCAAATTTCTCCAACAATTTCTTCAAGATTTACCCTCAGCTAACCAACAACCTCTGTATGCTGTGGACTTCACATTATATTTAGCTGTATGGGGGCTCTGTTATCAACCTGGGTCATCTAAAGTGCCCTACTGTACTGTGAGAGGGACTTCGGATTAGACAATATGTAATGCTTACTTTTACCACCCATTTAATTATGTATTTTAGAAAGACTTAAGCCAATATCTACAAAATTATAAATTCTTTAATTTAATATAGCACTTAAATTATTAGAAGAGTTTTAATTTCTTTAAAAAACAATTCATTTTTCTTTGATGACAATAAAATGTAAACATAAATAGTGCATTACAAATTCAGAACAAAGTAATTATAAAGTTTTTGTTGTTAACCCTTTTGTATGTATTAAATTATCAAACAGGCAATTATATAACGCTATATATTTAATGAGAGAGTTATCACAAGGATATACTAGTTAAATAACATTTTATATTAGGAGTACAGATAAGTTTAAACCATTTTTATAAAAAATTGAATATTTATTGTAACAGAACGTTAGTTTAAGTTTATTCAAAGTATTGTCCATCACTAGCAACCACTTTTTCCCATCTCTTAGGCAGGATTCAGATTCCACATCTGAAGAGCTCCTTATCTTTTGAGGATATCCACGTATCAACCCAATTTTTGGTTATCTTCATCTTACAGAAGATGATGGCTTTTTATTTATTCTCCTCCTACCCATTTAAAATGTACCAGACTAGAAATATTTTTCATCGCGCTTTGAAACATGTTGGCTTCCGATGATGTATATCATTGCTTGACTAGCTGCAGGTAACGAGATCGCAGAGTGTAGATAGCCCTCGCGGCAAACTTAATTAGAGGTAATAGTAGCAAATTTAATTAGAGGTAGCGCCATGCTTGTAGCCGAATTGGTCCGGGTACCACTACCTCTTTCTTACAGAAGATGATGGCTTTTTATTTATTCTCCTCCTACCCATTTAAAATGTACCAGACTAGAAATATTTTTCATCGCAGCTATTTTCGAGAAAAATGGAAAAAGGCTTGAGATTGCATAAATTTCGCTTAAAACCTGATAAATTCTTACCATATTTTGATTTCTTTAGATTTGACCTTGAAAATGAAATTTGCGGGTACTTTGGCTATTATTTTCGTTATCAGCACATCGAAATACATATACATACAAAAATTCAGGTCGATCAGGGGTATGGGCTTTTCGGAAGTACACCCATAGGTTTTATAGAAGGTTCTCAAGTGGATTACTCGCTTCGTTCTTAAGGACAATGACAGGAAATAAATAGAACTGACTAATCGTATCTAAAGAGTCTTTGAAAGAAAATAAATCATGTTCATTGTACATTTTAACCTCCTCTTTGCAAATTTCTATTTTGCCGTCTCGTTTCTTTCCCGTTCTCGACTTATTGAAATGGCGCCCATAAAACAGATTTTTGACATCTTCCACCGACAAGTACCACTAAGCAGTCTAAACTTTCCCCCGAAACCCTGGATCTAATGGGGCAAAACGTTTTCTTCATTATTTTCTAACTGAGAATTAATGAAAATGCAGAATAAATTATTTGTTTGTTAATTATTAGCTACTAAATAACACATTACACGCTAATTTGTATTCGATTTCACACACAAAATTAATCGCATTAAATGAATTTAATTAAGTTAATCATCTTTTATTCTGCAATAATATTTATATATCAGCTCCTTGCTATGAGAGGCCTCCATGTATTAAATCTTACTGCGCTGACTAAGACTTGCTAATTATTATAAATATTTATTAATAGCCGTAAATCTTCTTCTTCTTCATCCTAGCGTTATCCCGGTGTAGTAGTACCAAGGCCCGCTTAGATTGTAGAGGATGTGGCTGTGGGGCGAGATAGCCGATTGCCATCTGACATCATCCTCGGAACCCCCACGATCTCTACAACTTTACGATTAATGTCACAAAATGACCGTAATCGGGTCCCACTGTTTTACGTGTCTCCCGAAACACGGAGGAGGAGTTCAGTCCTCTTAAATAGAGGCGATCTGTTTTAAAAGCCATAAAAGACCTTTTCCCTCGTAGTTTCTCATGCATGTTACAATATTTGATTCTCACTTGGAGGAGTGCAGGGTAAACCGCAGACAGCGCTCTATGTAGCCGAGCGCTAGGCGCTGCTGGCCCTCGTCCACGGCGCGCCGGTAGTCCCCCTCCAGTTCTCGCAGCCTATTCAACGCGTAGCGCTCCCCCCACACGCGCCCGCCGCCGCCCAGCTCCTCCACCTTGACGACGGCGCGCTCGGCGTCGAGCAGCTCACCTGATAAATTGTCGTTAGCCTTATTCCGGTCTAGTGCGATCCACTACGGGTACGCGACTGTCACTCACTCTACTGTCACTACCCCTATACCGTCCGAGGTAGTAGTATCCGCATCCTTATTCTCCTTTTCCTATATCCTTTAACACCACCCCTTATTTCTTTATTCCTCATTTGAGGTAGCGCCACGCTTGCTTTCCTTTTGGTCTGTACCCAAATTTGGCCGGTGCGTCCAGGTAGCAGTAGGTACTGCTTTTAAAAAGAGGTCTTTTTCACATGAGATCGGCGTAAAGTGGCGGCAATACTGTCACGTCAAATGATAGTATTTTTGTCGCATTTCGTTCGCTTTGTGAGAGTTCCCTGTGACCTAATCAAAACGTCCGTTTTAAGGTATGTTAAGTAAAAATATACAGATACTATTGACTATGAATTAGAAATCTTCTTTTTATTTGATCTGATCTTGTTATGTTTTGTTCGCCCTTAACCAAAACCTAGCAGTAGACCTAAAACTTCAGCACATAACAAAAAGTAAACGTTATTGTTTTATTTTATTTTTTGATATTATCCCCAGCTTTCCTCTAGAAAAGACAAAAAATGATTCCGTGATTCATAGCATTCAGATGAGAGTATGCCCAAAATTTTCTCAGCAACATTATTCTTAGAAATCTATTTATAATGATTTGACAGTCATCTTATTTTTAATTTTGTAATAAATCGGGATTAATTCCAAGTAAGCAGGAAGTAGGGTTAGTTGGATTTTCTGGCTCAGGTAAAACAACTTTTATTAGCTTAATTACCAGATTACACGACATCGAAGATGGCATGATTTTAATTGATGGTCAAAATATCAAAAATGTAACGCAAGATTCTTTAAGAAAAGCTATTAGCCTTATCCCGCAAGAGCCGATACTTTTCCATCGTACTATTTTAGAAAATATTAGATATGGTCGTAAAGAAGCATCATTTGAGGAGGTAGTTGAAGCAGCAAAAGCCGCTCATATACATGAGGTGATTAGTAAGTTACCTGAAGGGTATGATACAATAATTTCCTTTTGTGTTTTGTATTTAATTAATGAAGTTATTTGAAATAATGGATTTCTCTGCAAGGAGTGACCTACAAATTATTTCTTTTTTATTATGTAAAAGTAATGAATTTGTTTAAAAGGTAGTAGTTAGAATAATACTCTTTATTTATTCTGGGGCAACTGCCCCTAAAGAATGATATACAATTAACAAAAAAGTGGCAAAATGGAGCCTAAAAGAAATAAGTAATTTAACAAAAAATTGATTAACATTAATAAAGTAAAACAAGAACTTCACAAAAAAAAATAAATAAAAAGCATAACAGGATGGTTAACAAAACGTATTAGTCTCAACACCGGAATTTCTTCCGCGTCTACGGTCTCCTCATCCTCGAGCTCCGGTAAGCTATGCCCACTAATCTCCTCCTCACCCTGGCTCGGACCCTGCACCGGGTTCGTATATAGTGCCCGCGACAGCCAATCCGCCACAACGTTCTGGGACCCCTTCTGATGGACTATCGAGAACGTGTAGGCCCTCAACCGCTCCTTCCAACGACCCACACGCCCAGACGATTCCTTGAGACCATCCGTCCACAAGAGCGGCTTATGATCCGTCCGTAGGGTAAAGTGTCGACCAAAAACGTAGGGCCGAAAATAGTCGACTGCCCATACTACTGCCAGTAGGTCCATCGCCTTGCAGAGAAAGGAACCATAGTATTGCTTGGGACTTATGACCCAGGTGTAGGTCTAAGAGCGCGTTCTTTACAGTGATCACTAACACTCACCTTCACAGCCAGTATTCCCTCCCCTGCCTAGCGAAATCCGGTATGATCTTACTAGTGCAGCATTAGATGTCCTTTCTAGTAATGAACTTATGATAGTTCTTGACAAGCCAAGGTCTTTTAGTAGGTTTTATAGAGATTTTGCTGGTATACCCCTTGCTCCTAGCTGGTTTTATAATCGTTTTTAGTGAGCTCATTGGTTAGGTCAAAGTACTTGTTCGTTTTTAACAGATGGTGACCATAGCAGCTAGGGTGTTCCGTTCGCGTACCCGTAATGGATCTGACCAGATATTGGATAGATAAAGGAAGATTCCCCCTTGGGGGAAAATATATAGTATACTCTGTAACTATATACTTATATAGTATAACTATATACTAGTATAAGGAAGAGGTTCTGTCACAAGGACTTGGAAAAGGCCAAGCACATCCTCTGTGATTGTCCAGCTCTATTCCTCAAGGGTTATAACCCACTGGGGGCTGGCTGTCCCAATGGTTGCCCCAAAGTCGAACCCGGATTTTGTACAGGAGACTAAAAGAACGATAGGAATGAAGAGTGAAGACAACAATTGGAAAAGGTTACACCAAAGCAAAAACTAGATGGCGCTGTACGGATTACGACGACCGCAGTACAAGAACTAACTCACACAAGCAAAGTTTCTACTTACACTCACTATATATAGATCTTCCGACGAACAACTGTCGGCCTGGGCAACTCCAACTAGCCGGGACACGAAGATCTTCCTTTGCGGTGGTTGAGCATATCGATCTTCGCTCCCACCTTTCATTCCTCACCGAAAGCCTCCCACCTTGGTGTGCCTTTCCCGCAGTGAAAAACAACGTGCGGTTAATCAGACTATCATAAAATGACCATAACGACATATTCTTCCACAATTGCGATCGATTATTTGTCATCAACAATGGCCCGTTTAACGTTCGAGTGTGGTTAAATACACAACGGAAGTCGCCAACGAACGCCAATCAAGGGATAATGTTTCCTATTGTAGACATACTTGCATGTAATTGTATCGGTGAAAGTCATATGTGATCGAATGACTTCGTTAAGTAATAATATATATATATTAGAGACCGACCGGCTAGTTAAAATTCTGTCACATTTTTTTAGAATTATATTTCTACGCTTTAACATCACCTTATAGTATGCATGTGTGTGTAAATCGTTTTACATTGGTGTGCGTTTAGTTTTATTTTAAATAATTTAATATGTTAATATTGCATATTTTATAAAAATGTTAGCATTCCCACACCCTCCTCTATATAAATTATAATTTATTTGTGTCAAAATTTATACTCTTTCGTCCGCGTAATTTTCGCAAAATGGTACCGAAAGATAGTACTTCTTGTATGAATATATAATAAATAATCTGTACAGGCAAACATAAAATGACAAAGAAAGTAGGAGCTTTGATTGCTCAGCGCTAGGAAGGATGGAATAAAATCCATAAGGTACCCGGTTTCAATTCCAAACCATTTGGTTCTGTCACACGCACTCCTAACATATTTCATACGCTTAATTAACAGACATATGGGAATTTGTATCTATTCTAATATATAAAGCTGAAGAGTTTATTCGTTTGTTTGTTTACTTGAACGCGCTAATCTCAGGAACTACTGGTCCGATTTGAAAAGTTATTTCAGTGTTAGATAGCCCAAATGGGCTATCTAACTCTGAAATAACTTTTCGATTCTTCGATAATATCGAGGCAGGCTATAGGCTATATATCAACAAAAATCTTTACTTAACTTTACGCGGACCAAGTCGCGGGTAACAACTAGCATTAGGAATATAATGTAAGTTATTCCTAATTAATCGGAATTATTCATGACTGATAATAAAAGTATGTACTATGAACGATATCATACTCCATAATCACAGTACTAATTTTTCTTATCGCAATATAGTTTGATATAAATAATTAGTCAAATTTTTGAAATATTTTTGTGAC
>JANCMC010033613.1:21476844-21544186 GCA_024363005.1 Charaxes varanes | reverse complement strand
AATTTTTTTGCAACGAAGTTGGAGTTTGGAAGTTTTCTTAAAAAGTATGTTTTTAATAAATAGATACTAGGTAGATGTTAAATTTATTTTATCCGAAAGTTGGAATGATTTTTCACTTCTCTGAGATAAATAAATAAGCTCGCACTTGATGGCAATTGTCTTTCTAAACAGCTGATGATAAGTGTTGTGGATGATGGAGTCAACGTAGAAACGCGCCTGCTTAAAACATGTTCAAGCACAATTTTCTCATTTAAGTTATATTCTAATGATCTAATCTCCTGGGAGAGCGTTTCAACAAAATCCCTTCATGTTTTCTAATTTTAAAAAGAGGAGCTTTTCTAATGTTTCGAAGATTGAAAACTGCCAATAATTGTTACGCAATACGTAACAATATGGTGTTGTGAAATAGGTAAAATTACGACCGTGGATTAACAATACGAAACGCATAACGCTTCGCTAAATATAAACGAATGCATGAAATAACAGGCATGATTTAATCAAAACCGTCAATATTTTTTAGCATTTTGTATATTACAACTGGAGACACACCTCAGAGATTTTAATAAGCCCACAATTTATTGTAAAATATCACGTTAAACTGTTAAATAAATAAAAAAACTACAGATTAGTTAAAAAAAAATGAACATTTAATAACAAACACCTTCGTGTATTTAATGCCTGTTTTGACCATTCGACCAGAGCGTAATTCCGATATTCTGGACTCTTACACAAAGTCCATCGCTTAGTACGGATATATATATATATTTTTAAATTTTAAATTTAAGAACAAAGATTTATTAAATATTTGGAAGATGTAACTACTTATAAAAACACTAAGGTAATCTTGTTCCATTTATATCTAATTTACTAATCCAATTTTTTTCCTGTCAAAAATTCGCCTAAACTCTGTATTCCCCAGTCCCCAGCAAAGCGTATTTTTGTACGGTTATGTCATGTATTCCTTATTTTTAGAACGCGTTAATTAATAATTGCAATTAATTATTCTTACCTTCGTGTATTTAATGTCCACTTTAACCATTTTAAATGATTTTCTTTTAAACAACAAATGGCACAAGTGCTGTGTTCCGCAGTCTCCCACAGAGTGTTTATATATGGGTCTGACATTGAACTTATCGATAACAGAGTTAAGGCGGGTGTAGACTACGCGCGTATTACGCGTCTAGCTAGAACTTTATATATAAATCAATCGATGTTCGCTAGTGTCGCTAAAACTCAGAAACGGGTGAAACATTTTAAAGTATGCTTATTTTGTTTCATTACTTTATGCCCGGGAAAGACATAAAGGTAATTAAATAAAACTGACGAAAAAGAAAAGAAAGTGAGGAAATGTGAGAAGATTATTTAAAAGCTACATCATTTCATGACAGATTTCATCACTACTTCTAATAGATGAAGTACTAGACGATTTGACTGAAAGGCTATGTAATATAATAATTTCTTAAAACGTTCGGCCAATGTTACGTTTTATGGATAAGGATATCAAGGATCTAATTGACATCCTTATTTGATTTATCGAATCTTCGTTAATTGGCTACTTGCAGGTGAGTGGGAGGTGACTAATTTTTTTTTTATAAAACATGGGGCAAACCGGCAGGCGGTTCACCTAAGTGACTACCGACAACTGCAACACCAGAGGGGTCGCAGATGCGTTGCCGGCCTTTGAGATATGAGTATGCTCTTTTCTTGAAGGTCCCTAAGTCGTATCCGTTCGGAAATACCGAAGCCAACGAGCGGGGTGTTTACTTCGGTAACGGGACAGTCAAGAGTTGATGAGATGATAGAGATTCAACATCAGAGACCATCTCTTAATAAGTAACAATGTACATCTGAAGGATACAAGTGATACAGACGAGGAAAACTCTGTAGATCAGTAAGTGTTCCAAGGTGGTCAGTACAGACAATGATGTAGTTACCCAGCACATTTCAAATCATGTATCTTTGAAGTACATTGGTACATTGGCCTTTATGGAGCCCCCCCTTTCGCCTGTGTATGGTGGTTGTGTGTCGAGAAGTTTAATAAAATTATGTTATATAAAACACCTCATGCACTTTAGTTGGGTATTTTTGTCGTGTTTCGTTCAGTTTGTGAGATTTACCGGTAGCCTAAACTCATCATTAAAGGCCGGCAAGGCATCTTCTTGCCTGCTGGTCAGTAGGCACTTAGCTGCGTGCTGCCTGCTCGTTTGCCCCTTATAACATAAAAAAAGAACTCAAAGGGACAACGCTTACAAATCACTTTATTTACTATCAAAATCACTGCCACTGGTATGCGGAAGGGCCTGATACGAGCCACAGATATGGTGTTTACATGGCTGATTTATGGGACGAAACCATTTGCCGCGCCCTCGACCCTATAAGAAGCCCAGATACTTAATCCCTCAAAAGACCTGAGAAGGAGCATAGTCACCTCGTGTAAAGTATCTATGCTTACACCTGCTGCTCCTTTATCATAGAAGAATTGTACTATGTCGGAGATAAATAGTAAAAACAAGGTTAGGCTCAGACTTTCGGCTTGTAAAAGTCCTAAGGTGATGTCGATATCATCCGAAAGTTGTTCATTAACTGAAATTTGGGTTGATGCATTGTCGTACAGCGTTTTAATAATTCTAACAATTTTTCCTCCGATTCCTAGAGTAATAAGCTTTCTCCAAAGGATTCCGTAATTTACAGAATCGAAGGCTTTTTTGAGGTCAATGAACGTGGCATATAGATATTTTCCTTCTTTTTCTATGATTTATGAGCCTAAAACTCACTCCACTGGGAGTTTCTTTCTCAGTTGAAGATCCTGAAACAAGTTGTACCTATTCATTTATGGATGCCTCTAAAAACTATGCTTCGGATTATTCAATGTATTGTGATATTCGAGTTAACTACACTGTTGTATTGGGTGAAATCTGTAATAGCAGTTGTAATGTGTTTTGAAAATAAAATAAAATACATAGGGTTTGTTTGTCTTAGCACTAACCCTCATGAAACGTGTTTACCTAATGAAGGAGTTACTTTTATGCCCGATGGCTGGCCCGTTGGCGCAGTGAGCAGTGACCCTGCCTTCTGCTTCCATCCGTTGCTGTTAGCAGAATAATAAATTATCTTGCCACAGCCGGATTTGAACCGGGACGCCCAGCACTCTACCTACTGAGCTACATCGCTCCCGGTAAGTCCTTAATGTTTCAAATTTTATTGAAATTTAATGGCAATGTAATAGTAAATATTCCTGGATGTTTTATTTAAATATTAATGTCCAAGTACACTTCAATTACAGCCATTAGTTGTAATGTAGTGTAGCTCTGATTGTAGAGCAACTCCCAGGTTCAAATTCAGCTGTGGCAAATAATTTAATAACAGCCACGGATGGACTGTATAGGGCCTGCAGTTCTCCTGGGACTCATTTGTCAAGTGTGACATACCACAAAACAGTAGCTTGGCCGTACGTATGCTAGTATTTTGGACGTCGCCTTATAACGTACTAATAAAATTAAAAGTCCGCTCGATATTTCGATTGTATAGAATTACAAGGCCGGCTGACCAGAGGGCCTAGTACGAACATTTCGAACCGTTCGAGTCGAAGATTCGACTATGAAAATATACGTGCTGGGCCCACGTCGGATCCTTCCTGCTCCTCCACGTGTCAACGCGGGTTGCATCAGTATTGGTTAAAAGCGTAACACGGTAAAAACTTGCCTCCTGTGGGCCTAGCACGAATATTTTCATCCTAAATACAGCGTATTTTGTGGGCGATGTAATAAATAAAATAAAATAAAAATGTCCCAAAAAGGTGAGAATAAAAAATATTTAGATTTCAGCGAAAACTTATATCTAGTTTTGAATTTAATCCCATTGCTAATTTATGGGGAGGCTAGCAGATGCGTTGCCGGCTTTAATGACGAGTTTAGGCCACCGAGAAGTCTCACAAACCGAACGAAACGCGACAACAATACCATCATTTGACGTGACAGCATTGCCGCCACGTCACGCCGATCTTATGTAAGGAATATGTACTGGTACCCGGAGGTGCCGGTCCAATTCGGCTACAAGCGTGGCGCTACCTCTAATTAGAGCCCAAGGGAGGTCTTATCGCTTATAGCGATCCCCTATTGAAAATGGATGTATAATTCGGCATCGTTTATTTATAATTAACGAAAAACTAAATTTGGGCTGGACTTACCACCTAGCGGAATATCACCGTACTATTAGGTATTGATCTTCTTCTCAGAGATGGCGCTTAACACCAATGGCGGCCTGCATAGCCGATGACTCATAATATTTAGGAAGATTGGATTTTCCAAACTACATCTGTAGTTATAAAGGCACATAGTGTAACTGACTATGAACGTTTTCAATTACAGTTGGCCTCAATACGCTTTAATGAATTTGACCAAATAGTTATAGATCGTGGGTTCGATTCCTACCTCGAGTCTGGGTGTATTATCCATATGTATGTATTTATATATTTCTAAAAACAATATATTTGTGTATAACAGGCGGCTGTTATTTATGACAAAGGCATTAAGTTACCTTAGGAACAGACGTCCGTGTGTCATATAGTCCTGTATATATTTATTTATCAGTCGTGAGATTGTAGAGATTGTGGGGGTTTCGGGGATGACGTCAGATGGCAGTAGGTCATCTTAACTCGCCCCACACACAACGTTAGGCAAAAAAGCGAAGGTATATATTACAGACCTGGTAAATATAAGTAGTTTTCGAAATAAACATCGTACGCGGAAGGCAGGATCACTGCCTACTGCGCCAACGGGTCAGTCAATAAATATGACTTGAAGAAACTCACCTCATATGCAAAGCCGGGTGGCGGGCGAGGACGGCGTCAGGAGACGCGCGTCCACAGCGACCGTCGACAAACCAGGCTAATTCTGAAATACAATACAAATATATATTCAACAGAGCAACGGTGGGTGTCGCAGTTTAATCAGTGGCCGGCAATTGTGTTGATAACTAGGTTAAGCAGTTCTTACCGCGGCCGAGTATAGATGGGTGACCCGTTCTGACACTGATTTACGAATATCTGAACTCATGGTGGGGTTTATTTTAATTATAAGTCGCGGATAGCCACTAGCTATCCGCGACTTCGTTCCGAAAATTAGGTGAAAAATTGTAGCGTGATGATATATAGCCTACAGCCTTCCTCGATAAATGGGCTATCATACAATGAAGGAATTTTACAAATCGGACCAGTAGTTCCAGAGATTAGCGTGTTCAAACTAACAAACAAACAAGGTCTTCACCTTTATATATATATAGAAAAGCGAAAGAGCGCTTATGATAATGATGAAATTTTTTGTGGTGGTGACGGTTTACAGCAAGTAGACATCCAATGAAAACGGATTTTTCTAGGGCCAAATTCGAAAGTGGTAAGCTGTAAAAGCTCTCACAAGTTTTCGCAGACAAAGTAACGGGGAACAGCTAGTAACATTATAATATCACACATATATTTATCCCAAATTGGTATAACTATAATGTGATGGAAACAATTAAATGTTTCTAGAAGATATATGAAAGAAAATTTAAGAAATAATTAAAAGTGGAAACAGACTTCCGTGGCCATATGGGCATAAAAATGTCATTTTGAATGTCAAAGGAAATTCTGAGAACTTATTTTTTTTACTCCTTATTAAAAGGAAGTCACTTAAAGCATCTTACAGGTCGTAGCTTAATCTGTAGCCGGCATTAGAAATGATCGCGGAGTTAAGCAGTTCTTATCGCCACCGGGTGTTAGATGGGTGACCCATTCTGATATCCCATTTTTCAAATATCCGACTTCCCCGCGTTTCAGAAGACGCGTGAAACGGTGGAACATTAGAGATTTTTTGAAAACCAATTTTAGAATGGATCACCCATCACTCGGCCGCGGTAAGAGCTGCTTAGCCTAGCGATAGACTCAAACTCCGGCTACTCTTAATCAGTATCCGACATTTGGGTCTCAGCTACATCCTCCATAATTATTATTATTAAAACTATTAATGAAAATTGTGTCGTATGGGGCAAAAGGGCGGATAAAAGGAAGTGAATCACCTATTTTTCTTTTTGCCCCATTTTTTTAAAATTTTATATAACCAATGTCTATATATGCTTTTTAAGAGTCCCACAAAAAGTTACAGAAAAGAAAATTTCACCGAGTACTTCTATGTCCAGTACAATTTAAGATAGACAAAACTACGAGTGATACTTGTACAAAATAAATATCATTTAATCAACATCCAAGGTATTTGTAAATATAAGAAACACGATGTTATTACAATTCTTTCCAAATATTGGATCAATCTAGGATTCTATTGTCGTACAGGACCCTATTCTTGGACCTGGTTTGAGTAAATTCAATCGCACAACGTTGGTTGGATCGCTTCAAGATCAGGGACTCGGGATCGGCTATAAATCATACATTTGATAAATATGAAAAATATACCCATACACATGGAAAAGGTATCCTATTCTTTGATACATTAGGTACAGTCCAGACATTATATTCAAGCCACAATAACAAACCAAGGGTAAATTCAAATGTCTATCAAATATTAACAATCATAAATCATGAATTCGATATTCACGCGGTCGTGGAATAATTTATAAATCAATTTTATTTATTCCGCAAAGAATCAGCATTAGTTTCTTTTTAAAGAATCATTGATAAAAACAACTTAGCTTTACGAATAACCTTTACAAAGTCTGTCTCTTGGTGATGATTGAATTACAGCAAAATAGGCGTTTAGGCGCGGCATGAGTTTAGTTTTGTGGACATTTTTTCGAATCAGTTTCGTGGACAATTTTGTAAGTCTTTCGTGGGTTTGTAGCTGCCGCTTTATAACGAGATGGCAATGATGTCGAGTGGAAAAAAGGTTACACCAAACCAAACTAGATGGCGTTGTACGGATGACGACGACCGCAGTACAAACACTGAAAATCTACATACAATCCAACTCACGTTAGCGGACTTTCTACTAACGATACCTTCCGACGAACAACTGTCGGCGAGGCGCGGCCGCCCCGGGCAAATCCAACTAGCCCGGACACGAAGATCTTCCTTTGCGGTCGTTGAACATATCGACCTTCGCTCCCTTTCATTCCTCACGAAACTCTCCACCTTGGTATGCCTTTTCCCAGGTTACAATACACAAATTTTGTAACTTCTCCGAACCTTGCGTATTCTGAAGCAATGACGGGTGTAATTCGGCATAATTCCAAACAAGTCCTGCAAACAATGAGTATGACGTTAAAAATAATACAGAAATCGTTGTAGCGGAAAATATTTACGGAAACCCTCGTCGTTCTTTATGGAGCAATAAAACCAAATTCAATCATATAACAAATGTCTGTGACCTGCATTCATACGTACCCAGCGCAGACAAGTATCAAAGTTTAATCAAAGATTCCAATATACATATGCTTAGCCTCGTATTTGACTTTCTGTTGATATAACTTTTATAAATCTAAGAAGGAAATATAATCCAAAAAGGAAAATTCAAAAATGCGTTTGTGCCATTTTTCTATGCTAATGTTACTACTCAAATCAAATCAATATTGATTTGTTCACTTAGGCTTTATACAAACTCTTTTGAAAGTCATTTTTAGAATTTTTTTTAATATTGGGTGTAGAAAGGCCCACCATAGTGGAAGGTTTTCGGCGAGGAATGAAAGGTGAGAGCGTTGGTTGATATGCTCAACTGCAAAGGCACAGCAAAGGAAGATCTTCAATCCAGGCTAGTTGGAGTTGCCCGGAGTGACCACGCTTCGCCGATGAGTTTTTCGTTGGGAGGTGTATCTATAGCGATCATATGTAGAAACTTCGCTAGCGTGAGTTGGTTTGTATGGAGATTTGTAAGCGTTTGTACAGCGGTCGTCGTCAACCGCACAGCGCCATCTAGTTTGTTTTGGTGTAACCTTTCTCCTCGACATAATTGCGGTTTTATTGTAAATTCAAAATCAACTACCCATTGCAAGGTCAACTAATAGCACGATCGGTATAGCGAAATTTTAGCGGTTTAACTGTTAGGAGAGGCGTGCATTATTAGCCTGTACTCACTCTACTAAACTTTACTTGTGTTTGATATCTCAGGATAAAATGAGGGGATCCAGGCTTTTCTGTAAGAACGAAATAAATATTGAATTCAGCCGCGCAAGTATATATTGCGAGCAGCCATCCGCAGGAAAGGGATCGAGCTGTGGTGATACATCAAAAATTTTGGTACGTCTGGATAACTGGTTATATACAATATCATACATACTAGAGATCGCGCGCTGGTCGAAATTCTTTAAATTTGCGTACTATATGCTTCTTTAAAGCGTAGTGATTGTCAGGCTTCGTTTCAACCTGCAACAAGACTATAGCTGACTGAATAAAAATCTATATAACGGACTGAAAATCTATGTAAAAAATGTGTATACTTATTGGTGAAACGAAATCTTTCGGTACCATCATTTTTTTTTATAACAAGTGTCATTAAACCATGTAAACGGTTTGTTTCGGCACTTAGCAGTACTCTTCGCTATTTTTTTTTTTTTTTAAATATGACAGACATTTACGAACTTTTCTTATTGCGCGGACGGGGGATTTTGAATTTTGACACAATTATAGTTTATATAGAGGCCGGCGTGCGGTTGCTAACAGTGTGTATAACGAAAAACATAAGAGGTCAGATATGTAATAAACTTGTGTTGGAATGGCTCACTTATCTCTCGCCCGGTCGCGAAAAGTGCTGCTTAACCTATCAGTTGATACAAATGCCGGCTACTGATTAAGCTGCGACCTCCTAGATAAATTTATCAATAATAGATATAACAGGTGTTATATACCTTAATCAATATACTGAAATATATCAACAGACACATCCTGAACACTCTTCTACAAGTTAATAATTTTTGCACTGTCTCAGAGGATGTTACTCAAGTGACTCGGTACATCTTCCTTTCCTCCGCGTAATACCTGCCTTAGTTAGGAAAAGGCAGGAACGCAGCACATTGTTTCTTCGCGTACTCCAAGATATAGTCCAGGTTTTCGACGTGGAATGCCACATCCTTTACAAAGTCTCCATGGTAAGCAACTTCGTTAACGAATTCCGTTTCATCTGGTTCGTATTGCGCTTGAAATACGAATACAATCTGTAAGAATGTTGATGTTTTGTTATATTTGCTGTAATAAATGTTTGCTATACACTGAATTTCCGATGTGCCACTGTTTCCGATGTGGCACATCGGAAAGTCAGTGTGGTGCTACGCTTTGGTGGCGGAGTCGGTGGTGTAGCTTTCGCGTTGCAGCATTACCTTCTCAGTGCAGGGTGCGAGGAGAGAAATGATGGAAAGAGGGTGGTGGGGGGGGGGGGGTGGGGTGGGGGTGGTGGGGGGGGGGTGGGGGGGGGGGGAGGTTGTCATAAAAATGGTCTCAAGAATACTATGACTCTTTCGCTTTGGGTTATTTAAATGCAACGCTAGATACCGGCGACAAATTTGACAAAAAAGGCAGCTACTTTTAAAAAAAAGGCGTAAATAATTATTCGGTATAATTTGATATGACATTACCAAGATATCAACTGACGGCTGACGGCTGGCCCGTTGGCGCAGGGGCAGTAACCCTGCCTTCTGCTCCGGGGGGTCATGGGTTCGATTCCCACCTCGAGTCCATTTTTGAGCCATCCGTGTACCATATCAGGTTTCTGCCACCTTGTATAGGTAGCCCCTCCTGCCGTTCATCTCTGGTGGGTATGTGTATCCTGAAGTTCCTTTTGAAGATAGGAACAGATGATGTCTTATCGCAATTCATGCTGAGTATCCGCTTGAGTTTGTCTTCAACCGTTACATATGTGTGTGTAGTTTTCGTTATAGACAAGCTCCATTGCCCTAAGATCTTTAGCCTGTGCAGAGCTCTCAACGCCTTTGTCTCTATTTCAATGTGCAGAGGCTTTAATCCCAAGAGTTTATCAGGGGCAGCCGTTGGGGTTGTTCTAAAAGCCCCTATTTATGTATTTATATATTTCTAAAAAATATATTTCTGTATAAAAGGCGGCTGTTACCTATAACACAGGCATTAAGTTGTCTACCTCTGTTCCTAAGAACAGAAGTCCGCGTGAAAAAATAAAAAAAATTAAAATTTTATATTTGCCAGACTGCTACAATGTTTTTATTGTTATATAAAATGTACCATCTGCCATAAGATGGTGTGCAAAATTACGAAATAAAAATTTCAATTAAACCTACAATTCTCGTGAGATTTTTTTACCCATGTCAAATTGATAAAATTGAGCTATCTTTTCAAAGGCAAAATTAACATAGGGATAAAGCTCATACAATTTAATTTTAACATTAATTTTTACATTAAAATTTCTATTATAATTAATTTTTTATCTTTAGGAGGATTACCCCTATTTGTCACACGAAATCGGCGTGAAGTGGCGGCAATGCTGTCACGTCAAGTGATAGTATTGTTGTAGCGTTTCGTTCGGTTTGTGAGACTACCCGGTAGCTTAAACTCGTCATTAAAGGCCGGCAAAGCATCTGCTAGCCGTCTGGTCACGCAGATGTTCATGGGCGTCTGCGGGCACTTGAGTGCTTGCTGCCTGCTCGTTTGCCCCTTGTAACATAAAAAAAATCTGCATAAATTGCAGAGAATGTGGCTATGAGGGTTATACAAAAGTATTTTATTTTTTGGAAATATTTAAATACAGACATCTGGATAATACACCCAGCCTCAGAAGGCAGGGTCACTGCCCACTGCGGCAACGGGCCAGTCAAATTAACGGGCCAGACATTAGAATGAGGAAGAATATTAAAAATCCATTCATACTACACCAGCGCCATGTCGGTGAATGTTCGAACGATAATTTTCTATTTACAAATAGTCACTTTTTCAACTAGCCCCTCATAGAAGATGGTCCTCATTATTAGAATCTCCGTGTCCATAACGTGGGACCTTATATGTATGTCAAGTTACCTAACATCTCTTTATTATTCTTTCTTTCTCAAAGGCCGGTAACGCATCTGCGATCCCCGAGATGTTGCAGTTGTCCACGGGCGTCGGTAGTCAGTTAAGTGAACCGCCTGCCAGTTTACCCCTTGTTGTATAAAAACAAACACTTAAACGTATATATTTTGAAGTGTAGGCGATAATATGGGTAAAATTTCAATTTTCGAGATTATGCATATGATAAAATACTAAAACATCGCATTTAACGCAGTTAACAGTCTAGTTACATATTCCTCGCCATTTCTACCAGACGAAGTCATGTCACTTACCGGTATAATACTAATCTCTGTTCAAATGACTCTGCAAGTATTAACTTTAGCCAACCAGATATGGAACCCTTCTATATAAGCGTGTCTTGATACGCCTCTAGGTCAATTTATTCATTGATAAAGAAGAATCTATCTAATTCAGTCTTTTTGATGCTTTAGTTTTTTCAGCGTACAAACATAATCCACATACATACAAGATAAATTGTATATACTCTGTGCATAGAGTGTAGAGGACAGAAGGTTGTTCTTTGAACTGCAAAAAATTCTTCATCAATATATGTATATATCTTGTAATATTAATAAAACACTAATGGCGCGCCTTGGCTTCGCACAGGTATTTACATTATCGGAGTCTTCATAGGGATCCCTAACTTAAAAAAAAAATATCTGTATATGTATATGTATATGTATATGTATATGTATATGTATATGTATATGTATATGTATATGTATATGTATATCTATATACGTACCTGCTACGGTTAGGAAGAGTGTACATGTCTTCATCTTTGCGAGTGGTCTGTGTTGTTTTGCAAAAACTCAACATTTATATCTAAAGAAATTTAAAATCGATAAGAGCTAGAGATAGATATCGCGTTATAAAAATCATTAATTACTTATTAGTGATTATTAATGACGTGGGAGATACTACAATATGCGCCATATTGAGCCAAATGTAAAAATATAAACATACATACATCCTTACTAATATCATAAATATGAAAGTAACTTTGTCTTTATACGTTTCCAAGCCTAAACGGCTGAACCAATTTTGATAAATTTTGGTATAAAGATAGATTGTATCTTGGAGAAGGACTCAGACTACTACTACTACTTGTGACGCAAATCAAATTTGGAAATAATTATATAGGTGTTTAAAGTTTATATGAAAGTCGAAGAAAACAACGGGTACAAAGTCGCGGGTTGAAGCTAGTAAGTGTAATAAAGTTGGAAGTCCTCGGAAAAATGACAAAGAAGCCCATCTCCTGCGATTGGAGTAAGAAGTGCCTTGATGCACAAATTAAGTGCAAAGTACTGTTGTGTTTTAGTGTTGCTGAAACCGGGTCACAGGAATGTAAAAACTTAATTTGGAAAATACAAAACGCTCGCTCGCCTCATATTTTCTAAATATGAAGATCTATCAGCTAGGCAAACCGCAATGTCGCTAAGCGCCATCTTTTAGGATAAGCTCCTAATGTCTCGCTAGGTGGCATGGCCAGCAGAAATTCAGTTTTCCGTTAATTATAAATAAACGGTACAGAGTAACACACTCCTTTTTCATAGGAAACAGTGAACCAAAATTATGAAATTAATAAAAAAACATTAACCTGATGTCTGTTTCGAACGTGATCGTGCTAGATCCACACACACAGACGTTCCTCTTAACTACGTATTTTTAAGGCTTGCGTTTAATGCTTTTTAGTCGAGACTAAGTGTCGTTTTTTAAGTTGGTATTGCATATTAATTTAAAAATATATATTTCTTAACTAGCAAAAAGCTGAGCATTGTAAGGGCTCACGTAGTTTTTCATTATATTATTTTTCCACAGATACCACATCTAGATATGAAGTTAAAGCACACACACACACAGACACACACACAAATTTATCGGCATTATAGTTATTTTAATAAAGCGTACCACAAAACTGGTCAGGTTATGGGATAGTGTTCAATTCAATTTCAGAGGACACGCAGACTCGCTTGCTTTCGAGAAAGAAGAAGACTCTTTTGTACAATAAGTAAATTAAAGTCATTACATTATCAAAATCATTTATTTCTAATATATATATTTTTAAAATCTTAAAACGGATATCTTCTTCCAGTATTTAATCGAAACAGGCCAGATCTGTAACAATTTATGAACAATAAATAACATGCTAAATTTTATATTTTAAATTTGTTTTCTACCTAGCGTTATACCAGTCTAGTGTCCTTTCCAATTAAATAGCAGAGGATGTGATTGTGGAGCGAGTTAAGATGTCGGACTGCCGTTTGACTTTATGCCCGATTTCCCCACAACCTCACGACTAATAAAACTTACCTACATTAAACAAAACCCACTGTTATACATGCCTTCTGAAACTTATAACGAAGCCCTTGTAACCGAAGCGGATCTTTGTACTAGACTGGGATAACGCTAAATAAAAGAAGCAATTCTCTGTTACTACTCGCAGTAAGACAAAGGTCCAAGCAGTTGATCTTCAAGTTTCCATACTGAGGAATCTACAACTGTTACATACTTGGGGTGAACCGAATTGTTTTTATGCTAAATCTTTGAAAAAGAAAAGTTCTTTCCAAATAAAAAAAAATATTCTGGAATATGGTACCAATATCATTAGCCGTTTTATCTAATACTTTTATATAATAGTTTTTAACATTTTGTCATCTACATACATATGTGCACCGGGGATAGTATAGGATTCTAATGTAAAAAGCATATTTCATATTGTTCCAGAACTTTCAGAGTATGGAGATTAGAATATATGGAGGAACATCTCAATGTATTCAAGCGTCCATCAAAATCCCCAAATAAAGCGGGCGCCACATTAAAATAAGGAAGATTTTTCAAGGTCTTTAAAGGTAAATTCGACAATTCATTGCTACATTCATACCTAACAGCGCCGTTCTTGAAAGACTATTGGTCAATTCATTCTACACCAGTGCCATTTCGGTGCATTTTAGAACGATAATTTGATGTTCACAAATGACCACTTTTCCAACTAGCTCCTCATAAAAGATGGTCCTTCTAATATTCTAATCTTCATATTTCAGAGCCCATTAAATGCGAACAGACAATCAAATCTTTCTCCTTTATAATATTAGTATAGAAGTAAAAGGAATAGATATATATAGAAATACGTGTACGGATATACGGATTCGTATATATGGATACCGATACTGATATGGATATTTTGAACTTACCCGCGCTTATTCAGGTTATCGTTACCCAAAGGTAATGTATCTCCCCTACAAGTGTCGTTATTTACTTGAAGTACGTTAGCACACTGTCTCGCCACAAGATGGTTGTGATGTATAGACGTCGAGAACAATTCGTATGCCCTCAAGTGATTACATATGTTGGTTGAGCAGCCGGGCTGAGCGGTCCCACCATTGGGGAAGAAATCTGCATTAGCTATTGGAATCCCTATACCAAGTCCGGTGGGGCTACCATCGGTGTGAATCGCCTCTACGTATATACCATCACCTGATCGTAGACGGTTAAGGTTTGTAACCCATAAAGGTCCAGCAGGATCCAAACCTGGCGAAAATACACAATTATCTGTATTTATAGGATTCTTTTCTTGGCTTTTCTCAAATAAATCAATCAGACATACAGAGGTCTTATTATGTTCGGTTCAAATTAAAATCATATTTTATAGTGTTTGACATCAAAAGTATAAATTAAATTCAAATTTATTATTACATATTATATTAATCATTATTATAAGTTTTCAAATATCCAATCTCCTCCGTATTCCGGAAGGTAAGTAAAACAGTGGGTCCCGATTAATGTCACTGAGTAATATTATTTGTGAGATTGTAGAGATTGTGCGGATTCCAGGGATGAAGTGAAATGGTAGTCGGTTATCATAACTCGCCCCCACAAACACATCCTCAACCTCAACTTCTTATTTGTATCTAGGATAATAGGACCTAGTTTGATTCGATTATTGTGAGAGTGCAAAGCCTATAAACGCTTAGCTGAAATGCACTATATAAATTATTGACGCACTTCAGGAGCTCAGTTTTTGTGTAGGAAATTATTACTTAATAACCAGCCCTTTGTCCCCGCTGTCAAGAATCCCCCATCTGGACTTGAGTTACAGTGGTCAATTTGGAAACCTGTAAATAGGCTCCGAACACAGGTTGGCCGAAGGAAAGAGGGGTTAATGCTAATGCAGCTCGCATTGACACGAATATTTTCACACTAAATAAAGTAGACTCGTCGACTTCGAACGGTTCTAATATAAATTATTTGATACGTAATAAATTAAAGGAGGATTCCCACCTGGAGTCTGGGTGTATTATCCATATCTATGTAAGTATATATTTGTATAAAAAATATATTTGTGTATAACAGACGGCTGTTACCTATAACACAGGCATTAAGTTGTCTACTTTAGGAACACACGTCCGTGTATCATATAGTCCTGTATATATTTATTTATTATATTCATTAAATATATGCCTCAGTGAAACTTGTGGACACATCCTAGTGGCATTTCCCGGAAGAGTTCAAAAGGTCAAGGCGAGACGTAATAGGGAAGCCGGGAGCGCGTCTCGAGTGCATACAGATATTCCCCATTATTGAGGGTCGTGATTCCGTCCAGTCATAAGAAGTTTTACTGTAACGATGTTGCGCCATTTGGTTCAGTTAGTTGCGACGTGGACAGCATTATATATTTTGGTGATGAGAGTCGTGCGAATTTAATCCAACCAACGCATCTGGCTATGGCCATGAGGTCTTTTTCCTTCCACTATGCCCGTAATCAAGATCTTCTCAAGATTGTTACCTTCCCTCGCAATGTGATCAAAGTACTCCAGGATCCTCTGTAGATAGTTGATAGTCTTTTTGTTAATTTTATCTGTTTTAGTACTGATGCATTGAGATGTGCCCTACCACCTCATGAGGTTAGCAGATGTGTTGCTAGACTTTAATGACGATATTAGGCCACCGGGAAGGAGACTTCCCGGTGGCCTAATATCTATAATATAGTTTTGTGAAAACAAAACTGAACAAAACGCGACAACAATACCAACTACGTATTCTTAACGTGACAGCATTGCCGCCACTTCACGCTGATCATATGTGAGAAAGAGGTAGTGGAACCCGGATGTACCGAACAAATTGGGCTGCAGGCCAAATCGACTGAAAGCGTGGCGCTACCTCTAAGTATACTACTAAGACAATGCGAACGTGAGGTAATTTTTTTTTTACCTGGTTCACCTGAGTGGCTACAGTTTTTTGTTTTCCGTTATTTAGGTTCCGTAGTTTTGTAAGGAACCCTTATAGCTTCGCTCTGTTCGATCATTATGTAATAAATATAATTATTCAATAAATATAACAATTCTTTATAATCCGAGGCCCTAGTACGAACATAACGAACCGTTCAAAGTTGACGAGTTGACTTTATTTAGGATGAAAATGTTCGTGCAAAGTCCACAGGACGCAAGTCTTAATCGTGCCACGATTTACACAATGCTAATGCAACTCGCGTTGACGCTTAGTAGGTTCCGTTGAGGGCCCAGCACGAACATTTTTGTCTTTAGTAAGTTGACTCGTCGACTCGGAACTTTTTTCGAAGTGATAAATTCTATAGGCGTGTTGGGCATTTTTGCGATGGGGTAAAACCATTGTACTCGCGACACTGTTGCCGTACCGACATCCCTGACGTTTTTTTTGCGTTTCTATAGGCACTAACGCAGTGACCCTGTTTTTTTTTTTGGTTTGTGTTATATGTGCACGTTACAGATTACACAATACTAAAAACAAAATATTCATTTTCCTGTTAATATTTGTTCAGGGCGTCGTAGTGTATAGTTACCGGGAGTTTCGTAGCAAGGGTTGCGTGTGTCCGCTACGCAGTGCTACGAGCTACAGCTGTAGCCTCCGATTTGGTTATTAACAATCCCCACGATCTTTACAATCTCACGATTAATATCGCTCAGTGACAGTAATCCCACTGATTTACGTGCCTTTCGAAACACGGTATGCATATTTTATTAAAATACGAGCGTTCACGCACCATCCTCTATATAAACTATATTTGTGCCAAATTTCATACACCTTATTTGCGCAATTTTCGTAATATGGTACCAAAGGTGTATTGCTTCACGTATTAATATATTTAATCCTACTGCAAGTGTAGTTTTCTGCTGCATCCTTTCTGTCATTGAGGGCTTAATATAATAATAATATTGTCCAATTGCAGGTTATAGGCAGCCCTGGCGGACCACCACTGTCTCGCACACTCTGAATTTTTTTCTAATTCTAGCGCCGACGATATGGTTAGCTTTGCAGCATCCTGCTCAAATAGCCGATCACGAGCTGGACGACCACTGGCCAAGCCCAGGACAAAACGGTCTCGTAAGACAGTTTCTAAGGCGATGCCGAAGTTACAATTGATTTCGAGGCCTCGTAGTCGCGCCGTCCAGTCTCGCAAACGCTCGCCTTGGTCACGATTTGCACTATAAAATCTAGCTAAATCTGCGAATGAGGCCCGTTTCGGTGAGAAATGATCATCAGTGTCTTCACCAACTCATTATATGTAGCTTTTTCTAACTCCTTTGGATTTATTATTATTATTATTTGTCACTGATGGGGCCCGCACCGCGGATGCACTTTAACCCGGCTGGATTTTTTGTACTTGCCCTGTCATTTATTCCCTCAGCTACAGAGCCTCTAAAATCCAGACGAGTCTAGTCTTCCGTCCTTGGATAAGCCACGCCGAAAAGATTCTTTGTCCTTCTAACCAGCCCATCGCACTCGACGCACGATAAGTATCCCATCGTTTCTGTTTCTTAATAGATACATACTTAGTACATAATAAAAAGGTCACAAAAGTCAAAGCTCAAAACTGACATACACTATACAGTTAAGAAAAATTGACAAACAAAGATTTAACTACTAATGTTTCAATGGAACTCGTTCCCAATCCTTCGACTTCAATAAGTAAATTGGTTCCATGGACTAAAACGATTCAGATGTCACAATGTTAGCATACTCCTAGGAAACGGATTGACCGATTTTTATGAAACTTCACATATTCAGTAGGTCTGAGACTCGGCTAGTATATATTTTGAAGTGATGAGTATGGCCCACGCGGACGTAGTCGCGGGGTACAGTTAGTGTAACATATATTTTTTTTCATTACCTTTCGTCCACCAATACATCTTACATATGACACCATTTCCTACATAAAACGAGTATGACTCATAACAATTTTTCTTTTAGCGTGAGGACCTTCAAGACAAGAGGATACTCATTTCTCAAAGGCCGGCAACACAGCTGCGATCCCCCTGGTGTTGCAGTTGTCCATGACACTTAGAGTACGGCCTGCTCGTTTGCCCCTTGTTATATAAAAAAAAAGTTGAAAATTTAACTAAAATTTCCATTAAGGTAGTAACCAACAGTACCAATAGGCTCATGGTGCAACAGGCGCCAATTATGGTAATTTATTTTATATTCCCCATTACGAATGTTAATTGATTTTAATTATACTACCTGAAGGCGACTAGCGGACTCTTAAATATATATTAAATTAAAGACTTTATTTTTAATCTGTACCAAATGTACAGTCGAAAACAATTTGTAATGTTTTTTTTAAAAATTGGAGATAGGCAAGCGCAGTCACACTCGATTTTAAGTGAAGATGCGGTCTACGGTGGAACGCGCTTGCCTAGAATTAACCCATTCTATTTAAATTTTATTTACTTGCAGAAAAAAATCAGTTAGTCTCTACAAAGTTTATTCTTAAAGCAACTTAGTTGATTTTATCACCTGAAGAACAATTTTGATGATCTGTAATTTCTTTTGAGAATGTCTATATTTTGTTTTCTCTTTGGTGTATTTGTAAAATTGCTACTTATATAATACTAACTGTTTCCCGTGACTTTGTCCATGTAAAATTGCAACAACCCTTAGACCTCCTTATTCAAAGACAAAGTCAAAATCAAAGTCAAAGACAAAAATGTTTTATTCATATAGACTTTATAGTACTTATGTGTGTAATAATAATATTTTTAACTATTTTTATGTGTTTACCTCTAAGTAGCTTAACGTTTTGGCTAAATATTTTGTGTGTTCTCTAAATTGTGTATTTTTTAAATGTAAGCCTAATAAATTAAAAATTAAAAATATATTTATCATTTGTTGATAAGAAATAATTGAAAAATCCTTTCTTAGTGGATGTTCATAGGTATATATAGAAATATATACAGGACTATATGACACACGGACATACTGTTCCTAAGGTAGACAACTTAATGCCTGTATTATAGGTAACAGCCGCCTGTTATACACAAATATATATTTTTTTAAATATATAAAAACATACATATGGATAATACACCCAGACTCGAGGTAAGAATCGAACCCACGACCCCCGAAGCAGAAGGCAGGGTCACTGCCCACTGCGTCAACGGCCAGCCGATTAATATAGGAATTATAAGTATAATGTATGTCCGTTTCTCAATCTCAGCTTAGTGTATATGTCAAAAGTGTGTAGATAAAATATATGGCACGCTTAATAATGAAAGTGACCTAACTCAAAAACGGCGATTTACGCCGCATATGAATTGATTAAAACGGCATTTATAGTAACTATGTATTTTAATAATAGTCAACAAAGCAATTAATGGTAATGAAATTTTATTTTAATGATATATTAATATTTGTTTGTCTTTTTAACTAAAATAAGTATTTAGTTAAAAAGACAAAAATAGCTGTATCTCGGTGTTGGATGGAGATATCGAAATATTTTTTTTATTGGCAGATAGAGGATGTTGAAATGAAGGTGCCTGTATCATTAACTCACTTTAGACCTACAACGTAATTGGTCGGTTTATGATTCAGGGTAGGATATGCAAACAGTCCATCATTTCCACCATGAAGTTACTGGGTCGTTCTTTACGAATAAGTCATATCTTTTACGAATAAGTATCGTAAGAAATCCTATCTTCTTCTACCCAGCGCTATCCCGGTCTAGTGCAAAAGTGCAGAGGATGTGGCTGTGGGGCGAGTTAAGATGACCAACTTCCGTTTGACGTCATCCCCGAAAACCCAAAATGTCTACAATCACACGACTAATAACACACATTGAAATTAATCGGGATCCACTGTTTTACGGGTCTTCCGAAACACGTAGGCGGTCGGATATTCGAAAACTAGCGTTAGAATGGGTCACCCATCTACCCGGTCGCGGTAAGAGCTACTTAACCTACTGATCGACTCAAATGCCGGCCACTGATTAAGCTACGACTCCCTCAATTAACTGTATTAACACGATTAAGTTTCCGCAAATGAAATTTGACCTTATCAAACATTACCTAAGCAAGTTACGGTGACTTCTGCAAATCATATTTCCGTCGGACACCAGTTAAACAGGTAGTTGAACCTAGAATTATATACACGTTACTGGTAATCACCGTCGGCAGTGAAGCTTGTCCCACTGTACTAGTAACACAAGGCAGATGAAAGTAAGGTATTTGACCACCACTTCCTCACTAGGAAGTTGCGTAAGCCCAATCGAACAAGTGTAACGGCAATTGGCCAATCTCCTCTACTTGATCGGACTTGTTGGAACAGGGATTGTATATATTCTATAATATGAACTAGTATGGAGTATTCTTCATTATTTATATTGATACGTAACGTATTAGTCTCCTCTCCCTATTAGTCTACGTCCACCTTCTCATAACCTAGAATTTGAAACTAGAGATTGAAGAAATCATATTGATCACCATAATGAAGGCTGAAAAAAGAATGGCTTAAAAGTATGATCAGATTGGAACTGTTTGGACGGGTAAGGTACCAGAGTAAGTGAAGGTGAGTGTTAGGTGCCACTCTGAGTCACAAGTCCCAGGAACTTCCTTGGTTCCTTTCTCTGCAAACCGATGTGGCCGGTGCCTACACATGTTATCCGAGTTAACACAAACATAAAGATGACAAATGACTTATATCATTATGATTGAAGTACGGTCCTTTCTGATGAACCTTCAAATATGTAATGAAAGGAGTGTAAGGTAATTTTTTAATGTAAGGTGCCGAATTTGGGAGGTCTATTTCACTTATTGTGTTCGTTCTGGTCAGTTTGAAGCATAACAGAGTTCTTTGGGGAGAGGCAGGTAGAATTGGTGATACGCGGAGAAATATCTGGCTTACTTATATGCATTTATAATTTATAACAGACGCCATATTTTATTGCTTTTTAGTTCTAGTTATCTTTCTGATGTGATTTTGAATAAATTTGATTTTGATATTTTCATTTGACGTGCAAGTAAGAAGCTAGTTATTGTATTGTTGTCGTGTTTCGTTTGGCTTGTGAGACTTTCCGATGGACTAATCTCGTCATTAAAGACTGGCAACGCATCTGCTAGCCTTATTTGCGTTATCCCGCTGCAGGGTCCGCTTAGATTGCAGAGGATGTGGCTGTGGGGCGAATTACGATGCCCGACTGTCGTCTGACGTCATCTCTGGAACCTTTTATTGGATCTTTCAGAGACAGATAGCTAATTTTATAAGCGCTTGCTTATTACTGGCAGAAGAAATAGTGACGTTTTTTTTAAAAATTATCTTATTGTGTCCAACTGTTGAGCAAAGGCCTCCCCCTTCTTGATCCATCTTTCTTTTTCCTGGGCTAATCTCATCCTTCCCCGCAAAGGTATCCAAATCGACAAAAAAACCCTATAAAATTTACCCTAATTTTAGTAACAGCTATACAGGTATTTTAAATACCTAGACTTATTAATTAATATATAAGTAGCTGTCTTTTTTTTATGTTACAAGGGGGCAGACGAGCAGGCAGTAGGCATGTGTCCTTATGATGGGGAATCGTAGAAGCATACAGAATTTTCTTATACCATTGGTGTTATGAATTAATGAATGATTGAAAAGTTTATTCAAAATGGTTGCACAATTGCAAAAAATAATATTTCAACAAAGCCCTCATAAATATAAGCAAGCAATTGACTCACTTAATTGTCATTAGAAACGCTACATATTCCTTTACTTTTCAATGCAAATCACATCAAAATCGGATAATTGATTTCAATGACTATACTAAAATACATGAGACATATCCAAAGACAGCACAACAGCCAAAAAGATCATTCTGGATCTAGTAACGAATATTAATAAAGATATTTTTTTTTTCTACAAACAAAAAACCACCCCCCCTTTACCAAGGGGGACTGCGGTCAAGCCCCTGCCTATCCCCAAAAAAAAAAAAAAAAAAAAATACACCCTATCAGTTTAATTTAAATAATATTCTTTTGTATATTTAATAAATTAATGTGGTCATTGCATAATCAATGTTCTAGAACTAGAAATTGACGTCATACCTTTCAAAGTAAACAAGCAGGTACTAGTTTCCAGTATTTTCATTCCCATCTTAGGATAAATTATTAAAAACAAATTTAAAACTAATTACAGCCTCAATAGCTCAACTGTATAAGGTAGGTTTTAGAAGGCACGTTAAATAACTCATATATTAAGTATGATTTTGAGGTGTCTAAAAGGGTCATCCATAAATTACGTCACGCGTTAAGGGGGGAGGGGAGGTCCTCGAAATGTGACATTCTGTGGCGATGGGCAGTGGGGACCAAAAGCTTTGTGACGTTACACGTTAAATGCTTAAAAAATCCAAAACGAAATGGTTATTTTTTTAAGTACATGCATAAAATTGAAAATGTGTGACGTCACACCAAGGGTGAGGGGGTATAGAAAATCTGACGATCTGAGAAATTTTAATTTCATTCGAAATTATGTGTTACCCAATAATACCCTAATTTGTTTTGAAAAAAAAACACTGCTTAGCTCAAATACAAATCCATGATATGTTTTAATATCACACCTTCGTCACAGACGATATTTTCCCAAATTACCTACTAATTAAGAGCTAAATTGCTTGCCAGTGCCGCGGCAATTAGCCACTATGCTTCCCACCACAACCAATCCAACCCACCATGAGTGGGCCTATTGCCAAAATAGAGAAGTGTATTTTCCTTTTGGATTCAGGAATAGAATTTGGCTGTGGTTACTTCCGAAGCCGAAGCGTTATTTACATTGTACTAGTGATATATGTAAATATAAATAAATAAATATATACTGGACTATAGCCCATTAACCACTCTCCTTTGTCTTTTCCAATCTGCGCCGGTATCCAGCCTAGGTTTCAAATCCTGCCCCAAACACGCTCTGGTCTATCTGAACAGGTAGGCCTTTACAGGTTGGTATCTCCGGTAAACATAATGTGGATGGCTGGCATTAGATGCTAGCAGAAAGAACTTGTCAATGGCCAGGAACGCGACAAGGGCATCTGTGTAGTGCAGTTGTCTGTCTATCATTTATAATCAAATGAATCGCCTTGAAATATAAACGAAATCTTTATAGTTATTTTCTTAAACATTTTATTATTTTTATTTATTTAGAACCTATTTTATCCCACTGCAGGGCAAAGGCCTCCCTACCTTCTTTCCATCATACAGTACGAATGTCCACTTCCTCTCATCACAGAGAGTATAAAAGAGCTGCACTCTTTCGCACCTGCAATTGCTAAAGCGTTTGCTGCGGGTGTGAAAGAGTGCAAATATGATGATCCCTCGATGAACCCTTCACGTGAAGGTATGATGATCCAAGCAGGTTTTCATACACAATGAACATGAATAGCATTTTTACAAAACTTAAGAGACAAGTACTGGCAGGCAATTCACGTATTTCAAACGTCACGATGCCCATAGATATTGTGATCACAGAGCTTTTACGTCCTGAAACCTGAAAAAACCAAGTCCATACCTTATACCGTGGTGTAAAACCTGCACGTTTCCGTAGATAAATATCCGAAGTAACAACTACAGAACCAACATATCCTATTGTCACATATTGTTTGAATACTTTTACAATCCTAGGAAAACGTTACGTACTCGCATTCCTTCTTAAACACATAGCGCTTAAAATTGCAACTGACCCAATATATTAACCTAAGGATCAACTGAATTTTAGTCATTCTGGCTGATATACCTCATTTTATAAATCCGTTAGGATTATACAAATCTAATAAAATTTATCTTTTGACCGGACTTGAATTCAGCATGAAAACGTATGTAAAAATATTAAGGCACTTTTTAACCTTCCCTGGGTCGCAGGACGACATTCACGTAAGTGACTACCGACACCCATGAACACCTGCAACACCAGAGGGACCGCACATGCGTTGCCAGCCTTTGAGAAATGAGTATGCTCTTTTCTTGAAGGTCGTACTGTAAGATCTCCTTCATATAAACTACGTCCCTGAGACTCTGCAGAAATTCATCTTTATACGTCCCCCCGGTTTCGAGATTCCTTGATAGGTGACCTTTCGCTCTTATATACATTGATTGCAGTCATGCAATTTGAAGAAATTGACCAGTTTTTAAACGGTTCTTACTGCGTCGATACAGCTTAAATCCGAACAAAACAAGCAAAACGAATAGATCTCTCTAATAAATATTGAATTTAAAAGAGCTAATTAATTAATTATGGTGATGGTGATGATAATGATGATGATAATGATGGTGATGGTGATGGTGATGATAATGATGATGATAATGGTGATGATGATGATAGTGGTGGTGGTGATGATGATTATTTATATATAACAACAAAAGGTCCGTTAACAAGAAATCTCGACAACCGCGGTACGTACAAAGATGAAATTTGGCAGGTAAGTAGTTTAAAATAATATATTCTAAAAGACTGGCAATGTACCTGTGAGCCTTCAGATTCTTTCTCTCCTCCCCATCTACCTTTATATCCTATTACTCCATCCCTTTCCACAAATGTCCACATTTTGACTGATGATTTGAAAGAGATCGGAATAACGCTATGATATGCTTGGCAGGAATTTCTATATTTTTATATTACAAGGGGCAAACGGTTAAGTGACTACCGATGTCCATAGATATGGACCACCAGAAGGCTAGCAGTTGCGTTGCCGCCTTTAATGACGATATTAGGCCACCGGGAAGTCTCACAAACCGAACGAAACGCGGCGACTAAAGCATCACTTGAGATGACAGCATTGCCGCCACTTCACGCCGATCTTATGTGAGAAAGTGGTACTGGTACCCGGATACGACGGCCCAATTCGGGTGTACACCAAAAATTCTGCAAGCGTGGCGCTACCTCTAATTAGATACACAGGAGTAAAGGAAAGGAATGGAGTAAAATCATATAAAATAAATGTTGAGGAGAGAAATGACCCGGATACTACTATTACGGGAGATGCAGGAGGAATGAATATAGCAGCAAGTCTAGTTGCGTACCCGTGGTGGATCTGACTAGTTATCGGACAGATGAAAAGAAAGATCCATCTCCTGGATTCAAAGTCTAGTAGTAGAAGTTCATTCTACTCGTAGTAAACTGAACAAACTATTATTATTATTTCATATAACATTAAATGCCATAAAACGCTATTCAGTGATACGATCGCCTAACAATCGAACTACGAGCTTTGTTGTTATTTAATAATATATTCAACAAATAACAATACTATATTTATTGTCGGTAGCTTTATTAACATGATAAATACTTAAATATATATTGTCGCCTTCAATTTAACTCCGTGTAAATATTGACATTTCCAAGAATCGCCATTTTACAGTTGTCATCCCTATTTCTATTATTTGTGGTCTATGGAGAAATGTCATATATTTTCTCTATGGTACGCCGACATATGTGAAAATCAGATATTTAACGAGTGTTCTTTATTGTGTAAACATTTTTAGGGGTAAATACTACTAAATGTCCATAATCGTTCAGTGTTTGTGTTTATTAGTACGAATACCTTAAGTATATACTATAACTAAGCAAGTGGTTTGGTAGTAAAGTTGTCAAACAAGGTATTTAGAATCAAAGGCGGTCAGAGCGTAATTATTAGGCGCGGCCCGCTGCGGCCGGGCCAATCGATTGTCTGTGTGATGTACACAACATTGATTGGCCGTCACTGAACGTACTTTTACATCTATATATACGACTATACTTCTATACTTCGTCTCGTACTAGCGTTTTCTATCCTTTTCCGTTCTATGCAATCCCCGTCATATTTCAAATTTAATTATTTATACCAACTACAGATCGTCGGTTGGTCGAAATTCGGCCATAAATCATTAGATTTGCGTACTATAGGCTTATTGAAAGCCATGTACTAAATTTTAATTCCCTGTACAACGATATTATTACATTTGACAATTAATATAAGTTCGACCGTCACGACCACGCTTTAACTCAATCTTATAGTAAAATGTATACATGTGTGTGTAAATCGTTTGGCACTGGTGTGCGAGCGGTTTTATTTTAATAATTTATGTACTAATATTGAATATTTTATAAAAATATTATCTCCTATATAAACTACAATTATGCCAAATTGCATACTCGATGGAGTATGATATTTGGCATAATTTCGCGAAATTTTGATAATTCTTAGTACCGAAATTTTAGCTACATGTATTAATATATTAAAAATAATAGATGCTTATTTCAGAGATTATTATATCAGAGGTAAGTTGTGATAAGTGAAAGCAGTTTTACAGAATTTGTTTAAAGCAAAGTATTGAGTTTTCCATCACATGACGAACTATAAACTTGATAAAAGTTTCTTAAAAACAAATAAACAGACAGAAAATTTTAACATATTTATCAACAAGCTGACATGAATAAATAAAACATGACATTAAAACAAATTTACACCATTATCCTGTAAGGTCCCTCAACAGAGCAAACATTACATTAACACGTGGCTTGACCTCGCACCATGCACCCTTTCGCAACCAATCCATTTGAGATTCGCCACGCATTCTGTCGGCCACCTCTACAATACGATGACCGAAACAAGGGGCACCGCTTACACCGCTCCCTGAGTATGTAACATGCTGTCATGTTCAAAGAAATAAAGCAATGGACGGAATACATATTATCACGTAACGTTTCTTAAGTGAGGTGACCATAGAGTTAGCCTTTCTTGCTACATTGAGTTTTTATTCCAAAACAATTCTTTAGAAACCAAATTCTTTATATTGCGTTAGGTTAGGATCTACATCCTAACCTAATGAGAGAATGCGCTTTACTGACACTTTTGTTGTTGCCCTCTTAAATAAATTTATAATATTATTAAAAATATTTATCACCTGGCGTCTGACGTGAAATGGCGCTACTCGTTTCTTTCTGTTAATGTCATAAAAAGCGATGAGGAGCGGATAGAGTAGCTGTATTCTGTACTGCCTTCTTCTTCCTATTATTATCCGGCTTAGTTAGGACCAAGGTCCACTTAGGTTGCAGAGGATGCGGCCGTGGGGCGATTTAAGATAACCAAGTGACATCTGACGTCATCCCCGGAATCCCCACAATCTCACGACTAATATCACTCGGTGACCTTAATCGGGATCCACTGTTTTATATGACTTCCGACACGCGGAGGAGATCGGCTATTTGAAAACTAGTGTTAGAATTGTTCACGCATTCATTACCCAGCCATGGTAAGAGCTACTTGACCTAGCGATCGACTCAAATGCCAGTCATTGATTAAACTATATAGTTTAGAAGATGTCTTCTAGCTGTATTATGTCCTATAAATGTACGTAATTAAACGTGACCACAATAAAGCCACATCTATCTCTGTCAAATGTATCTATCTATCTAAAACATCAGATAACTAGAAGCGCTCTAAGGAAAAATTCGGGCAGGACAACGTCTGCTTCGTCCGCTAGTTACAAAATATATATATATTAGCTGACCCGGGAGATGTTTTACTGTCTGACCGTTGCCTTCCTTCTATTGAATATAAGCGATTACACAAGACTATTTTTGATATTAGCGATGTAACAATACAATAAAATTTCAACTCAGGCAAGACAAGGTCTGCAGGGTTTAGTTCAATATAAAATATCCAAGAAATTGCCCCGAAGTTGGTAGTCCTACTACCGGTCCATACGCCAACCGCTCTAAATTTAATAATTCATTGTTGTATTCATTGGCGCCAAATTCAATTACCCGGTGTCCCCGAGGGGGTCTCGCCCCCATGGGCGCCGGTAGGCACTTCGGTGCCTGCTGCCTGCTCGTTTGCCTCCTTGTAACATAAAAAAAAACTCGAACCTCCCATTTTCGTAAGTCGGTTAAAACAGCCATTCCCTTCCAAACTACACGCCACATTACAATTCAAGCGTAAACCCCCTTATGTTATATCAATTGTTGGTAGCGGTCATTCTCTTTACATTTACAAGCAAATAACCAATTGATTATCAATTCGCCTCTCTTATTTATTGACAGACTGGCGACCGATGCACTGGGCGCCTTTAGACTGACCGACAACGACACGACCACGATATACGCTTCTAATAGTAACAGTAACAACAAACTGAAAGAAACGCGACAACAATAGCATCTCTTGACGTGACAGCATTGCTGCCATTTCACGCCGATCTCATGTCAGAAAGAGGTACTGGTACCTGGCTATAAACGTGGCGCTACATCTAATTAGAAAGACAGGAGTAAGGGAAAGGGATAGAGAAAAAGGATATAAAGGTAGATGGGGAGGAGAGAAAGGATGCGGATACTACTGTCACGGGCGGTATAAGGGGTGTGACAATAGCAGCTAGGGCACTCCAGGGTCGTGTACCCGTAGTGGATCGGACCAATACTCGGACAGATAAAGGAAGATCCACCCCCTGGGAGATGGACATCTTCTCTACAAAGGTTATTCGTAAAGTGATTAGTAAAAACACAGATCTGGGAACGTTTGTGTAACTTTTCAGCCAATTGTAAGATAGATCTTGGTAATTTCTACTACTGGATGTTTTTTGGGCTTGTTCAATGTTTCTTTGTTAAAAATGTCACATCAGAGTGGGAAAATGCAATTTGGGGTTTGAATTTTGTCATGATTATATTTTCTATCATGTTTTCCTTACGCAAATCTAGGTCTTCGCTGTTTCAGCAGTGTAGGGATGGCTTCATTAATTCCTGAAGTGCTTCTTTCACTTTGTGTCCTTAAAAGTACGCTAAGAAATCTGTTAGACAATCCTGTCCTCGTATTTTTATACTTTAGTTCCTTTCCTGTTTTTACCCACTTTAATATTCTCTTGAATCTTGTAGGTCGTATCATTAACAAATTTGCACTCTTATTAGCGTCTTCGTATATAACCAATTCACATCGAAAGATGTTTTGATTAGTCTCTTCAGTCTTTTCATTTTGTAAATTGTATCGTATTGTAAATCGATGACCGCTGCATGCACAAAAAAACATGATTCTTGTCACGTTCCGCCTGAACTGTGCGTGCTAGCGAGGCCGCGAAACAAGTGATAGAAAGGCACGATCGTGCTAAGCGTTCGGTGTTAGTACGTAAAATTAACGTGCTTGGCTTGATAAGAACTATCATAAGTTCATTATTAGAAAGGACATCTAAAGCGGCACTAGTAGGAGCATACCGGATTTGCCTAGACAGGGGAGGGAAAATTGGCAGTGAAGGTGAGTGTTAGTGATCACTATAAAGAGCGCGCTCTTAAACCTACACCTGGGTCAGAATTCCCGGACACAGCTGTGGTTCCTTCCTCTACAACGCGATGGAGCCAGCACCCGCACTGTGAATCCGTGGAATGCAAAGAAATTCGGTAATCAGTTCATATGAGGATCCATAAAACAAACGGTACTTATAGGCTGGTGTTTCATTACCTTTAAAGTTTAGGAACGGTCGGATCAGTTTAAGGACAGATAAAGGAGGCTTCCCCCCCCCCCCCCGGGAGTAAATTACTGGGTATTTAATGAAACCTTTCAATAATATAGTTTATACATCAGAATAACACATAGGCTATAAATTATAAGGATATTGTATGAATTCTCCTATATAAAACCATAAATTACAAGTAAGTAGTTAAATATGGCACCGTACCTACCTAATAAATAAATAATAAATATGTAGGACTATACGACACACGGACGTCTGTTCCTAAGGTAGACAACTTAATGCCCGTGTTATAGGTAACAGCCACCTGTTATAAACAAATATTTTTTTCTTGGAAATAGGTAAGTCGTGCTGCGATTGATTGGATTATAATTTACGTGGAGATGTCTTCTCGACCCGTTAGCTTAATAAAGGCCTAATATTCCCCACCAAAGTACCATTAAGTATCACACACATGAGAATGATTTCAGGCGAGCGTATTAGCATATTGCTGTTAATTTATTATTCCAAGCCGCGGCTGAAACAACATTTTAGCCGACATCATACTATCGGCTTGTGTCACCTGGACGTGTGTATTATACTACAATAACTGCATCCTCTGGAAATACAAGTCTGGAAGAGTTTAAACAAACTTCGAACTTAAATGTGCCGAAGCAGGGAGAACTTGTTAAGGATGGTTAATTGATTGTTCCATGAAATCGTTCATTAGTAACGGGCGAATTAGCTGTTACTAAAATGTCACAGTTACATACATACAGTTGGCAATGTATGATAGAAATAATAAAAATTCGTAGCAAAATAATACTATTCGCGTATTGTTTGTTGTATTCGTTGTGGTGAGTAGGGCAAACGGTGGGCCTAGTACGAACTTTTTGAACCGAAGTGACTCGACAAGTCGACTTCACCTAGGATGAAAATGTTCGTGCTAGGCTCACAGCGGACCCTTCTTAACGTCAACACTATGGTTTGCATTAGCACGGGTTAATTTTTTATAGTCTTTTAATTTCGATCAAGGCAAAGTTCTTGAAAGTTGGTACATTATAATAGGCTCGTGTAAATTGCGTAGATTACCGTTTGTTGCGTACAAATGCAATTAATTCCTACAAGGATATCAATTTATAGCTTATTATACGGTCATGTGAACAACAATTGATAGTTGGTGAGTCAGCAAAAAATATGAACAGTTCCATGTTTAAAATGCTTCGAAAATTAAAAACAGTGAATGTTTTTTTTTAAGTGTCTTATCTTTTGTTCATGGTTCTTTTTGATGCTCTACAAGCCTGTCGCTTTTATGCCGGAGCCAGACTGAGCATGGCTGAGCTGGCTCTATTTGAATGTTTAAGCCACAGCTTCCTTCGTCTACCGACGCCACGCTCTCCCTCAACTTTACCCATCTCGATCACTTGTAGAAGGGAGTATCGATCATGTCTGAGCACATGACTCGAAAAGCCGATCTTTTTGCGTTTGACGGACAAAATTAAGGTCTTTTTTTCAACGGCGCGTCGCAGAACTTCGTCGTTGCTTAGTTTTTGGACCCAGCTTATTCGCAGCCTTTTGCGGTAACACGATTTCAAACCTCGACCACGACCTCTAATCTTTTTTGAGTGTGCTCTTTAACTGTCCAGGTCTCATAATCGTACAGAACTATCGGCCAGGTGTCATTTACGTACCAGGTCACCCATCTATCACCCGGTCGCAGCCAGAGCAACTTAACTCAGCGATCGACTCAAATGCCGACCACTGATTAGGTCATGACCTCCTCGAATCTCATCAAAAACATAAATGTGAAATGAAAGCCAAGTTGGTCTTGGTTGCCAACTTCAGCGTAAAAAAAACAATACCAATTGCGTGTGTCAACTTTACGATACCAGGGTTAAATGCAAATTTTTATATATCAAAAATTATATCGAAGATAGCATAAAAATGATGACCGTAAAAGTATAATATTGTTTTCACATAATAGAACCATTTTTATTAAAATTCAACAAAATTCGATTGAAAGCAAACTGTTGACGAGCTATGACGTAACAGAATTATCCGCCATGACGGCTATTGGCGTCCAAAACAATAGCGGCTAACGATTCATCAAGCGATTTGACAATCGATCAAAAGCCGTCGTCTATGGTGGACGTATTCAAAGCGGCCTGAATAAAATTACTTTTTGGTTAAAATTTGAATCTGTATACAGCATACTTAATTTTAAAAAAAAGTGCCGAATAATTACTGTACTACAAAAAATCTCTTATTCTTGGCATTTCCACTATCTACATACCATCTTACATTTTTATATTAATAAATGAAGCAAAAACTTTCGGTACCATTTTGCGAAAATTGCGCGGTCAGTGGAGTATGAAATTTGTCACAATTATAGTTTATACAGAGGAGGGAGTGCGAATGGTAATATTTTTAAAAATATTTATAAATATATTAAATTATTAAAATAAAACTGCACGCACACATATTTCCAAACGATTTACACACGTAAGTGTAGATTTCATGATGTCATAGCGTAATCATGACAACCGTATGTTATATTATTTGTCAAATAGATAATATGTCGTATAAAGGCAGATCAGAAGAGCGAATGCTGATTCTGCTCTTGATCGAGCTGTAGCTCCTTGTTCGTTTGGTCTAAATCCACCTTTAGTACAACGATATGTGATAGCCAATAAAGGTTTCTGATCGCGATCTCTAGTATTGTTTGCAATTTACATCATAGAAGTGCTTTGGGTGCATGTTCTGAATAGATAACATACTCAAAAGTAAATCCGTTACTATGTTCGATATTACAGAACGACTGATTAAGTTTTAATCAGCTTATGCTATGAGTTGATTTCAGTCTTATCAACGCCCTAGATTGATTATGAGTATTGGAACATGCAAATATTATTTATTAAAAAAAGGAGGGAATAAAATTTCAATTATTACTTATGAATTCTGATCCCCTAAAAAGCAAGTAAAAAAAAACGTTTTAAAAAAACTATTAAGCCGCGATGTTTCAAAAATGAGAATTTGAAAAAATTAGTACAAAAACATTGAAAGATATTACAACTTCATACTTCATGAAAGTGAGAGAGAGACACTTAATCTCTCGAACATGTTTAAGAAAATCCTCAACTGTCATTTTAACAAGGCCCAGCGTATCGACTTCCACGTAATATATCGCGCGACCCCTCTTCAGATGATGGCTTTTATATCCCCAATAAATGGGCGAAATATGGCTACTACGTCCACTGGCGAACACTAGCCATTTTAAGAGCTAGTGGACTTTAGATTTATGCACAGATATAAAAAATAAACCTTAATAAGAAATTTATTAAGCCACGCCAACAAAGTTATGGTCATTAGCAAGTAATTGATAAACATCAAAAGCATTGTAAAATTAAAACAACACCTAAATCAGTTATTCCCGCAGACTATTAATAAAACCGCCCGAAAGTTGTTTTTAATTAAAAATGAACGAACGCAAAACATACTTTTATTTGAAGCGACGCAAAACAACGTGGGTTCAAAGGGTTAGGGATATTAAATTGAATTTAAGCGGCGGCCATTTTGTGCCAGTTCGCCGGTTTTATGATCCGGCGTTACATTATAAAAGAAACATATTGGACGAATAATTGACCATTTATATGATTTTTATCCGTGAAATTGTATCGAGTAGGATCGTGTTTTATGGAGGTCCTTTTCTGTAACGCAAAGTACTATTATTACATTTTTCATATTCTTAGACAACATAATAAAATTTTTATCTCAGAAGAGAGTTTGACCCTTAATGTTACATTAGTTGCAATTTGCCTCCGCTGCCTGGATCTCTTAAATTTAATTTTACGTCACGTCAGAACTCAACATTACCAACCTACCTCAATTCTTAAAATCGCTTAAAATAAGCAAAAATGTGATTTGCAAAAAATTTTATGTTTCGTACACCATCCCTGAGGAATCATCTGCCAGCTCTAGTATTTTTGAACCGTGTTGGTTTGGACACAAGGTAAAAACAGTACTTCGGTAATGTCGATGGGATTAACATATTTTTTTATCATTTGTCTAATTTAATTTTGCACCATTGAGCTAATAAGGCTTGATTAATTTCAATAGCGTAATTCAAAATTTCCCTACATAAAAGTGAATCCGATCTCGATAAGGAGAAGCCTGCTTTTATCTTCAAAATTGAGGATCAAAGGGCGGCCAAATTTCGCAACATATAAAAAGTCGTATTCATTTATACGAGGAGATGTGGGCGGAATGTGTGAGGCTGAGGGTGTTTTGTACAAATAAATAAACATTGGAGATAATTAAGGAGGAAGAGGGTCGACGCCATCGCTGAGGAATCTCCAGAACCTAAAGCGTTTGTGATCAAACATTTATTTGTACTTTAATATGGTATGAGGGAGGCAATTTTGTTGCGTATATATCACTGATATTGCTCGTGACTTGTCTCATGTAATTGGACATTTCTAAGATCAATCTAATAAAGCGACTGTACTCACTGGGGTCCTTCACAGCGGTGATGACCAGCTTGAAGCCATTGGCGTCGGTGCCCCAGTTGTCGGTCACGTACTTAAGCGTGACAAAGTTGCTGCGCGTGAACAGCGCGCCCACTTGCTGCTTCGTGTTGCGGCAGGAAAGGTCCGCCTGAAATGATTCACAATGATTCCGACCCACCAACATAAAAGATACACCAGAAGGCTCGCAGACGCCTTAGAGAAATAAGTATGGTTCATTCGTATTCAATCCGCTCTTGTACTGACTGTAAATGTATCCGGTTTGTAAAATTTAAAATGCACTGCAAGTCTTTAAAGAACATCTATATTAGGGAAGTGCACGGGTCGGTCATGCTCCGGCAATATTTTCTTCATCGGTAAGGCTTAGAGAGCGATGGGGGTATTTATTGTATACCTATTATCTACATTACTTTTTTCCTAAGCTCTAGAGGGCTATAAACAGGTTCCTTCTCATAAACTCGCGGACGCATTTCTGACTTCTGAGAAATCTTCTTCCCTTCCTAGAAGATCTCACTCCAAGTTCTCTCATAGAAGATCTCACTCTATGCCTGGTGTCTCTAGTCCTACATTTTAAAAAATCTATTTTTTTGTTAAAGACTATTAGGAATACTTTTTCAGGTATGTCTAATATTCCCTTTTTCCCCTCCTACTAAGCTTAAATGAAAAGCTTGTATTAGGAGTGGGTGTGACATAACCCAACGGTGGTGACGTTTGAACCGAGTACCTTGCGGATTTCAGTTTATACAACTACTGGACCGATTTTTAAAATTCCTTCACCCTTCATTTGAATGACCATTTCAATGATCATATAGTGTGGCTAGGAACTTTGTGCAGCTAGGCAAATTTTTGTAGTACTTTGTAGGCTTTAAGGACAAAAATGCGTAAACACTTTGAGCTATGTCTGTCTCCGGCATAAAGGACCTAAATAAATAAGAACGGACATATTTTTCACATTTCATAAATACTACTTCTTTGTAATTGGCATCAAAACCGGCATCGGTGATAGATGACTTAGTTTTAATTCTTAGTTCTTTGTGATACAAAAGAAAGTTATGCTATAATGGTGCAAGTATAACCTTGCTTATGTCACTTTCATTGTATCATGTAGAACTATGAGATAATACTAGAGTTAAATTGGTGTAAATATTTTCGTTATTCTCACCTCACTCTCGAAAACGCAATCTGTGTCGCAAACAGTTGTAATGCAAAAATAAATGTAATACAATTTTTAATATAAGCAGCAATTTTATATAATTAGATGTAGCGCCATGCTTGTAGCCGAATTGGGCCGGCGCGTCCGGGTACCAGTACCTCTTTGACGTGACGTGAAGTGACGGCAATGCTGTCACGTCTAGTCATGGTGTTGTTGTCGCGTTTCGTTCGGTTTGTGAGACTTCCCGGTGGCCTAAACGGCCACGACCTCCTCAATGTCTGGTTCGCTGGTCGCTATGTCTGGCACGGGTATAACTGTACCCCGCGATTTCATCCGCGTGGGCCACCCATATCACTTAGGATTTAAAAAATAGCTTAGAACCGATTTTGAGATACCAAATATGCAAAAAAAAATTATAAGAATCGGTTAAGCCGTTTTGAAGCAGTTTGGCAACAAACACCACAGTGTTTGTTTGTGTCACAACACAAGAATTTTATATCTGTAGCGGCTGCTACATAAGAAGACAGATGACAGGTGGATTAAGGCAGTGACTGAGTAGTGGCCGAGGCTAACAAAGCATTGGTCGTTCAGGCCGCGCCTCGCCGACAGTTGTTCGTCGTAATCGTATGTAGAAACTCCGTTAGCGTGAGTTAGTTTGAATGGAGATTTGTGTTTGTACTGCGGTCGTCGTCATCCGTACAGCGCCATCTAGTTTGCTTTGGTGTAACCTTTTCCATGCCGCCATTCGTCGTCGTCCGCTTTTCATAGCCATCTCGTTATGTAGCGGCAGCTACAGTCTAAACTACATATATGACATATAGTACAATACATCTTAATTTTAGCTATAGATATGTATGTTTTGAGATTATAAAAATCAATTTGTGGGTATGCAACAATAATTCTTATTTTGATCAGGCAAAGCATGCGTGTAACTGGTGTAAATCCTCCGGCATTGGTGTGCGTGTGGTTTTATTTTCATAATTTAATATATTAATATTGCATGTTATAAAAAAATATTAGCATTCGCACACCTTCATCTATATGAACTACAATTGTGCAAAATTTCACACTCCTCCGTCCGCGCAGTTTTCGTAAAATGGCACCTAAACTTTTCGCTTCACGTATTAATTTACTACTGAGATTAGCGCGTTAAAGCAAACAAACAAACAAACTCTTCAGCTTTAAATAATAAGTACTGATACATATGTCATCTTAGAGCCTCAATAGCTCAATGGTATAAGGTATGGACTGAAATCCTTTTTATTTTAAATTAAATATAAAAATTAATATTAAAAATAATTAAATTATTATGTTGGGGTGATTCCGGAAATGACGTCTGATGGCAGTCGGACATCTTAACTCTTCGCACATCCTTTACAATCTAAGCGGAATGAATGATATTAGTCGTGGGATTTTAGAGTTTGTGAATATTCCGAGGATGACGTCAGAACGCAGGCGGCCATCTTAACTCTCCTCACAACCACATTCTCTGCACTTTAAGCGGACTAGACCTATTACGCTAGGTAGAGAAAGAAGATACATAATGCCTGAACAATTAGCCGCTGTCTCTTGTACTACATTTCTGTGGCCGCCCACTGTTGGGTAAGTGCAATTAGCTGGTTTTTTAAAGCATATTTATTGAAACCACGTCGCTTGCTACTCGAAATTCGGCCACAAATCTATAGATTTGCTTAAATCTCTACTGCTATGTAGAATATATTATTTTTTTAAACAACGTCCTTGATATATGTGACAATTAATCTAAAGTAACATTGTCGCATGTATGTATGCATGTGTGTGTAAATGGTTTAGCGTAGGTGTGCGTGTGGTTTTATTTTAACATTTTAATATATTAATATTGAAAAAATGTTAACATTCGAACAGCTCTATACCAAACTATAATTGCGCCAAATTTCATACTCAGCTAAATATGAAGTATCAAAGTTTTAAAATGGTATAGAACGCGTGCCATTGGCTTTTTTTTTATTAAAGACCGACAACGCATCTGCGAGCCTTCTGTGACATCCCTAGTGACTTATAATATCATGAGCTGTCTATGACTACTTCTGTTGTCTATGATTATATTTGTATGTTTAGGAATATATGTCAAAAAAACAGAAATACTTCGATTTTATGGGAACAAGTATATAGTAATCTTTTTATGAGATTCAAGTATATAATGATCTTCTTCCGTCTCTTCCCTAAGTGTTTAATTCGGCGCAGTCTTTTCTCTATCCTATGATGAGTCTAGATATTATCGTAAATTATGAGTCTGCCTAGGTGCGGTTATTTTAAAAAGGATCATCAAAATCGGTTCATAAATCGCGAAGAAATCATGTAACATACATCCAAAAACCAATAAACCTACAGTCTAATTGAGGACCTCCTCCTTTTTATAAAGTCGTTTAAAATTCACCTTCCCAAAACTGTGTTAATGACTTTTTTTATGTTACAAGGGGCAAACGAGCAGGCAGCTGGCAGCTAAGTGGCTACTGACGCCCATGGACATCTACACGACCAGGAGGCAAGCAGATGCGTTGCCGGCCTTAATGACGAGTTTAGGCCACCGGGAAGTTTCACAAACCGAACGCCAAACAATGAACACATTTCACATTTTATCATCGACTGACGTCAAAGCGTATCATGACAACCGTATGTTATTTAAAATATCAAATATTACAATGTCATTGTACAAAGAATTGTACAAAGAAATTTTGCATATATGTAGCTTACCATAGGCAGATAGTACGCAGTCTAAAAATTTTTTTGCCGAATTTAAACCACCAGGCGTACTCTAATTCAAATACCTCTTCGTACAAGTATAAAGAGAAGGAAATCGGTATCTCTCTTGTAAATTGTTGTAACCCCACATTTCCAGCTTTACAGTAGAGCGTTACAAACACTAAATTGTAAAATAACTGTCACTTTTTGGCGCTTTTTTAGCCTCGTCGATACGATACGATAAATATACCGTATACGTACATACCGTATACCGTATACGTACTGTATATACATAGCGTTGAAAATAGAACATTGCTCTATAAAAGCGCCGCGTTATAAAAGCGCTGCGGTGTGAATAGAAACTTGGAAACCCTTATGCTCTACTTGAACGCTTTTTTAACGCACGATAAAAAATGTCTCGTGCAAATGAGGGCTTAGTAAGTGGCAGAAGAAATAATTAGCGAATATATTCGTCTACGTGAATAATTTAAAATTCCTACGAGCTACTTACCAGTACCATGGGCTTCCACAAATTCAACGCAACTAGGTGGTATTGAACATTCTTCATATAGTTGAGTAAACAGCATCTTCTGGGTGTCACCCGATGGGTATGTGATGCCCTGTTCTTTATATCCATCACAATTCGTCATGGTATGGATGATTTGAGCATAAGCCCTTGAATGAAAATTGGAATTTTTGTACAATATGGTCATTTAATAAAAATCTTCTACCTGGCGTTATCCCGTTCTAGTCTGGTACTGGAACGGGATAACGGTCTGCATAATTGATTGGATGTGGCTGAGGGACAAGTTAAGATTACTGACTGCAAACTGACGTCATCTCTGGAACCCCACAATCTATGTCGCGTGTAATATCACACAGTGACATTAATCGGGAACCATTATTTCACGTGCCTTCCGAACCACTGATTATGTCAAATCAGTGATAGAATAGGTCACCCATCTATCAATTAAAATTTAATATACACGTAATAAAAAAAAGAAAGAAGGAAGACCCTCGTCTACCTGGTGGACTAGCATGACCAACCTCATTAAGTTTAATAATTTATCCAATCTGACAAAACCTTGACAGAATATCATGGCGCACAAGAATTAGAAGAGCAAGATAAAATGAATCAAGTATAAACATTTCAAATTTTCTAGTTCTAGCGGCTTAAGCATTTTGTTGAAGTATCCCTCTTAGTCTTTAAAATGTAATGTTTATTGAAAGCGCTGAAATATCTTATGATGTAGATTTTAAGAATACCATCATATACCAAAGGTCGTATATAGGAATCGATGTAGACCGACTAGTCGCAAGCGCGACATGTAAGTCAAAATTATTAAAACACTGTCGCGACAGCGAGTGCGTTTAACGTTTTTACACGGCTCCTACTATGGGTTATATTCCGCGTAAAAAGTTGAGCCATTACGATTTTACCTTAATTAAAACAACAGGATTAAACCGAACCGAGTTTTTGCGTTTCACGAATACAGAACAAGTGAGAATTGGTTCGATTAAAAGTGGTTCCGTCAATTTTCTTAACAAAGAGTGAGGTGAATTTCATAGCATTCCATGGATTCACCGTGCAGGTCCCTGGTTTTCGGGTTGCAGAGTATGGAACCATACCCGTATCCGGGACTTGTAACCCAGGTGTAAGGAAGAGCGTAGTATCAAGTGACCACTTATACTCACCTTCACAGCCAGTGTTCCCTTCCCTGCCTAACCAAATTTGGTCTGATCCTGCAAGTGTGACCTTAGATGTTCTCTCTAATAAAAGAATTTAATATTAGTATAGTATAAGAAACGAAAAAATTGAATATCAAACTTTTCTAACTTTTTCACACTTTGGTGTCATCCACCACCCTTCACCTAGACCTGTCTAGGAACGTCTTGACTGCGGAAGTGAAAACGGATCAATATGCACGATCAACGATTTTGTGTGTCAGCGATGTATACTAATTCTTCATTAAAATACTGATATGTTGCACTTTAGTTTTATCTGTACTAATCTATAAAGCTGAAGAGTTTGTTTGTTTGCTTGAACACGCTTATCTCAGGAACTAATGCTTCGATTTGAAAAATTCTTTCAGCGTTAGATAGCCCATTTATCGAGAAAGGCCATAGACTATATATAATCACGTTTAAATTGGTTTTATTTCTTTTTTACGTAATTTTACATGATCGAAGACTGGCGAGTTTGAAATGAAGGAATTGCAGCCTAGTTTTACTTCCATTTAGTAATAGAAGTAAACATAAATCGGCACAACGTTTTGTTCAACTTTCCTTGTACTTTATATTTTACAAATAAAAAAACAGACGAACCAGGATAATATATTTGTTTTGGTCAAAATACTCTTATTAGGCGGAACCCTATAATTTGCGAGTATTTAGTGTCCATCCACTTTACATTCCTTTGTCAAGTTTAATCACATTTGGTAATGAATTTCATAAAGTAAATGATACGGCATACCGAAATTTAATTTTTTTTTCTCGGCATAAAATTATGTAGGCGTACTTTTCGTGACCGTGGAACTATGTTTAGTTGGTTCACGTAAACAGTTTAATGGAAGTAAAACGAAGAGATACTTCTTAAATAACCATTGTTCAGGATAATCTTCGGATATCCACTAGATTTTTTCATGCAGGTGTCCAAAATCGAAGTTGTCTTTGGTTGTACAAACTTGTTCCGTCTAATCATAGTCCGTTTAAAACAGTTAAACGAAATAGTCAGGCACAGTATGCATCGAAGTATTATATGCATACAGATAATCATGTATGTCATTTTTTCAACAGCCTCTTGATTTTTAATGTTCTGCAAAAATAGTTTTAATAATGGAATAAAATTAAATTGTTTCTTAATTATGTAAATGACCAATTTTTAGCATTAACAAGGTTAAGCTAGTGGGTGTATGGAAAAAAATTCGTGTCAGACTTGCTTAGTTAGTTATAGGCACCACTTAGTTATAGGTACATTTATCAAAGGATAAAAACATTAAAATATGTTAGGCTATGTTATTAGAGTATATACATGTACTTATGTTAATGTGTGGAGGTGCGTGTGTGCGTATGTGTGCGTGTATGTGTATGCATGTGTCTTTGTACGTATGTCTCAACCCTGGTTGAGAGATCTCCGAGTTGGTTAGCACTTGTATCGGGTCAGGTTTCTCGATGAGTGGTCGAGTAACGCAAAGGACGCAATGGTGCGTTTTGCTTTTCAGTTTTCAGTAGTAACTCGGTCGCGCTCAGCGGTAAACGCTTTGAGGGAAAGCGACGTATTTAATTTGTGTGTCCCCTTGTCTTAATACTTTTTTCTAGTGAATACAGTACTTTTTTATCATATCTTTAAATTTGCGGATTTTTTAGAAATATTAGATGTAAGCACTTGATGTTAATGCAATCTTATATTTCGGTTTCGCAGGAGATATATATGACGTATGATGTATTTTCATATTGGAGTTTTCCTAGAGAGGTTAGCGGTATTCAGAAAACACTCAGTAGGTCCAGTGTAAGCGTAGGTTTGAGTCCAGGCTAAGTAAAGTTTTGTTCAGTGCTCAGATATAATATTGTTATGTTTAAAGTATAGATAGTGAGATAAATTTATGTATATGGAAGTGTTTCTGACTAGTGAGTATTTGGCGGTTATACATTATAAGGGGGATTTATTTAATTAATATATTGATATTTATTGACATAATTAATTCACTTTGCTGTTAAAAAATCAAAGTCAAAATTTATTTATTCATGTACGATTTTTTGTTAATTCTCGTGCATGTCAAATTTTAACTCAATTGACTCCAGGGGGTTCAACTTTGCCGGTGGCCAAAACCCTCTTTAAAAATTATTAAAAACTTTATACTTAATTTTACAATTCTTCTGGTTTGGCCACTTGATCAAGAAAAATGGAGATAGTTTTGTTATTAAAGTCGGTGTATCTACCGGAAAATACCAGGCAGAGAAAATGATGCTCCCCCCACCCCCGCGATGATATGCTCGTGTTGATACCGACGGCGATGACAATGGGCTCTCGTGACAGAGGTGTAACGTAACCTAATATAAACATACAGCACAACCCACCATACTGCCATACACACCGACAGCTTGGCCTACACTGTACTAATATATAAAGCTGAAAAGTTTGATTGTTTGCTTGAACGTGCTAATCTTAGGAACTACTGGTCTGATTTCAAATATTGTTTCAGTGTTAGATAGCCCATTTATAGAGTAAGGCTATAAATAATCAATCAAACTTTTCACCTGATTTTCACGTAGGAAGTCGCGGGCTACAACTAGTAATAGATAATCATCGCTCAATATTCTTAGAGTCTCTATGGAGTTGCGTTTATCGTTACAAATTATTGTATACTAAGCTTTACGATTGGTGAGAAAATGATGAGTCTTTCAACATTAATTGTAAAAATCTAACTCTCGACTAGTATTATTCGAACCGTAAGCATGCTAATAATTACAATATCTTAACACTAATCATATATTAATTCTGAAACAAATAGACTAGAAGCAGATGCGATTATAGCAAAACGCAATGTTGCTTTAATAGCGTCACTTAATACCTGCCATTAGGCTGATACGGGGCCAGCACCGGAACCTTGTCTGCAAACTTAATCAGGGAAACAATGCTGTCATGGCTGAAAACGGCTGATACAAAGTTGTTCAGCACGTGCCCATGTTGCTGCAGTTGGCGAGTTATGCAGTGCCGCTGCGGCGTTGTTTTATAGTTAGCTGCGGTAAACGGACACACAGGGGGGTTTTTTGGGACTATTAACTGCATATAATAGTAATAAGTTAGTCTTATGCTGTTTTATTACAATCTAGAATCGCCAGCTGACTGAAATTTACCACAAATCTTTATATTTGTATACCTGCTAAATTATAGCTATACATATATTAATAATTTTTATTCTTAGTACAATAATATATTATTTTATTTGATAATTAAGACTCAGTTCTCATGACTAGGTTTTGACACCATCGTCTAACTTATAAGTTTTGAAACTTACGAAGAAAAGTCAGTTTTTAGAACTCTGTGTTTGAAGGGTTTTTAATGATGAATCATAAAGTTTTTCTTAAGTTTGTGAATGTGATAGTATATAGATTAAAATGATGTGCGTTCATAGAATAAAGCAGACTCCAGTCTTGATTAATTGAAGTATATAACCTTCTGGCTACAACGGTATCCGAGACACAGCCGTAAGTTTCAAGTCGAAGTCCGGCCCGCTTCGAGCGCCGGAGTTAATTGCAGACCAGATTGCACACGAACATCAGAAAAAAGAAATGCGTCATTTGGGATTTCTCATCTATCATAAAAAGCGTGGCGTAGGTGTGCCGAATAGTTTTATTGTTCAGGCTAAAACGCGGTTGACCTGTACAGATTGTGTGGTGTTGTGTCGGGTTCGTGCCGGGTAAACGAAATACGAATACCCCTTACGGAGGCATTGGGACAACACAGACGAAACTCTGCCAGCCGTTGCGCGATTCTTCTGACAAAGAGAGTATTATATTGACACATTTCTCTTGTCATATATTTAATAAAAACTTTTTTTAATAGAACTCATAATTTTTTTATTCACATAGAAATGTATATAAAACTCTTGTGAAAGTAATTTTTAACCGGCATAAAAAAGGGGGAGGTTTTTATTTCGGCTGTATTTTTTTGTTTGTTACCTCAGCACTTTTGACCGGGTGAACCGATTTTGATATTTCTAGTTCTTAGAAAAACCCACATCACCAATTTTATTAAAGTTTTTCTTTCTATCACAGAGTGATATTGCATTTCTTTTTATTTGTTGCATTCAGACGTGATTCTCATAAATATCTGGCCAAGATCCAGGCGGTTCTTCGAATTTCGAGAGCAGTACGTCTTATATACTTGGAGCGGCAAGTTTTTGCTCAGTTAAATTATTGTGGATTTCATGATTTTCGTGTCCCAAAAAAGCTGTCACTTTTCTAAAATTCAATCTAGCGGAGAAATTGTTCAGGGCTTAAGGTTTAAATAAATTATTATATGGTAGAACTCAACATATATAATGTGCAGATGTCATCAGATTGCCGGAAGATGTCCAAAGTGCTGAATCAGTTGGTAGCGGTATGTTAGCCAAGCGACATCTAGAGTACTTTATCTTATCGTATTTCAAGTCATTTTAGCGTATTCCAAGTCCGCTTATTTTCTTACTTTTGAGCGCATTAGTACACGTGTACCTACTAGCATTTTCGGTAGATGAGTATTTAGTATGCCACATAAAGAAAAGCAGATGTCAAATCTACAAGCCACGAGTGATAAATTGGGTGGCGCTTAAATTACACGATTTAATGACAATTTACGTCATTTCTAGTTTATATACGATCAAACGCCACGGGTATGTTTTGACACAGTTTTTGTATCATTCATATGATATATTAATGAAATTCCGGCTCTCTGCCAAAATTCTTCTCTTCGTCAAGGTGTACGTCTCTACAGCGCCGGATGTGCGAGTGTGTTAGAGATTTATGTTAAATCGCAAATAATTGTAAAACTTTATCGCGATTTTGATTACCATCAATTATCCCCCGATTATCAGAAATATCTCCCTTATTTAAATTCAAAAAATACTTTATTTATAATAATAATAAATATTTTTTCTTCTAACCACGTAATCTTTGATTCGGAAAAAATAAACGACGAAGGAACTCATTAGTTACTCTTCAATTAAAATTCTCTTTTAGCTTCTCATATTCACACAAGGAATCTTTTGTCTGTTTGTGCCGGCTTTCTATTTTTACGTACAGCGCGGAGTAACGTCACTAAGCAGTATTCGGCAAGAAGGCATCGTCCGCGGATCGCAATCCTGAAATTTAGCCGACGACGATTGCTCTCAATAATACAGTATTTTAGTTACACGTTCCCTCTTCTATATGCCCGTCTTTTCGCTGTTGTCTTCCTTGTTATCATTTATAAGACCGTAATAACTTATAATAAGGTCGCGAAATAATTTCAGCATCGGCAAAATAAACTGTCATTCAGTGACGGATACGCCACTGTTGTTTGGGAGGGGTTAAGATAATGTAGATTTAGTAAACCACCAAAAGTCAAGCTTAATTGACGTATCGAAGGATTCTAAGTATTCAATAACGTCCGGGTTTCCTCGTCCATGCTTGTTTTGCTTCCACCTATTGGAGTGTGCTTATGTGTGCTGGTGATATGGAGGTGCAGAGACGGCGGCTATCTTAATTAATTTCTTTACTGCATTGTTCGCTCATTTTAAAATTAAATCTTTAAATAGTTTTTATTACTTGTCCACTGTTAGGTGTAGATTTTTTTCCTCTTTAATATTTATGTGCTGTAAATAGATTATTTATTTTGTAATGTAAGCATACGGATAATAAATATATTTTTATAATATTTGCTATCGATGTGTGGCAGCCCTCGGTTTTAGTATTTCGGTATTGTGGGCAGCCCGCTGCGATTTGTAATTAATTTCAAAGATAACGCTGATGTGCATGTTTGTAATCTTTTGTTTTTATTTCATTGGTTCGACGAAAATGTGGGTCAAGAGAAAACATTTTCACGGTGATATACCATAACGTCTTACTAGTGTGGTATCTTAAAAGTATCTTCTTCTTCTTTCTCGTTCCCTCACTGCTGAGGATCGTGACCACGCACGACGCCTTCTTGATAGTGTCGGACCAACGTGTGGGCGTTCTCCCCTGGGCACGTTTGCCGGCAATTTTTCCAAGAATTATTAGTTTCTCCAGACAGTGCTTTGGAGACCGCAAAATATGTCCGAAAAACCTGAAGGCTCTTAGTAGTATAAGTAATGATAATCTTGCTGACAATTTTGCACGCCTCATAACACAACATCATGTTAGCGGAGTCCTCTGCTCCTACTTAATTAAAATCGAGCGATTTCCTGAACTACAGAGGACTTTACTCTTTCTCCCTTGGGTTTGGCACTTATTGATAAATATAAATACACACAGATTAAGATAAAACTTGATTATTTACATTCACAATATTTCAAAATTGGGCGTCGAAAAGTTTTAATTATTTTAATTTTAAATTATTATTAATTGCGTGTTATAATAAGGTATGCGCTTTGCATATTGTATCCTTTTATATTTTAATTTGACACTAATATTAACAATGACTCGTAACTAAAATTAGCCATCTCGTATATTATTACATTACTTCTGTTATATTTTCAAAAGAGCTTGTAAAAGTCTACTTGAATAAAATATCATTTGAATTTGAAATTTCTTAAGGTTATAAATATTTTTCATAACTATTCAGGTACAATTATTTGCATATTGCACGCTGTGACTACAATTTATGTTTTAATTTTAAGACCTCAGGCAGCCCAAATTCGAAATTGAAAGTCTACTCGAATAACAATATCTAAACCAGATATTTATATATGACAATATCTACATATTTTTTAAGAATTGTATGTATACTTTAGCCTAATTTCCCGATATTCGTTCATCTATTGGGACTCAAGTTATCAGTCCGGTTGCCGGCTACTGTACTTTTATTGTTTACCAGCCGGTCGCTCAAGCACTCCGCTCAATCACTGATAACGCGTATCTGCGGATATGCGCACATTGAGAGCCGCCCGACGCCCGCTAAGTGATATCGTCGCTAAGCTTTGTTTGCGCGCGAGATAGCGTGCGTATTTTGGTACCCAGTACCCTTAAAGCTCAATAGTACTTATGCTTTTTACCGGATGTCAAAGGAAAAGTCAAAGTTTTTAAGTAGATTGCGGCAAACAGTCTCATCTGGCTATCGTCGTCACCGCTCTTATCACGACTTTTAACGAAAGCTTAACTGGTGTGATAACGAGAATATAAAGGCATACCTAAAAATAGTCCTAATTTTATTTATAAAAATTAAAATCGACTTTTTTGCTACTAAATTAATAACGTTATTTTTTTCGGTATGTATTTTAGGGTTCAATACCATCAAATGAGGAAAATGAACCCTTATAGGAACACTTCATTGTCCGTTTGTATATCTGTTAAGACTTAGGAGTGCGTGGAGTTATAAAGTTGACGTTAATTCCGTAATTACATACTGAGGTCTGCGTTTGACTGATAATGACGCATATTTGTTTTCAACCTAACACATCTTCCTCCAAGAACCAGTATCTTTTTTGACAATAAAAAAGGCAAAAGATGGCATTTTTTTCTGCCTCGCCTCAACGCACCTTTGGCTCCGATCGATTATATAGCCTGAGCTACACGTCCACTAGTTTCAATTTCAAGGAAACCTCACAAATTAAGGGTGTCTCGTGGCGTTAATCATGTCTTAATCATGTCTTAGGGGGACGTAGGTCGTATTGGAAGATGTTAACGTAATTAGCAACTTTAAGGGAAGTAGGCTAGGACCGGTACATCGCAAGTTCATTCTCTTATGTAACAAAATCTTACATTAATATGAGTCATACGGTCTTTGCATATTTTAGACGGTACTTTCACCTCTTAAAAGATCTTTAATCTTTACCCTTTCGTACATTATAACAAATGTTTTACCGTCCATTTTATCATTCTATCGAATATATCTCGATATGTGACATAAAAAGTCATTCTTAATACATCATTTGATGTTACTTATTTTTTATCATAACTTTTAGAAAATGGAGGCTAGCTGATTGATAGTTATTTCAAACAGGTAGTTGTCTTTTTATTTTGAAAAAAAGAATCAGAACGTTCCTCGATTAGTTGAATAGTAGAATTTATTACTTTTCATAATAGAATGAAAGATTACCTGCAGCAGAGTTTAATTATATCCTTAATATATAAAATATTGATGTACTGTCTACACTCCTTATTCGTGTCAATTTACGTGCAATAAAGTACAAAGACATTCAATAAAGCGGGTAAATAACACATTAGGAGTGTTACGGCGGCGGCCTTGTGCTGCCAGTCAAACAATCGTCAAAGCGAACGACGGAAAACTACAAAAGAGTCGTACCTTAGCCATTTGATGGGGATATTACGCTCAGAGGGCTACAACTGGGGCAAGGCGGGTCTATAATCTGCACTTTTACCTCATTGTACTCGTACGATGGATCTTAGTTTATACCAACTGTAAAAATATTCTATCCCGGCGGGCTGCTCTTCGTTTTGGCACTGACGCTTGTTTTGCCTTCGTTCACATTCTGTTATCAATATTGTGTCAAACCGTCATCATGACGACCGAATGTATGGTATTAATTGTCAAATACAATAGATGTTGTACTAAGAATTAAAATCGTTAATGTAGCTATGAATAATGAGGTACGCAGTTGTAAATATTTGTGGCGGCATTTCGACTAGAGGGCGATCTCTAGTCTTAATAAAAGTGGTAAAATAGAGTGGCAACATCAAGTAGAGTCTGCCCATCTCAGTTGTCACTTTGTCAGTCTTATACGAAATGCTAAGAGACGTACGCGTGTATTTGGTTGTTATATATGTATATAGTTTGGGACAACTCGTGTTGTGTTAGTGTCAAGTCGATAATGTATTTGTGTGTTTTGATTTGTGATTAGTGTGGTTTGATTTACTTATATCCTAATTTAAGATTAAATAGTTGGTGTTATGTGATAATAATATTGTGGTAATAAACGCAGACTTGGCATTTGCCAATAGATTTTTTCTTTATACTATTTGACGACGATATAAATATGACTTTTTTAAAAATTAAACATAAGATATTTTCACAACACTGCATTGTAATCAAACTTGCAAATCCACGGTAGCGCGCCCACATGTGTTTGCAATGCGCCAATATTTAAATTAAGATGGTGCTTTTCTGACAAAGCACTGTTAGCTATGTATGGTTAAACTCTCAATATCTATTAATTTATATTTTAAAGAGAAATAAAAAACCTATACGTAATAAGAGAAGTTTTTCGCACCCTTTTGTTAGAATCCTTGTCAAATATGGAAATCTCATAGTTGTCTTCTAATACGTAAATACCCAAAAAAAGGCAAGGACGTTATTGTGTGTATACATTATAGGTGCCTATCGCTCATATAGTACGTTTTCAAATTTAATATTTGTGTTGAACGTCCGTGTGCGCAGATAGTTAAATCCTTTAATGGATATATCAGGCCGCTTATTAAAAACATATATTTTTGAATTTTGAAATAAATGTGAACACGCATGCGTGATAGAGCCGTCAGACGCCAGGCGGCTATCGTATCTTACCGCACAGTCACATCCTCTGTAACTTTAGCGGACCCTGGTATTAGATCAGGTGGAAGAAATAAAAGTCAAATGAAATTGTCTTCATTTTTTAAATACATTTATCCGGATATCGCAGGCGTTTATGGGCAATCGTAGTCACTTGTCATCAGGTGAATCTGGCTGTCTTTTACCCCTATAAAAGTATAATCTATATTGTAAAAAGTCCAAAGTTCGCCTATAACCTTGAAGCTGCGCTTTTCTTTTGATTCTCTTAATGCATGCATAAAATGGAAAATTATGTTCACGTCACGCCAAGGGGAAGGGGGTTTAGAAAATATGACAAGCTGTGACAAGGACGTGATTTACGGATGGCCCCTAAGTGACTAATTTGTTCTGTTAATTATTTTCATCGCTAAATGTGACGTGAATTGTATACCGATGTCTAATTTTTAATCGTCAATAATTTCTGCTAGATTCCTTTTCAAATTAAATGTAAGCATCTTTGATTGGCTAGTGAGGTGTTTTATCGATAAAAGTGACTCAACTATAGGTACAAAATTTACCTCCGTGTCCTCTTTAAGAGCTGATTCGATCTCGCGATTACGTCCGCATAGAATTAATCTTGCAGGAGCCCTTAGTCCTGCTTTCCCTGGCTATATTGAAGAATCCGTTCTTTGCGGATGTCTTCTAACTATAAACTAGTTCCTTGCCAAACGTCATCTTTGTACGTCCCTTGATTTTCGAGATTTCATGACAGGTGGCCCCTAGGTCATCTTTGCTATGAACTGTTGACGCAGTGTGCAGTGACCCTGCCTTCCGCTAGTAGCCGTCGGTCATGGGTTCGATACCCGCTTCGAGTTTGTATATAATTTCTACAAAAAAATATTTGTATATAACAGGCGTCTGTTACCATGTCTATACATTAGTACGTATACCAAAAAATTTTGGCACTATTTTATGAAAATAGCGCTAGGGGGCAGGGGGGGCACAATTGTAGTTTATATAGAGGAGGGTGTGCGAATGCTAATATTTTATATAGTACATTAAGTTATTTATTAAAACTAGAAGCCAGTTGGTCTATATCCCACAAACCTTTTTTTAGCATATAACGACATATCTTGTTCTATTCAAAGCAAAAAAATGACATTAAATATAATATATTTTTATGGTTGTCACGTTTGCGCTATGACATCATCCAATACATGTGTGTATGAGAGATAAATCGTCTGGCATTGGTGTGCGTGGTGGCCAAGGGTGGCAGGCTGCGAGGGGCAGCACTAGCCACAACTTACACAGCTTTTTTGACTTTATATGTCTGATACCGGAGCCAGACGTAGCTTCATTTGAATGATCATTTGAATGATCATGTAGTATGTATTGTATGTATGGCCGGGGACTTTGTGTAACTGTACAAAGTGTAGTATAACTTTGAAGACTTTAAGGACAAAATGTAGAAACACTTTGAGCTATGTCTGGCTCCGGTATGAAAAAATGGTTTCAAATTCAAAAGTTTATTTAATAGCACTCAAATACAATATACCAGTGAGAACAATAATAATTCTACAACAGGTAAAACCCCCGCAGTGGGAAAAAATGGGCTCTAAATAATAATAATATATTAATACGTGAAGCATAAACTTTAGGAACTATTTTACGAAAATTGCGCGGACAGTGTGAGAGTGTGAAATTTGGCACAATTATAATTCTTCGGTAGGAGGATGTAATTTAGTAAAACACCATACATTAGCACACTTAGGGACGTTCGAAGAAATAAGATTGATCACCATCATCATTTTGAAGACTAATAGAAGGATATCATTATAGGATGAGATCAGATCGGAACTGGTTCGGCAGTAAAGGTCACGCAAGCAGTGGAAGTGAGTGTTCTTGTACACTTTAAAGAGATCCTAGGCCGGGGGCCCGGTGCGCAGGGGCCCGGCTCACGACGCGTGCTTGCAGTTCTACCGGCGCGCGGCGGCGGCGCAGTTCGACGCGCGCTACTTGGCCTCCAACGCCGAGCTGTACAACGAGCCGCACTCGCCCATCGTGCGCGCGGCGCGCCTCGTCACCGACCTGCTGCTGCACATCATCAGGTGAGCGACGGTTGGGCCAGAGGCAACCGAACCGAACCGAACGAAACGCCCCAACACTACCATCAGCACGAGAAAGGAAGAGTCGAAGCGCTTCGTGCGCGTTGGTGGAAAATCAACTACGTTAGGGTGGAGCCCCTCGCGGCGTCCTGCGTATATATAATCGGTTGACATTACAAATAATTAATCAGTAGGTAAGCTTTAAATCTAGTAATCTTTACAAATCATCTTTGTACGTCCCTCGGTTTTTGAGATTTCGTGATACAAAACGTGTTCTATAGGTGGTGAGAAGTCGGTACGTCACTGTCAGATGCGCGTCCGACAGGGCCTGAATGAAACAAAAGTGTCGGCTACTTAGTACGACGACGAGAGGTCGCAGCTTCGATTCTCTGTTACGACGGTACGTGCATCGTTTATTTGGTACCGCGACCCCCCGCCGCCCGCACTCGTACCTTGATACTTGATTGCATTCAAACCACTGGGTCACGGAGCGGCCGCTCCAGGCGCCTCAACTAGGGTCGAGTTTTAATATGCGATTATTTCGAATATATTTTATATAAAAAAGAACAAGTAAGAGGGGCGACATAATTGAATCTCGTTCCATCCGGAAATTTACCTCGGGCCGGCACTGAATAGACATACAACGCATCTGAGAGCCCTCTGGTAGTTGTCTATGAACGTCCGTAGTCACTATGGTTAAACGCCTGGCCGTTTGACCCATTACTTCATTCAAATCAAAATGTACTCTACAAATCTACATCTACACATCGCCCCTTTTACACACTTTTGAAAGAAAACTTTAATTTTTTCATTTCCCCTGCGAACATAGGTCGACGAAAACCGTTATACACAGAATGGTTGCATTTTCCGAGCATTTGCTTGGGGGATCCCTATATGAGTTTGTAGCGGCTGCTACATAACTAGATGGCAATGATGTCAAGTGGAAAAGGTTACACCAAAGCGAACTAGATGGCGCTGTACGGATTACGCCGACCGCAGTACAAGAACTAACTCACGCAAGCGAAGTTTCTACTTGCGATCACTATATATAGACCTTCCGACGCACAACTGTCGGCGAGGCGCGACCGCCCCGGGCAACTCCAACAAGCCCGGACTCGAAGATCTTCCTTTGCGGTGGTTGAGCATATCGACGTCGTTCAATATGGCGAGTGAACTGGTCACCGCAAGGGCGTCAAGACATAAATAGGGCTACCATAAGAAATCGTTGGGATTACAATCACAAGATCCTATTGCTGGCGCGATTTACTTACGAGGCTTATGTATTCATCGTTAACTTAAGTCAAAGCTCAGGAGTTAATCCGAATCGACTCAACTATGGGAAACTTCAAGAAAACGTTTTCTTCTTACTTTAGTACTTGGTACTTGGTATTTGCGAGCCGTGTCGTCATATAAAATAATATTATCAATTGGTTTTTCTTATACGTAGATACAAACTTATTGGACGACATTAATAAGTTACGTCTCACGTTAAAAAGTGGGCTCATCAAAATGTGACATTGTGTGACAATGATAGCTTTGTGACGTCAAATATCAAAAGTTAACACATTCAAGAAAAATTGAAAAAACCTTTCGATACTATTTTCATTTAATGTTTTTAATGCATGCATAAAATTTAAAAATATGTGATGTCACACGAAGGGTTATAAAATCATAAAATTTGTATGGCAATTTACGGATGACCCTTTAGCATTCAATGGGTTCATCGTGAACGTGCTAGGTCCATCGCGTTGCTTACTAGGTACCCAGACACAGCCGCCAAAGTTTCGTAGGTCTTTGTATCTTAAAAATAGCGTTATAAATAGTATATTATTATTCATAACATAATATGTGAAAAATTCGTGATACATCTATTCTTGCGAACTAGCCCGCATTATTTTTAATGAATATGTATGAGGTCTTTTAATTAATTTGGGGCCCGGCCCCAAAGCGACTGAAGGGGCGAAGTCAATCACACGTTTCCACCCCCATGTATTATTAATATGTAGTATTGAAAGGATTCTATAGTTTTATAATGGTTGGAGATATCGAACAATTGTTGAAGACTTGTACTCGAAAACACAAGGGTTGTCAGTAAGTGTGCTTGCGTTGGGGGCACTTGGGGGCATAAATGATCCTCTTTATATTGATGGAAGGCAGGATGTTAGGGTAGTTTGATTCTTTATGTCTTTACTTGTTTGTGTTTGTGAAGTGTGTGTTGGGTTGAGTGCTAATATATTTTTTTAATGTTTGAAAATTTCTCATAGAGTTTTATTATCTCAGCGGCAGAAATCGTACTAGTATCCGTTTCAATCCCCGCAATCGCTGGTGTGTTGTCGCAAATACTTTTAGTACTTCATTGTTAAAAATGGGTAGAATAGTATAATTAACTTTATACTTCATAGATCTTAGTAAAATTAACTTTCTTGAAAATAATAACAGATCTCATATCTAATAAATCCCAATTAGGAATTTAAAAACAGGACGCTTTGGTACTATTACCAACCGAGACGTGTCCGATGCCTGTTGTAATATACATTAACTTTAAATACGTAAACAAATAAACTTTTGTGCTAAATTCCAACTAATTAATTTGGAACTTTTCTCGTTAAGTTTTTTTTGTAAAAACGTACGCGCGTATTCTTAAACCTGAACTTTCCATGTAACAAAGTAAAAGTTGAGAATCATGTAAACGTCGCTCTGATGGATCGGTAGCGTTCAAGGTAAATCGGTAACCACGGCTATAATATTAAAAATAAGGACACCATTAAAAAGAACATTTTTAGAAGAAAAGACAAGCATATTCTTAAAAAGATTACACTGTTGAAGACTATAGTAAGAATTAAAGATATTAAACTTAAGTCTTCGTGGTTTATTAACATTATGATCTATTTATAACGAGTGCGTATCCCGATAATTTAGAATTGTCGATATTTGGTCCAGTCCATGTAGGATCATGGACTCAGCAGGCCAGTCACGACGAAAATTAATTATCGTGGAACGTACTCATTATAAATAGATTATATTCAGAATATTAAATATGTATGTAAGTAGTTGATGATTAAAATTTAGGGTAACGGGCAGATGGTAAAATTTTTATAACTATCGACAACTATTAAATTTTGTGTGCCAGCATTCTCGTAGGCAAGGCGTGTTGTAGACAATTGTGAAATAAGTATGGTTATTTCTGTTTAAAAAAAGACCTTTTAAAAGATTTTAAAGGGTCGGTTTGAATAGCATCTTCTACTCATCCCGGTCTAGTATCAGGGTCCGCTTAAATTGCAGATGTTGCTGTGGGGCCAGTTAAGATAACCGAATGTCGTCTGTCGTCACCCTCAAAAAACCCAATAATCTCTGCAATCTTACGATTAATATCGCTCAGTGACATTACTCATTGTTTTACATGCCTTCCGAAACACGGAGGAGGTCGGATATTTGAAAATCAGTTTTAGAATGGGTCACACATCTATAACCTGGCCGCGGGAAGAACTGCTTAACGATCGACTCAAATGTCGGCCACCGATTAAGCTACGACCACCTCAATCGAATTATCGCTTTGAATAGCGTTTCTTATGAAAATGAAGAAATGAGAACAAATGCTACACCACTAACACTGTTTCCGGGAAACGTCAATAATCACAACAAATTATATGGTATTGATAACTTTTCAAGATCTTCAAATTTTTAATTAGTTATAAAATATCACAGACTCAAAACAAAGTCTCTGATTTCCATCGTTGCATTGTCGCCCTACACGAGCAACGACAAGCATGGTGTTATTATTCAAAACGGCACTAATACTTGTATGAAATTAGTCCGCCGTCAATCTAAGGCGACTTTCAGCTATTTTGGTACTCCCATAAATTATATACCAGCGTCGTAAAATACTCCCGTTTGTTATGTTAAAAGCTAATTACATGTAGAGCTTTGTTAAAGATTGGGGAAGCTTTGGCGCTGAGCTTTTTAACAGTGTGTAATAAGCGTCAAATGGGAAGCTTATTGTGGGGTGTTTCTTTATTAAACCTGTCGGTAATAGGAAGAGGATAACTTATGTGCAGTATTGATAACTTAACCGTAGAAGATTCGGCTAAATCCTTAAGGACATAATGCCCAAACTCCTAGACTATAGTGATGGCCACTTCTAGGAGTATTTTCTTCTTCTTAACGCTAACCCTGTCTAGTACCAGGATCCGTTTAAATTGCAGAGGATGTGGCTATGGGGCGAGGTAAGATGACTGACCATCTGACGTCATCCCTGGAACCCCGCCAAACTCTGAAATCTCGCGACTTATATCACTCAGTGACATTAGTAGGGACCCACTTCTTCTTTTCGTTTCAATGGCAAAACTATATTTTGGGTGTAAGGGCCTATATGTTCAAAGCCCAGAAAGTAGCGAGTATATCTACAAAAGAAAATATCTAACTGAACATATGTATATGTGGAACCAACCACCGCTGGTACTACGTAAGAACCTTCAAGAAACTGTACTGCTGAAAAACTAAAATGAGATAACTTTTCCGAACCAGTGAATTCCGTATTTTTTTATTAATGAATATATAATACTTTTAAGATATATCTAATATTCCTGTTTGCCCTTTTACTAAGCTTAAATTAAAAGCTTGTATTAGGAGTAGATGCGAAAATACTTTAGCGATGTCGGGGCTTGAGCCGGGTACCTTGCGGCTTTCAGTCCATCTCTTCTACCGTTGAGCTATTGAGGCTCTACATATGCGGTCTAGGTGCAACAGCTGCTGCACCCACGCGGTCATCAGCTCAGCGCCGTGTCTCAGTATGGACAACGGAGCGATTTCTGAAACATTAGACATCGATAAATTAAATAGGTGGTACATTTTTAAATTATACTAGCTGTACCCCGCGACTTCGTCCGCGTGGGCCACCCTTATCACTTAGGAGTATAAAAAATACATAGTAACCGATTCTCAGACCTACTGAATAAGCATATAAAATTTTATAAAAATCGGTCAAGCCGTTTCGGAGGAGTGCGGTAATTAACATTGTGACACGAGATTTTTATATATATATATAAATTATAACGCAACCAGTCCTGTGTCTTTAAACTGCAAAGGATTCCCGTTTATCTTCATTTGAAATTTCGTGTCTAAATACTCCTCGTATGTACACACGTTTAAGCGTTTGGCAGAGATGCAGTTTTTTCTTGAGCTCTTGCCATCTGGCACCGATTTTGTCATTTAGTTGTAGCTAAAAAGGAAGAAAGTTAAACATTTCAGTTTTCTTTATTGATATAAGACTGAAAAATTATACCAATATCTTCTTCTTCCTAGCGTTATCCCGGTTAAATACCAGGGTCCGCTTAGGTTGTACAGGATGTGGCTGTGGGTCAAGTTAAGATAACCGATTGCCATATAACGTCATCCTGTGTGCCGTATAGTCCTGTATATATTTATTTATATTGAATATTTTGGGGCTTTTCATCTCAATGGACCGTGAAAGTGTGAAGTCCCGAGTATTAATATACTTGTGACGTCACGTGGGTTGTGGGCATGCCCATCGTGTACACAACAGTGGATCCGCGCCTGTTTAGAACTGTTTAAGTACCTAGTATTAATGGTGCCAAAATGGTAAGCGATTACAAGGAAATACGTGCAGATCGAATTCATGATATATACAATCATAGCAATAGCTAGGTAGACATTCGAGAATTTAAATCTTTCCCATGTAGATATTAGGGGACCTGTCTCAAAATTTACAATCCTGTAATGACAATGATAGTTGCTTGAGATATGTATTAATAAAATATATATGTGTGTGTGTGTGTGTGTGTGTGTGTGTGTGTGTGCGTGCGTACGTGCGTGTGTGTTTGTGTGCATAAAAAAATATCTGAAAACACGTTATAACTTTTTCGAAATATGCTATTATCATATGGAATACATATCATATACTTTTTTACAGTATTATTTAACCTATTTTAATATTTATATCAAATGATCCATTTTGACACAGGCTGACCGACAGACTGACAGTTGTCACTCCATCGTCCTTTAGAGTCAGTCAGTCCGTTTGTGTTAAGGGAATTTGTATCTGGAGATTCACAAATGATATTAATCTGAGCTGTTTGTGCGGTGCAACTCAAACAATGTGCCATTCTATATCGTGCCCTGCACGCCCTAACACATGCACGCAAGAGGACTTGATGGCTGCCACTGATAACGCAGTTGAAGTGGCTAAGTTCTGGGCCGACACAATTTAGTGCTTGCCAACGAAAGGCTAAGAAGAAGAAGCCAAGCCCGACGCTGCGCTCCCCATCTGTCGCCTCATAGTACGCTCGCATGACACTCTCATTCATTTTTGGGGACCATCTCATGCGACGCACTACACCACCGGTGGCGGGAGCCCTTGCGGGGGCACACGGCCCATTATGACGTTTTTCTTTTAAATAAGCTTTACGCTTAGGTGAAAAGAAAAGGGGAATATTTATTCACTCCAATGCATTCCTAGTTCAGGCAACAAACGAATGAATCGTCCTATATATTTATTGATTTTTCAACTTGTGTGTGAGCGTGTGCATGTGTGTGCATGTGTGTGCATATGTGTGCGTGGGTGTGTTCTCGCGCGTGCGCGCGCTTTTATTCCTGTGTGTGCGGGTGCGCGCGTGCGTGCGTGTATGTGTTTATGTCTGCGTGTATGTGCGTATGTCCGTGGATGTTATTGTGTTTGTGCGTTTGTGTATGTGCATTACATGTATATATAAACGTGACATCACATATTTTTCAACTATTTGTATGTATTCTAAAAAAAATCAAAGAAAACAGCAGTTGCAATTTCGTTTCATATTTTTAATTTTAGCATGTGACGTCACAAAGCTTTTAAACCCCCCCCATGCTCGTTGTCACACAACATTTTGGTAGTACCTTCTCGCCCATTTTAATGTGTGATGTTATTTTTGGGTGGTCCTTTGGCAATCTTACACTAACGTTTTGTGTTGATGTTTAAAATGACTGGCCCGTTGGCGCAGTGATTCCGCCTTTCGCTCCGAGGGTCGTGTGTTCGATTCCCGCATCGAGTCCGGGTGTATTATCGAAACATTATTTTTAAGCCCCGACGAAAAGAGTTCTGTCGTAAAATTCCCATTTAATTGAATTAAATGGGAATTTTACTACAGAACTCATCTACAGAACAAAAATCACGCACAAACGAATAAGTTGCATTTATTTCTATGCGGTTTTTGTTCCATTTAACGGGATTCAGCGGGATTTTGTTGGATTCTGGACTCAATGTATTGAAAAATTTTCAATACGTTGAGTTTTAAGTTTGACGTTTCTGCGTAAGTGGATATATGCGTGTATATGTGTCTCTATGGGGCATCTAAGCACATATGTGTCTCTATGCAGCGTCTAAACAAATGGAGTGATTTTAGATATTCGGCATCGACAATTTGTCCGGCGACATCTTGTGGCGACGCTACGAGCCGGGGCTGGACGCGGAGTCGGTGGCGATGTTCTCGCGCAGAACGGCGCGTCACCCGCCGCACGAGGCCTACCTTACGATCGTGGCTAAGCACCAGGTAACCCGCGTCACGTTACCTGTTTTTTTTTGTTTTTTTTATGTTACAAGGGGGCAGACGAGCAGGCAGCAGGCACCGAAGTGCCTACAGGCGCCCATGGACTTCAGCACGACCAGAAGGCCAGCAGATGCGCTGCCGGCCCTTAATGACGAGTTTAGGCCACCGGGGAGTCTCACAAACCGATATGGTTCCTACCTCTGCAACGCGATGGACACGGCACCCGCACGGTGAATCCATGGAATGCTAAGAAATTCGTCTCTACTATATGTTTATTTAAAGCTAAATACAAAATTTCAACTCTTTGTACAACAACATTGTAATATTTGTCAATTTTTTCCTATCGTCATGTCTCCGCTTCAACAAAATCTTATAAAGGTGTACTGTGGTAGTTGATATAATGTGTGTGTATCAGTGGGCATTGGTGTGCGTGTGCTTTTATTATAATGTTTGAATATAGGAATATTGTTTGTTATAAAAAATATTCGTATTCACACACCCTCCTCTTTATAAACTATAATTGTGTCAAATTTTATACTCCTACATCCGTGCAGTTTTCCTAAAATGGTACCGAAATTTTTTGCTTCATATATTAATTATAATAACAGTTGTTATGTTGTTTACATGGTTTTAAATGACAAAAAGTATTAATTAATATTTTTAATATATTTCTTTATACGGATTTTTTATCCAGGCGCCCTATTCACTGCAAAATAAGTTTGCGTGTATTTTTTTATAAATATTAACAAACCTATATATTTGACCTTTATAAATAAAAAATATATAATTTTTATGTAGTTTAATGTTATGCTATTTTTAATAAATAGTTTTTTAATAGACAAAGGAGAAATTGTAAGGGCACCTTAAATATTTATTTTTTCTATTTCAGCTGTGAAGATGCATCTGGCCAGGACATTGACAAAAAGGATAAAATTTCTACACATGGATTCTACATTGAGTTGGGCTCAGCTCAGGTAATATATTATTTATTTAAAAAGGTTAAGTCCTAAATTGCTCTATAGTAATAGGTTGTTTAAAGTGTGCTGTGCAATTAAATAGTAATGAAATAAAAAACAACTGAAGATTGTGATGTTTTTAGCATCATATATTTTTTATTGTAACTATCTATATTATACATCCGGCTGTCTGATAGAAATCTCTATGTATCAATAAGGCTGCCAATAGGCATGACGGCAATGATCAGAAATCATTTAAATTTCTGTCTTTATCTGACAAAATAAGATACATAAAGCTTAACAAACGTATTTATTCTTATATTGCGAGCGAGATTAATAGGGATTGACAAAAAAAAGAAAACTACAAAATACAAAAATCCGCCATGATAGCTAAAACGCCTAGCAGAGCGTATGACGTTACCATATATTATAAGTGCGCTCCGATAAGCGATCGCAACGTTTTAAAGTGCTCATTCAGATATACGACATTTCACAACTGCGATCGTTACGGTCCCGGCGAAAGCATCGAGGTGACGCTTAGTACTTCTTATTATTAAAACCAAATAGGTAATCTGTATTTTCAACCGACTTCAAAAAAGAAGATTCACAATTCGACTGTATTTTTATTAAATGTTTGTTACATCGGAACTTTCGACTGGGTAAACCGATTTCAATGGTTCATTTCTGTCTGACGGCTGGTATTTTCCGTCTGGTCCCATTTGGTTGGAATTTGGTTCAGTTCTGACAAATTGAAGTCGGTTTTTTTTTGATGAAGGAAAGATTATTTTGGTGTGCAATAAAAAATATTCATTCATTCATATTTATACCGTACATAAGAATATATTATGATAAAATTATAAATACAGTAAACGATAACTTGTCTGTCTGTTTTTAACTATATAAATCACACTTCGTGATTATATTGATTTTCTTCTTCCTAGCGTTATCTCCGTCTAAGATGATCTCGCTGTAGAGTGAGTTAAGACGACATCATTCCGGAACCTCACGGCTAATATCAGTAAGTGTCGTTAATCGGGACCCATTGTTTTACGTGGAGGAGGTCGCATATTTAAAAACCAGTGTTAGACTTGTGCACCCATCTATCGCCCGGCCGCGGTAAGGTCTACTTAACCTAGTGATCGAATCAAATGTCGGCCACTGATTAACCTACGACCTTATTCTGTGATCATATTGATTATAAGTTAGTGTTATGTAATTTAATCCAGCATATTATTCCTATAGTTTGGCGCGTGGGGAGCATTTGCGACTTGGGTGGGTCTGGCGGTATTTTCGACGCTCAAGGTCTGTCGCTACCACCAACTCCAAAATATACAGGTGTCAATGTACCGCGAGCGACAACGACTTGTCAACGAGGGAAGTTCCACTCCGCCACTACTGTCGCATAACTGAGCTGTGTGAGCTTTGATGAGGCATCAGTTACCACCAACATCCCGATATTTATGTTGCTGAGCTTTTTAAAGCACATTTAATTATAAAATGTACTATTAAGTCTTATTAAAAGTTCGGTTGATACTAGAATATGTATCAAAAGATCTGTATAATAACCAAGGGATTCACATATTCAGGATTTGGCCCTATTGAGAAAAGCGGAGAAAAATGTGGCATAATTTCGAAAATGTTATATATAGTTGACTAACAAATTTACTTTAACAATTTTCAATACAATCGATTAGGGGTCAGCCATATATTAAGACATAAGTTAAAGGGGGGAGGTTATTACCAAAATGTATGGAGATTAGAATCTAACCAAATCAATGTATTAAAATGTCCGTCGAAATCTGCGAATAAGGGGGGGAGGGGAGGCACCATATCAGAATGAGAAATGGTTGCATCTTCGAAGGCTAATTTGCTGTTTCCAATTGGCTACTTTTTCAAATATCCCCTCATAGAAAATGATCCTCCATATATTCTAATCTCTATATCAAAAGGCGTCATTGTGTGCCAACAAGCTGTGTGAAATCATATGTCAAAAATTATTTATTTTGTCTTTTATTAACATTATCTACATAAAATAATGACAAGATCCTCCTTTTTTTCATAATGTGACGTCACACCAAGGATGTTTCTAAAATGTGACAAAGACGGAAGGGGGGAGGTGTTAAAATAGTAAAATTCATGTGACTCATGGATGACCCCTCTGTAGTGTTTTATAAGGTACAAGTTAGGCAACTAATTTTTTAACTGTGATAATTTTAACAAAAACAATTTTATTATTTAGTGCAAAAATTTTATCAACTAATGTTTAAAGTTAAGATCCTCGTTCAAATTTGATTTAACAATATACATATTTATCATCATAAAAAACTATTTACAACTTTACGCACATTTTTTGTTCGTTGCTTTAGCACTTTAAAATAATTATCAGATATTTTTTATTTAATTAGAGGTAGCGCCATGCTTGTAGCCGAATTGGTCCGGCGCGTCCGGGTACCAGTACCTCTTTCTCACATGGTGGTTATTATGGCGGCAATGAGATGGAAGTGTGGGTTCCTATAAAAGCAATGTATGACCTAAGTGAATAATCCCGGATTTATTTAAATATATCCGGGATTATTCACTTAGGTCTTTATGACTAATACAGACAAAGCGCAGACAAGTTCTTCCATCATTAACAGTATATCAAGAATCCTAACCAAATTCATAAGTTACTTTGATTGAGTGCCGCTGTGCTATCTTCTTGCCAACCCAAGTATTTAGTTTAGGTGGAGGAAAAAAGTAAGTTAATTTCCATCAGTGGATTTATCTGAAACTAAAGAAAAGACAAGAAGGAGGTGCGGGGACGACACTATATTCAATCCAATACTGAGAAATACTACATTAGACCACACGTCAGCATGTGATAAATAATATGTCACATGTTCGTTGGTCTAATTTATTTAATCAATATGTATGTCTTTAATCAATATGTAATCTTCTGGGTCTATAATTATCCCTTAAATAATATTTTAAACAAAAGCACCGTATATACGAGTATTCAATTCCCGCCAGTTCTATTACAATTTTTCACTAACGTCATCTAAATGTAAAAAGGCAACGAGCGTGCAGCATACAGTCTATGACCTAGTTAACTTATTATTTTAAAATATTAGACTGTATGCTAACGCTCGGCGAACTAATAAAAAAAAATATTGAATTGACTCGTTAAAATAAATAGCATCTCAGAATAGCCGAAATGGGAACAGCCCGACATAACTCGGGGGTTTTATTACACGCGCGTCGAATAAGTATGAGTGCGTATAAATAAAAAGTGGCTACCTGCGCCCGTAATCTGCGTTTATTGAGGGAGAGCCGTTTATATAGAAATATAAAGGGCAATGAGCCATACCATACTACTATATGTAGGAACGAAATTGACCTGTATTAAATAAATTTAGAGCCTCAATAGCTCAACTGTATAAGGTATGGACTGAAATCCGTAAGGTACCCGGTTCAAATTCCACCGCCGTAGAGGGGAGATGTGCATCAACACAACTGACCCTTGTTAGCGTGTGGGCGTTAACATAAATTTCACGGGACAAGATCTTTTAAAGTTATTTCACAAACACCATTATCACGCATCAGATACGGAACCCGTTCACACGTTCTGGGCCTTTTTATCTTGTATACCGAAGTTAATAGGTTAAAAACAAAATTTTCCCTTTATTTTGCACTTTATCTAAGCACTTTGGGTTGTTCTTGCTTGTCATGGCCTTTTAAATAACGTTTTATTACATTAATTACGGTACCACAACTCAACACCAGGTGAGATCGTCATAAAGTGATAATATGTTAATAATACGTCACAATAACCACGCAATGTGGTTCGGCCGGTAGTCCGGCCTAGGGTTTCCGAACTATTAGACGTAGAGACTTGAAATTTTATATGTTGATAAAACATGCTATAAACTCATTACGAAAACAATTCTAAACGAAATCGGACAATAACTGTCGCTGTTATTTAACAAATACCTTTATCGCGTATTAGATACGGAACCCTTCTATACAAGCGTGTCTTAACACGCTCTTGGCCAGTTATATTGTATGTCAAACTTCATAAGGACTAACGTGTGTTTTACCTTATAGTATATAACTACTGACGCCCATGAAAGACTGCACCACTATAACTCGCAGTTGCTTGCCCAAAGGAATAAGGATGACTTAAAAATATAATTTATTACTAACAATTACATATTAAAAACCTTCTTCTTGGTCGCTGCACTCTTGGCAGAGCGGTCGTGGCTGTCATTTATTGTGCGGCAAGCTTGGTACCGCACCGCACGCCTGGTACTCTCGTGGAGAGGACAGTTTGTGGTAGACTTAATTCAGGTCAGTCCACCTCAAGGGGGACCTTCCACGCGGTCTAGTACCGTCTACTTTGCCCTGAACCACATAACTATATGGCATGATGTCGAGAGGAATAAACGATTACACCAAAGCAAACTAGATGGCGCTGTACCAATGACGACGACTATATAAAATTGTGGTGCTAAAATATATTTTATTTGAACCATTAAATAAGTGCATTTTTTATGTCACAGTCTAGAGTCTAGACCGAAAGTTAATAGAATGAGCTGGATGTACGTCAAATTGTAGAATTTCCACATCACGCTTTAACCACCGCAAAAATAAAAGTAAATATATAAATATATAGGACTATATGACACACGGACGTCTGTTCCCAAGCTAGACAACTTAATGCCTGTGTTATAGGTAACAGCCGCCTGTTATACACAAATATATATATCTTTTGTAAATATATAAATACATACATGTGGATAATACACCCAGACTCGAGGCGGGAATCCCCGTCCCTTATTCCCTCAGCTACAGGGACTAAAAAATCCAGGCGAGAAGTTCCAGGATCGCCTGCAACCTGAAGGAACCATAGTCTTCTGACCTAGGGTAGGCCACGTCAAAGAGATTCATTATCATTCTAGCTAGCCCATCGCACTCGCACAACAAGTGCCCCATCGTTTCTGTTTCTTCCTGACAGGCCCTGCAAAAAGCAATGTATAATAAACATAATTAAGTCTTCTATCTCAATTCATACGGTATATATGCCGGCTTTTGAGAAATGAGTAAGCATACCCATTTCTCAAAAGCCGGCAACGCATCTGTGATCCATTAAAAGTTGTGGGTATCGGTAGAGGAAGGAAGTCGTGGCTTAGGATCTACTGGAAGTGAACCGCGAAAGGCAACGTTGGCCAAAGAGGATGAATTATGCGACATTACGACCAACCTCCAATAGTGGAGAGACACACGACAAAGTAGATTGCCCTTTGTCAACGTATATTCATAACTTTATTTTAATGGTTTAACTAATAGAAAATATACATTTCTCGCATAGGCTGGAAATGTTATTACGTAATTGGTTTTAGGATTTTTATCTGTGATTGCTGACAAGGAACGCCGCGAGCACGAAATTCGTGGGATACGAGGTCTCGTATCCCAATAATTTCGTTCATTCTTAGTAGCGCCTTATTCTATCAATTCTTTTTTGGTCAATCCGATACTGGCTGACTCAACGCCAGTACGCTAAGAACGCCTCCGCAGGGAAGCGTTGTGTGTTGTTACATGGTGGTATCTGCCAATCGATTTACTTCGCTTCCAGAAGTTTGTGCTAGACCCTCAGATTGCGTTACGTAATACCTTAATTACCATAGACAATTAATTATTAATATTTTAACGTTAAATTTTAAATACTAATTAATGTGTCAATTTTTATATTTCAATTATTTGGATGTTGTGTGTTGTTACATGGTGGTATCTGCCAATCGATTTACTTCGCTTCCAGAAGTTTGTGACGAGCCAAAATTCAGACAAGAGAACGTCTGTCAAGTCTGCTTATAAAGCAATAAAAGAAGTACGTCTGGACTTAAAATTATCCGCAAATGTTATGTGTAAAAGCAATCGTTGATTGTTCAAAGCCGCAGTATACAAGGATACATGTTGCCAGAATGATCGCCTACCTTTAAAGATGATGTCACTATAAGAGGACTAGATAGATGATAAAAAAAAATTTGCAACAAACATCTGTAAATAACCTTGCGAATACGAATGCTACATTGTTACATCTGAGGGTTTAGCACGAACTCTCCGGAGTGAAGTAAGTCGACGAGTCGACTTTATTTAGGTTCAAAAAATGCTGGCCGATAATTCTGAGGATCTAGCACGAACATTTCGAACCGTTCGAGTCGAAGATTCGACTTTAAAAACATTCGTGCTGGGCCCACATCGGATCATCCTTATCATGCGGGTTGCATCAGTATTGATGAAAAGCGTAACACAATAAAGACTTGCCTCTTGTGGGTCTAGCAAGAATATTTTCATCTTAATACAGTCGAATCTTCACATTTGAGCGGTACGAAATGTTCTTCCGAGGGCCTCTGAGGCGCTAGCACGAACATTCTCGATAGTTTTACTTACTTTTACATACGAAATCGAACGTCAAATGAAACATTAATGCCACCGTTTTACACAACTTAGTTGCTAAATATTGCTATCGCGAATGAAATCGGAACTCACACGTATTGAGTCCTCCTTACGGCCATCAAAAATGGAAGCACGAACCTTCATTTGACTTTCTTTTTCGAATGTAAAGTAAGTAAAACTATCAAGAATGTTCGTGCTAGGCCCACTAGACGGTAAAAGACCACCCTTACAAAAGATCAGAAGCCTTTGAAATGTGGTATTACCGAAGAATGCTTCGAAAAAGCTGTGACCAAAAACTAAGCGTGGCGCCTATAGCCAAAGGAAAACGTGACTATGAAACATGGGCCTTCTGGGAATGCACTTGGATAACCAACGTCGCCCAACTATTTCGTTTGGCCAAAGAGGGTGGATTGTTTGAGATGACGGCCAACCTCCAATAGTGGCGAGTCACACGAAGATGAAAATTTTTTTTAAAATAATAACTGGCATTTTCGACTTTTAAGTCTACGTTTTTCAATTTTGCGTATGGCAACCCCGTCTCATACACAACATGCGGTTCTAAACTTCATGTACTGCTGCATGCATATATAATTCACATTATACGGTGGCTTTAAAGGGTTGTTCGCGTCTACTATAATTTCATGAAACATAAAAGAATATCCTTCAAACTCTATTTAACATAATGTGTTTTTTGCCCTTAAAAATGCAATGATTGAAAAATATCTAATAAGAAAGGAACACAAACGACTCTACTCAGCCTAGATTATATTCAATAGTTGCATCTTCATATTTAGAAGGACCAAATTTTTTTACAAAAAATATTATAAAATTGAATGTTCTTAATGATATTAGGTCAACAATTGAAGAAATAAAAGTCAAAGAGCAAATTCATTATTTAATCGCTTTTTATTAAATTCAACTGACGAAGCCCTACTTACGTAATGGTAGAGAATTTTAAACAGAACAACTCTATTGCAAACGGCGAGTAGAAAGGAATTTTTAAACTAACATTTTTATTAAAACGAAGAGACAAAGTATAAAGGATAAAAAGGAATTCAAATTACACATTTAGGCATTATTCGATAGGACAAAAGTCTA
>JANCMC010033613.1:21460976-21476744 GCA_024363005.1 Charaxes varanes | reverse complement strand
AATATCTTCCTACATAAATAGATAACTAATTTCCAAATAATAATTTTACAAGTTCGGCAGATCTACTTATATTTTTTTAACCATGTGACCCGCATACATCTCAGTTTTTAACGACGTGGCCCTTGCCTAACAAAAAGTTGCAGACGTCTGATTTCAAAATAAGAATTCTTAACTCTTTCTGATCTTTAACGATCAGATAAATATAATCCAGGTGACGACGAAACACTATTTACATTTTAAATCTTTTCTATTGCCAGTAAGATCAGTTTTTATACGAACAAAAGGAACAAGCCAATATATACAAAAATAATAGTACGAATCTGTAAATATATAGAGTACAGTAAATAGTATATTTTTTTAATGTATACTTATCACTTCTGCCAAGATTGCTCATAGAAATATTCTATAACAATGGCAATTTGAAATATTTATTGCATTACGTTTTCAGTTGGCACAAAGGAACCGAGAAAATGTTTCAGCGACGCTTAATGAAATGTACTGATGAAATTACGTCGCCCGTGAATTTTGTACCGACGTTCCGTCAATAAAAGCCCGATACGTATTACGTATAACGGAATAAAATTTGAATTATACGCATTCGACGCTTTGTCATGTGAGGAACATGTTTCAGATTCGAAATTTAAAATGGTTCAATTAGATGACATTTCTATAGTCGATCAAAAAAGTAATTTACCATTTTGGATGACAGCTTCTACTTAAAGAAAGTTTTGCAAAGGGTTACAGTTAAAAATTAACTTAATGCATAACAAGCAAATATGAGCCTTTTAACTGAAATGAACTTTTTGACGTGCAAACTACATTCGACCTTAGCGTGGCAAACCAATTCTTGGTCAACTATAAATAAATTAATAATTTAAATAATCAGTTCACTAGAATGTGTGCTACATGTTTGTTGCGTATATGTATAAAAAAACAAAGCGTCAGTCAGTAAGGGTTCCGTACCATAACTTATTACTTTACCAAGTTATGTTAATATTTATACTTTTCTAAGATATATTTTGAAAGCCGGCGTAACATTTTTTGGGCTGTAACTACAAATTTACGGTTTTCGGAATTTTCTTATACTTGTACGTCAGAATTGCCAAATTTCATAGTTCAAGGTCAACGGGAAGTATCCTATATAGGTCTTGATTCTCTTTTGAACTAGTATGTGAAATGCGACATAAATGGCCCAAGCTTTTGAACGGATACATTTAGAGGATTGATTTTTTCATGAGCTTCAAGGGATCACCAACCTCAGTACCTTTTTAGTATAAATTTCAATTTTATCTCCCCCTTCCATTGGAGGTACGGAACCAGGAAAACAAAAAAGTGATTGTCATAAATTTTGTTTTTTCTTCTTTGTCAAATGCAGTTTTTTGAAATTATAATTATTAAATTTATTTATTAAAAAGGTTCCTTGTCGGACCCTACTCAAAATGGGTGCGGCTGTAAATAATTCTGTATCTTGCAGCAGTTGGCAGCAGCGGCGGCCGCGCAGATGGCGTTCGAGCAGCAGAGCGCCGCGGCCATGCAGGCCTTGCAGCACCAGATACTTAGGGGTATGTCGTTATTGTTTCTATGTACATTTTCAAAAAGCCTTTTCTTTACTGTCTAGCACAATATCTTTTTTAGTGCTGTGCTCGGTGTCTGAAATACTAAGTGAAGGTTTGTTTGCTTCTTGACTAGGGTTTATCCGGCACTGACCAAGACATATGTATATGTATATAGTATGTACGGGGAGGTTATGTTTTCCTACAGCCCTTCTTGTGGATAGGACAGATGACTCCAACGTTCCATTCTTGGGGCAGTTTTTCCAGGCTCCAAATACTACTCAGCAACCAAAAACAAGCAAAATAAAATTTATAAATTCATAACTGTTATTGGACTATTCTTGATACGTTGAAATTTTGATGAAGTTTGCATACGACAGTGTTTGTCGAGTAAGTTAGAAATAGAACGAGATTTATTTGACACATAAAACCTGCTTATTTAACACTTGCAAAAGCTTAGTGTGCAAGCGCACTATAAAATGCCACAGATATAATTATTGTCGGTATTCCGTTGGATACCATCAGAGGGTACGTTCCCATTACTTCGTGATTATCCGCTGTAAATAAAAGTGCTTTGTACAGTCTGCGAGAAGAATATTGAATAGTTGGTGTTATTATTGATCCCTATCAATAACTCCCGGAAAAGACACCAACGTGTCCGTTACACAGGCAATATTGGAGGTAAATAGTTGATACATCATTATGGAGAGATTGTGGAGTCAGAAGCTCTACAAGTAACGTCAGATGGCAGTCGGTCATCTTAACTCGCCTCACAGCCATGGTCTACAATTTCCTTTTGATCTACTTTTATCGCTTATCAGATTCGAAACCCTTTTATATGAGCGTGTCTCGACTCGCTCACGGGGTGAATTCTGGCACGGGCATATTATCGAAGTTTTCATAAGGATCCCTAAGATTTTCGAAAACGGTCTATCATCTATGTTCCACAGAGATAATGTTGGATTTTAATAGTGAAAGAATTTTTCAAATCGGTCAAGTAGTTTCAGAACCTATTCAATGCAAACAAACATTCAAATTTCTAAATATGTTGTATTCTTGAACATATGTATGCGCATTGTAAACGGAGGGAGGAGACTGGCTACCGCAACACAGCTCCGCAACGTATTTTTTTTGGGTTGAATCTTACAACTCATGCAGCAGATATCTATAACCGATTGAGCTGAAATTTTGCACAATAATGCCTAAATTCATCCTTGGAACCCCCACAACACGACTAAGTATCACTCAGTGAAATTAAAGTTTATCTCCCACCTTACTAACATAAAAAATGAATGAACAAAATCTAAATATAACATACCAATAATAAGGAAGAAACCATTTTCTTCTACCTAGCGTTATCCCGGTCTAGTGCCAGGGTCAGCTTATATTTCAGAGGATACGGCTGAGGGGCGAGTTAAGGTGACCGACTTTGGTCCAACGTCAACCCCGGAACCCCAACAATCTCACAACTAAGATCACTCAGTGAAATTAAAGTTTATCTCCCACCTTACTAACATAAAAAAATATTGTAGTACTACGGAACCTTAATACGAGTGTGCTTTAGACCGACACGACTGAAATAAGACTTCTTTAGCGTCATCTATATGTATGTATATTTGTCGCAGCTTAATTAGCCGTTCAGTTAAATATAAATAAAAGTTAAAGGCAAAAGTATACTAGACATTTGATTGAAAGTTCGCCTCAACGGATCACACTTTTCGTTGCACTGTCATCAGGTATTCACCAGCTTACTCCCCGAGTCAAACGTGCGTATAGAAGTTTTACTTCAATAATGTCTTAGTAGTAGTGGACTTTTTATATTAATATAGAAATCTTCGTAACCATAAGGACTCATTCGTTCATTTGAATGTGGTGCCACGGGGACTAGAAGTATGATTTAGCAAGGTTAGCTTTTAAACAGCGCTTGTAGCCGAATTTGGCCGGCGCGTCCGGGTATCAATACCTCTTTCTCACATAAGATCGGCGTGAAGTGGTGGCCATGCTGTCACGTCAAGTGATGGTATTGTTGTCGCGTTTCGTTGGGTTTGTAAGAATTCCCGGTGGCCTAAATCCCTCTAGGCAATGCATCTTAAAACCTTCTAGGTACAGATGTCCATGGGCGGTCTATGTGACTACTTAGATAAACAGCCTGCTCGTTTGCCCCTTGTAGTATTAAAAAAATTGAATTACGTCCTTCACTCTACCGCCCCTGACAAAACGTTATAGCAATGGCGTGTACTTATACAATTGCATGCAGGCTTTCTTTAAAGATGTACAAATTTCAAAATTAACATGAAAATAAGTGAACTGAAAATTAGCACGGAAAGTGTCAGTTAGGGCTTTTAAAAATAGTTAACGAACGATTCTCGAAACTACCTAAATATGCGCAAAAAAATTCATAAGAATTGGTAATGCCGTTTTGGAGGAGTTTGTCGATAAACACTGTGGCACGGAAATTTTATATATTAAATCAGCATTCGCAAACCGTCCTCTATATAAATTGTGACTGTGCCAATGGAACCAAAGAGTGGGTGCGTCAATACCCCAACAGCGGGTAGGGTTTGAGCCGGGTACCTTGTGGGTTTCAGTCCTTACCTTATACCGTTGAGCTATTAAGGCTCTACTCACTACTCTATTCTACTCAATACAAATTACGCACAAAACAGTGTTCGGAATCGTATAAGTCTTACTTACTTAATTTTTTCATTTGCTACAAGAAAATATTGTCATACATAGATATAGTAAAGTGTCAATATATATAAAAGATGCCTTTGTAATACGCAATGGTTAACGATGTTCCAATTGCTATTATTTCTTCGTATCGACCTAGATGGAACATGTCGCCTCGTCTCGTCTCTGTTATTGCTAGTTAACTTAACTTTGCTCACTTACTAACAGTTGCCGAATTCTGAGTTGGTTTGACAGGGTCGGGTACATCTCCGACCAGTGAGAGCTGGAGCTTAAATGCGGCGGTCACACCTGGTTTTTGAATGATGATGCTAATAGAAGATCATTTTCATCAGTCATTGCTAAGTTAACCTAACTTTGCTTACTTACTAACCAGAGCCGTATTCTGAGTTGCTTTGGCAGGGTCGGGTACATCTCCGACCTGTAAGAGCTGGAGCCTAAATGCGGCGGTCACATCTGTTTCTCTCGGCGAGTGATCAGCGCCGTGGCGATCGTTAGAGCAGAGCAAGGGTAACTTAACCTAGTGATCGACTCAAATGCCGACAACTGATTGGGCCACGGCCTTCTCAATTCAAACGTAATTAGTACGGATTATAATTATGTTTGAAGTTTTTCGTAATTAAAAGTACTACTTTTATATTATAGGAACACGCAAATGAAATTGGAAAAAAGACAAACAGCAGCTCTTATAATTAAATAGCATCAAAGCAAAAGCTCTTTGACACGTATTTACACAGTAATTTTAAATATGATTTAGTTCTTCCAGTTCCAATATTATTTCTAAACTAGCGACTCGCCCCGGCTTCGTTCGATTAGCATTAACCGTATTCTCATTAATTTATAGAAAATTAAACCTAATAGAGTAAACTTTGTAGATCATAATAAACATGCGTTAGTTTTTATTTTTTTGTGCGGAACCCTTATTGTCCAGATGAAATAAAGTACCCTATTCCTTGTAAAATTAGCTATCTACCAGTGAAAGTTCCATCCAAATCGGTAAAGCCCTTCTGGAGGTTACCTAAAACAAATAGACGGACAGACTGACTGACAGACAGAAATGCCTGCATTTTTGCCATAAGTATCGTATGTATGGTAAAAAAATTATTTCCACATTACAAACAGATTTTCAATTTTATTTAGATGCATAAAGATAACTAGTCGTTACCCGCGACTTTATCCGCTTAAAATTAAGTGAAAAGTTTTACCATAACAATATAATTATAGTCTATAGCTTTCCTCAATAAATAGACCATCTAACACTGAAATAATTTTTCAAATCAGACCAGTAGTACCTGAGATTAGCGCGTTCAAGTAAACAAACAAAAAACTCTTCAGCTTTATATATTAGTATAGATATAGATACTGATACAGACACAAACACAGACACAGACACAGACACAGAGGCAGACGAAGACGTAGACGTAGACGCAGACGCAGACGCAGACTCAGACGCAGACTCCGACGCAGACTCAGACGCAGACACAAACGCAGACGCAGACACAAACGCAGACGCAGACACAAACGCAGACGCAGACACAGATATAGATAAATGAGTGATTAATTTCGTAAAATATCTTATGAAAATATTGACACAACCTTACTATTCATTACGTTAAATCCAGAACGATTTACCTTAAACTCAAGAATTTCGTATGCAGCGAGTAACCTGTACGCTGTCTTACCCATGTTGAATAAATAATATTCGTAAAAGCTTCCTTGCCGCGATACCATTATTTCTTAATATTTTATATCGCTTCCCACATACAGCTGTGCTTTATATTAAAACTAGCTAAAACCCGCGACTTCGATCGCGTTATATCTAGCTATATTGTCTCACTTTAATTGGAATCTTTTATAGCCAAACGCTATAAGGTTGAAATGTAATTCATGAGGTTCGGTTCCAACCAGTCTGGGCTATCATAGTAGCCAGTCCTAGCGCAAGTTTGCAAAAGAAAGCCGTGTAGTGTATTACAATACGCGCTTAGTTCTTAAGGAACTTCGTTCCTGTTTAGAAACTATCCCTTTTAGGAACGAAGTTCCTTATTACATAAACATTAATTCCAAGTTCTATTAGAGATAAGAAGAAAATTTCGGGTATGAATTTTCGACTATAATTTTTTTATTATGATTTTTTTTATCTCTAAGTTAGGGATACGCTCAATCCAGGTACGTTTATATACATTAATTGTATGGTGCATAAAATTGAAGGTTTATATTAAGTATAAAAGCTCAATTATTAGTTTATTTCTTTTTATTTTATATTTTGATTAAATTTTTAAATTATACTTACAAAATGTATATAACAAAATAAAACATTGGGCTCGTCCGGGATCTAACCACGAGACCTATGCATCCTCCTATACGAAACTTGATTCTAATAATTTCCCTAAAGTGTATATTCCCAATTTTATTTAGAATATACCCTTGATAACAAAAAAAAAACATCAATAAGGAAATAAACTTTGGACCCATCCAGTTCCTATCACTAACGGTGAATCTTACGGATATTAAGAGCACGTTTAATGGCCTTTTATTATAAACAATCATTTGTATAATAAACACATTATCTCAAACAAGGAGATATTGTAAACAAACATTGCGTTCATGTTTATCAACGGGCTCATACTTAACCAGTTCTCTGCTGTACTGTAAAATCTAAGAGTTCACGACTCACATATAATTCCAATAGCGTTCTATTTAATGACAAAACAAAAGGAAACAACACATACCTCCTTTAAATGAATCATTCATACATTCGCTTAGCAGTATTCTAATTAGTGATCCCGAGAATACGAACGCAGACACATTCATTATACATTCAATAAATATTATTTTAGTAATTTTATTCTTAGAAAAGCGCTTACATGTATTCGAACACGAATGCGAGTGATCACATAATACCTCGCAAATTGGAATGTTCTCAGTAATAACATTTCTACGTAAGTAATGCACAATTATTTGATAAAAGCTAAAAGCAAAATAGCGGAGTACTTAAAATAAGATACTTGAAAGCATCTGACAAACTCACGCCTTGAAAGCCTTACTTGTGAACTCGTCAGCGTCAAGATGTTCTGTGAAAATCGCAGACATATCCCGTCTCTTGATATTTTCGTCTAAAATTTACTTACCATTTGGTCTTACAAAGGAGTCTAAAGGCATGGCTAGTTAGTGAATTTTTTTACTCTATTGACGTTAAGAAACAGTAGTAAATTGTAAAACATGCATATATATATATTTTATTTTACTGATATTTAGTGACTCATTGGTTTCGGTGCCTGTTTCTGAATTTCTCTGATTAAAGGGTCAACATAATTCTCACGTAAATTGTTGTAACCCGAAATTCTCAACATCACAGTAAAGCATTACAAACGTGCAAATTGAAATAAAATCTTCATTATATAACACATTTGTGTATACAATTGTATATTCAATAACGGCGTTTACATTATTGTATACAATAATTTATTAAAAAGTGACTGTTATATCAGAATTTATTTTTTTGTAGCGCTCTACTGTAAAGTTTGGGGTTACAACCACAAGCTCACCAATGCCAAACGATTTAAACGTGGGCGAATTTCGCTCAGCCGACGTTCTCTAGTATATATTATTATTATTTTTTTATTATTTATAGCCTATTTATTCCCATTGCAGGGTAAAGGCCGCCCTAGCCAATAATAATAATCATTTATACTATTAAAATGAAACTTTCCTTTATAGTAAATAGACATTTCTGGCGTGTAATTAAGGGTACCAGTACTCCTTTCTCACATAAGATCGACGTGAAGTGGCGGCAACACTGTCACGTCAAGTTATGGTATTATTGTTGCATTTCGTTCGCTTTTTGAGACTTCTCGCTTCATTAAAGGCCGGCAACGCATCTGATAGTCTTCTGGCGGTGCAAATGTCCATGGACATCGGTACTCACCTATATAAACCAAAAAAACGAGGTTATTAATGAAATCTTACGTCAGTATGTACTCAACAACAAAAATGGCGAGTCGTTAAAAAACAAGACATCTGTGCAAACAGCGAACACTTCATGGTACACCATGTCAGGCATGGTGTCGTACCGGTCATTGTACGCTATATTTTTGTAACCTTCCTTCCTTCCTTTCAACCCGATGACATCCACTGCTGGATATAGTCCTCCTCCATTGACTTCCACAGAGCTCTATTTTGTGATAAGGATAATCAACGGCTTCCCGCAAAACCGAACTATGTCGTCAGTCCATCGTGTAGGAGGCCTTCCAGATCGTCGTCCACCGGTACGAGGACGCCATTCTAAAACCTTTGTTCCCCATCGGCTGTCCGTCCTTCGGGCTATGTGATTGCCACTTCAACTTGCAAATTTTGAGAACAATGTCGGCGTTTAACTATATCATCGGTTGTTGTGTTGTAATTGTAGGTATATCACAATTATTTTTTGTTTCTCTATTGGCAACCCTATTTTTAATGAGCACAATTTTTTCTCACTCTATTGGCAACCCTATTTTTAATGAACGCTTTTTTTTAATATATCACGTCTACGAAAACCACAAATCCAACCAACGAGTGTGTGTGGCATCTTTAACACGCTATTAACAGTGATCGGACACAGAAAGCCATAACTAAGCCGTTCCGTTAGATATGGCGCGGTATTTGACGGCACGCGCCATTTTTACGTCTGTGTAAAATATAAAAGAATTGCGAAAAAAGTGTCTATGTCACTTCGACGCACTCCGTACATAAGATGCAACATTTGATAACCCAGGTGTATGTTTAAAATCTCTCTTTATAGTGGCCACTAACACTCACCTTCACTGCCAGTGTTCCCTCCCCTGTCTAGCTAAATCTGGTATAATCCTACTAGTGCGGCTTTAAATGTCTTTTCCAATAATGAACATATGATACTTCTTGACAAGTTAAGGTCTTTTAGTAGGTTGTACGAGGATTTTGCTTGTATACCCTTCGCTCCTATCTCTACCGCGTATAAGATGGTTTTGTAATTGTTTTTGGTGATACATTAATTTAATGCGTAAATTTTAATAGATAAATTAAATTGAAAATACATACCTGCAAGACTTATTTTTCAAAAGAGACATTCGAATTCCATAGGAAATAGTCCCGACTTAAAAATCCATAAATAAACTAACGTATAGAAAACACTATTCTTATTTGAAGTAATGCAATTTGTAAAGAAAATTATAGACAATTTTTATATATATTTAAAATCATCCAAGATATAAGCCAGTACGGTGTGAAATTACTGACAATGTGAAAAAAAAAAAACCTCCATCCCAAACATACTTTGTAGCAAAACACTTTCGCGAGGCGGTGCTTTTGTGTCAATAACATGAGAGGTGTTTTCATTTCTTTAGCGTTGTTCACAGCACTTTGAATGAGCGGTCACGATTTCACGAACCAAAGAAAAACTAGAGCGAAATGTTCTCTAAACGACTGTACGATTGCTTGAAGCAAAGTAGTTTGGGAGGGGACTTTGTCCAGAAGTAGGACAATCAAAAATAATAGTTAGGTTATGTATGTTTGTAACACAAACATACAGCTTGCATGTTTGTGAAAAGGCACTGTCGACTATAAACTTGTAAACATCGGTGGTTTTTACTCGTGCCGATCCAGAGGTATCTCCACTCTGCAAAGAGCTCTGTACTGTACTCATCAAGAGAAACAACACTATGGTTGTTTCGCTGTTGTTATTCTTATCTGTGTGCTGGTAGGTCTGGGACAAAGGTATTTTTTACTAATCAAGTAAATATACTCGACAATATCGTAATTTTACCGATCCGCCTTAGTGATCTTCAATAAAAGAGCACACTCATACCTTAAAGGCCGGCAACGTATCTGCGCGCCCTCTGGTGTTGCAGTTATCCATAGGCGTTTGTAGTCAGTTGAGTAAACCACCTGCTCGTTAACCCTTTGTTATTAAAAAAATCTTAATATTGAACAGCACTAAAACCTTTTATGAGCCCGATAAAATTGGTTTGTGTTAATATACATACATATAATGTTAGTGGAGTGTAAAGGTAAAAGAGGGTAAAGCGGACGCATTTTTTTTATACATAGATTGCTACAAAATTTTGTAGCTTCGCAAAGTTTTGCAGTACTTTGTAGTCTTCAAGGACAAAAATGTACACCCTCGAATTATATTCGGATGTCTTGAAATTGTTTGCGATTAAAAAAATATGTCGCATACAAAAAGACGTCAATCGCCATTCATCTTAACAATTCTTAGTCTCTTAGATTTCATCCAATTCTTTGATGTCATTTTTGGCTTTGTAAAATTTTCTTTTATGTTACAAGGGGCAAACGATTAGGCAGCTGAGTGCCTACTGACGCCCATGGACACCTGTACGACCTGAAGGCAAGCAGATGCGCTGCCGGCCTTTAAAGTCTAGTTTACACCACTCTTTTGATTATTTTTAATACATTGTTATTGTTATATAATGCATGAGGTTGTGGCTTAATCAGTAGCTGGCATTTGAGCTGATCCAAAGATATATAAGCAGTTTTTATTGCGGCCAAGTTATATTGGTGTCGGTGATCTATTTTATCACTGGTTTTCGAACAAAAAACCTCTGACCTCTTCTGTGTTTCAGAAGGCACTAAAGGGTCTCGAATAACGTCACTAAATAATATTAGTTGTGAGAGTTCCAAAGACGATGTCAGCCGTCAATTGGTCATCCTGACTCAACCCACAGCCACATCCTCTGCAATTTAAGCGAACGCTGGACGGACCAGGGCGATGTATCTTTTTTTTTGTTTAATTTAAATTTCGAAAGCACAGAATTAATGTTCAAGATGATAAAAAGCAAAATGAGTGAACTGTACATATATACGAAATTCACCCATCAAGAAATCTCGAAAACTGCAAGACATACAAAGGTGAAATTTAGCAAGGAGGTAGTATTTAGCTAGTAGCCGATTTTTTGATTAAAGACGTCTAAGGGCTCTCGCAAGTTTACGCAGACAAAGTCGCAGAAAACAGCTAGTTCATTACGGATTAGTTTAGTGGTTTTATTTATTAGATTTAATAATATGTACAACGTTAACTCCATATTTATATAATATTTAATGACATGACAATGTCCATCGTAGTATGGGGCACAGTAGTGTTGCGTCAGTACCAAAGTTGTATTATATGTTGTAAAACATTACAAATTATTATTTACAATTGTTATTTTTGACCTCTGAATCGGTGTTTAAACGTTATCGTCCAAAATCAATGTTATAAAATGCGAGATAACTCAAAAAATAAAATAAAAAATCATATTATTTTTATCCTGACGCAAGAGAAAAAATTGTACCACGAATGGGCATTGTTCCTTGTATTATTAATTTCATGTTCCATACAATAATCAGGTAATAGTAAATAATTAAGTACATTGTGCGGCATACCTTGTTTTTAATAGCGTATTTATAGCATCTGGTTTTTTGTATCTAATAACCAATTGGTTTTTATTTATCATTTTTAATCTCCATCTTTAAAGTATCTGAAAAAAAATGTAGAGATAAAATATATTCCAAGTTTCTGTCCATTTAACCAAAGATACTAAAGACCGGTTAGATGACATATGTATCTAAACATCATATAACTTCACAAGTATCCCTAAAGTGTCGTTCTCCATACCAAACATTTGCCAATCATACCATGCACCGAGCACACTCAATAACACGCCTACGTCACACACCAGGAAGGGCCAGGACACGTCGATAACGTCAGTGAATTCCAGTGGACACGACTCGGTGCGAAGTAATTTTACAAGTGTTACAAAACCTGTTGTAATGCATGCTGTGGTTTTATTTCATGTAGAATATTTATAAGAATAAGTACAATTCTAATTTAAAAATCGGCGATACATAGGCTAGGTGAACACAATTTCCCGATGTCATTTTCTAGAAATAACGATATTCTACAATTTTTAAGAGAAATTATTATTTTCACTGATCAACATATCTTAATCAATAATTAAGTACTATAATCCATCCAACATCGACGAGAGACCTATACTTGTCTTCAAAGTTTTACATTATAATAGCCTGATACACTTTTATGCGAACATTTGGCAACTATGCTTAAAGCCCATCACATTCGCACGGTAAGTGCCCCATCGTCTCCACCTCTCCAAAGCAGTCACTACAAGTTGCAAAGTCACTGGTACATAGAGACTTAGATCGGGTATCGAGTCCGCTACCTTATATCGTTGTCAACTGTGTCAACAGGCCAGTAATCCAGCTTATAAAGCTTGTTTACTCTTTAAAGCTCCGCTCCTCTGAGCATACGCGTTCCCATGAACGTGGAGCACGTATGAAAAGCCCAAATTCATACAAACGTAGCTCTATTTTGGTTCAAATAAATAAAACTTCCGCATTTATTTCCAACTTTCAAACGTTGTTTGTGATTGAGCGTACTTACGCTTTGTTTGAGGGAAAACGGGCATATTAAGGATACCTAAACCAAACTTAGTATTATTTAAAAAATAACTAGTATATTATGATAGTTTTTGCATGGGGGAGATCTGAAAGGGATAGGGGGGTTCAAAAATACTGTTAAAGCCTTAACAACTTTTGCCTTTCCATTATCAAATTAAAATTTTATTCAAGTAAACTTTTACTGGCTGTTTTGAGTTGTCAAAAATTTAAATGGTTACCACTGATTCAGAAAAGTCGAGCCACGAGAAGAATCAGCAAGACACTCATTAGCAGTTAGCTACTCTTTTAAAAATAGTTCTTACTAAGAATGAGTCCGTCAGTTTCACTTTGTCCGTCCATCACTTTTCTCGCCGGCAAGCTGCCACCCCTCCCCCTAGGATTTTCAAACTAGTAGATGTAGACTTGAAATTTTCCATATTGATAGGACATGATAAAAATTCATTAGGAATATTATTTTTAGCGACATCAAACAACTTTTGAAATTATTTAACAAATCGCCTTTACCTATAAGGCGTGTGTAAATGAGGTTTGGTTTGCTCTTCACACCGGTGAGGTTTTACACTTTGCATTTACGATATTCTTTTATATCGTCAGAGTGCGTTTCGGATAATTGACAGAGTGACAACACTTTATGGACAACGAAGGGATTCACTGTTTTACTTCCGAACCATGGAGGAGGAGTTCACACTTTTTTGTGAACCAAAAAATCCTCTGACCGCCTCTGTTATAATGGATCACCCAGTCGCGGTAAGAACTGCCTAAAATAGCGATTGACTCTAATGCCGGTTACTTGTACGACCTCCTAAAATAAAATAAAAATTGAATAAAAAAAGAAGCATATTAATAAATGAAATAGACATGTATTTGTTAGGACAGTGAATTTTAATTTAAATAGTAAAGGTAAATTCACTACTCGCCTCCTGAATCTAAGCAGGAAGCAGGTGAGAGTGGTTACGAGATCCCTTACGGGTCACTGCAGGCAATTTTGAATAATGGTACCCGAGGTTTTTGCCTTTTATACAGATAATATGAGGCAAAAGAACAGACTGTTGGATGATTGTAGTCTCAGTCGTCACCATTCAATCAATTTACCTCTCTCTATAAAAACAATATATCACCTATTTCAAAGTCTTGAAAACTGCGGGTCGTGTAAAGATGAATTTTGGCGAAAAGGTAGTTAATAATTAGGAGACATCCGCTAAGAACGGATTTTTGGATAGCGTCAGATTAAGGGATCTTGCAAGTTCAATTTTATGCATTCAAAGTCGCAGGGAACAGCTAGTATCTACATATATAGGTGTGACAACCCTAGGTCCATGCGGCAAGTAGTGTTATGAATTGATGAAATATAAGTTTTAAAAAAATGGTTACAATATTACATTGCTTTGATATGACATTCATGTACAGAGTTAAGGTAAATTATTTCTATTCATTTTTGTCTTCCACAAAATCCTCTACCGTTTAATCTTGGGCATGGTTTTTACTTTTCCCTTTTTTTCCTTCTAAACTTTTTGCTTGTAGAATTCTATTATACTAGTGATAACGTCGCTTGTATATCTGAACCGTTATCCAAAAAAAAGATTTTTTAATTTTGAACAGCTGAACTTAGCTCAATAAAAACATGTGTATAAACGTGTGTCTAAAAAGCGATACTAAGAGAATTTTGTATAACGAGCAGACAGACATTTCCTGTAGCAAAGTTTGAAACATGAGGTAAATTTACTACACCAATATTTTGTGTCGTGGTTAAAGTAATGAATATCTTAAGCACGCCTATTAAATGTATTGCTTCATATTTATAACTAAACAAGAAACCGCAGCCAACAGTAATACATGTGATAAATCACGATCATTCTTGTATAACGTGACATGCAAATCCTATTGGGTCGTAGTTTAAAAATAAAAAGAAACTACAGCCATCGATGGGTCGTCTAATTGGAAAACGTTCAAGCCATTTTAATTTGCGGTCACCGCTAAAAATCATTACTAGTTCGTTTTTAACCATTAACATAAGAATAATAGTTTCTCTTAATAATAGTCAATTTCACGAACCTTTTATGCCATCACATTAATTAAGTAAGGTGTCATATTACTGGTTACTATAAACACGATAGTGCCAAAATCATCCAATAAATATATGTATTTATTCAGAATATTAATCAGCTTAAAATTTAAATATTGCATAAATTATTACTTATCATAAATACCTCGATCCAGCGTTAGGACAGACGCATCTCATTCTTAATTGAATAAAATACACCAAAAATTTTTAATTAACAAAACGGAAGCCAAAGTCAATCAGAGTGTGCTCTTTAAAATTAAATCATAAATATTGTAATCGTCCTAGTTTTGGAATGCGCCTGAATATTTATAGATTAAAAACTGGTGCGGTAAGATATTTTATAAATAAATTGATTAATTAACACTATAACAATGAAATTATAAATTCATTACAATTAATTTGGATAAAATTTAAATTTAATTTAAATCGATAATTTTGTATACAAACAGACTCGGGCATTCACTACCTCGCTTGTTGACTTAAATCGTTCAGAATGTTCAAATGTTACACCACTAGATTCTACGAGGAAACGGTTAAACACTATGGTAATGTTAAACGTACGAATTGTTATGTTATCGATGTTCGTGATCGGTATTTTTTATCGATTTCGCAGCGTACGTTCGAAACTGCTCGCGTATCGTTCGAGACTGTCTGACATTTGATCTAAGTTCACACTCGCTAGGCGTCCGCCCCCTACTATACTCGCGTCCTTGAACGTACTACAATGCAAAATTTGGTCATGGATGGGCCGCTGGTTCTTCCGCCGCGCCGCTTTACTTAAAAGGTTGTATTAAATTGTTCATGTGATCTGTCACGTGAAATTACATGTAAGTATATTTCGTTATGGATATCGAAATCGGAATTAATTTCAACGACTTTTATTTCCTATTCTTCTCTATTGTTATGACATACTACTTCATTTCCGCGGCTTGGCCCACGTAAAATCAGTACTTTAATTATAATTTTTACGGGCTTTAATTTTCTTATCTTCTGATAATAAGAGTAAAGTAGCCTACGTTATTCCTTAATAATTAGGTA
>JANCMC010033613.1:21429919-21460876 GCA_024363005.1 Charaxes varanes | reverse complement strand
ACAAATAGACAGTGAAACAAAATGTTTTGACTATACAAACCTTTTCCAACAATAACGAACACAACAAAAAAGTATCAATTATGGCGTATTCGTTTAGAATTTATGCGCGTACATACATTTTGGATTTATTTTTATTTATACAGTTTTTCATGCATCTTTTTTAATACGCAGGAACACGTTTTCTAAGATAAGTTTTCGTGAATGTTGTCTGTCACGTTTATTTTTATGGTACCCGTTTTTCATATTGTGCGAGGTTTTATTATATCAGCATTTCTATAATGTAATAATAGAATATATAAATAACGTACGGAAATGGCTGACATGTCATGACTGCTAACATATTAGCTTATAAATCGTTAAAGCAATTTCTAAGCAATGTAAAGTTCATACCATTCGCACAACCTACTTACAATAAAATATATAATGATAATTTTTCTCACGCAGCTGATATGAGTGTATTAACTGAGACATTGCAAAAGACGAAGAAATCCATTATTGCAGGTGTCTCTTCATTGCGAAATTAATTAAATTAATAGTATATTGTTGCACCGGACGCAAAGTTAGCTATTAATGCACGATTGTTATGTTACTTATTTATTGGAGTGCCTCAGCAACCCAAAACGAGTCTTGGCTTCCGACAGAAGTTAAACGTGTGTTATGTTGGTGCACTAAATTAACATATCTGTATTGTGCATTATTTACTCACGCCAGCAATGTGCGTAATTTACTTTTTCTTCCAACTAACGCGTAGTTGGCACGGGAACTATGTGCAAAGCACATATTCAATGTCACGCGCCACACACAGTGATCAAATATTTGATGCTGTAGTCTGGCGCCGGCTTAATAGTACGCGAGATTACCTGCATGGTATCCCAAAGACAGATCACCATTCATGTTAACGGCGGGGCGGACCAACAAAAACCGTTTGTAATTAATGCAAATAGAGCCGTGTCAAGGTGCAGGGTGATTGACAAACGGACAATTGTACCGTGATTAATGATATTTTGATTAGGTTTTATGAGTACGCACACTTGCAACCGGACCAAGACAAAAATTGCGTATTGAAATATTGGTGTAACAGGACTTAATCTTCTCTCAAAGAGATATTATTTTTGCCGTTAAATTACTTATGAAGTTAAGTTAAACAAAGTTTTCACCATGGCGTGTATATATATTGTAAAGTTATGAATTATTTTAATATTAAGAGACTGTGAATTGACTAAATATGCAAAGTTTCAAGCTCAGAGTAGCATACTGCGGGGGGCATTCTCGAATAGAAAGCAACAAAGCCCAGATAAAGTCTTGAGTGGTGGGAAGGTGGGAAGGTTCGTACTTCTCCAGTTTGACTGGAACAACGCTTGCAGTATATACATTTTCACAAAAATGCTTATAATAATATGGGTGTATTCACAGCACAACTCACTCCTCAGAGGCCCTAGCACGAATATTTCGAACCGTTCAAATTCGAAGATTCGACTGTATTTAGGATGAAAATATTCGTACTAGACCCATAAGAGGCAAGTCTATATCGTGTCACGCTTTTAATCAATGCTGATGCAACCCGCGTCGCCACTAAGGAGGTTCCGATGTGGGCCCAGCACGAATATTTTCAAAGTAAAATCTTTGACTCCAATGGTTCGAAATGTTCGTGCTAAGCCCTCGGATATCTATTATAATTTCCTCGCTCACACACACATGCACACACACAAAAAGTATTCTCATACATTGACGTAATCGCCCATAAAAATAACTGTTAATAAATTAATAATAGAACTACTTTCTGTATTAAGACATCATATTTATGTTATATTTACTAATAGTGTGATCCTGTTATGATCTTAGTATTAAAAAATATATTGTAAAACTAACTGATTTTTGTAGCACTGGGATTATCAAATAAAAAAATGAAAAAATAATCTTGAATTATTCCGAGACTCATAAAATACATTACAAATAAAACTTCAATAGAAATCATAAGGATGCCCCACCCTTATTACTAACCAGACACCTTAACCTTTAATATATATTTGTGTATAACAGGCGGCTGTTACCTATAACACAGGCATTAAGTTGTCTACCTTAGGAACAGACGTCCGGTCCTATAGTCCTGTATATATTTATTTATATATATATTTTATATAAAAAAGAAATGGGGTATAGTAAACATCTAATGCCTTCTTAATTCATACATCAATACACCCCGTTCATAAAATAATAATACGCGTGTTTTTCTATAAAAGATATCCAATTAATATCCAAACTTATATACCGATAATAGTTGACTAGTGTCAAGGGATAATAATATCTCTATCATGTTTTTTGAAATATCATTAGATAATAAACTACAATGTTACTTCCGTCGTCGTGACAATTACGATGTTTGTTTCATTTTCATTTATTTTTTAGGGTGTGTTGAAAACTGAGAGCGAGCCTGCAAACAACACCACTGCTATGGACCCATCTGTCGTCCTGCAAGACGCCAGAAGGTATTTGCAAAAATTACATATACGTCTTTTAATTTGTTTTCGACAGTAGATGGCAACTTGGAAAATGATAGAACATCTGGAAATAAGGTCGATTCATCTTCTGCTGTTCTACCTAGCGTTAGAGATTCGCTATTATTGCAGAGGATGTGGCTGTGACGACTATTATATTACTCAGTGACATTAATTAGAACCCACTGATTGTATATATATAAAAATGCATAGCAAAATGTGTTGGTAAGCGCATAACTCAACAACGCCTGGACCAATTTTACCAATTAATTTTTTAAAATGTTCCTTGAAGTCCAAGGATGGTTTTTACGGCGAGAAAAAATCGAATAATCGCCGGGAAAACCCTAAAAAAAGCCCTTTTCTTTTTCCCATACAAACGTTTTATGTCTAAAATGTAGAATCAATTTGAACTTTCTGGCTATTCGATAAAGTATATAATCATATTCAAAGCACTCACTGTTGTCTAAGCAATGTAGGTGTGTTCCTAACGTCAAAGAGTCAATTTGCACTTTATTACCGCTGCAGTGAATGTATGTATGTGGGAGTGTGGTTAAAGTGTATGCGTGTAAAAGTGTGCATGTGTGAAGTGCGTATTGCGTTCTTTGTGTATGTATGCTGCGTGTGGTGAAAAAGTGTGTGTTTTTAAATATATATATATATATATATATATATATATAGGACTATATGATGTGCGTGGATTTGAGCGACTATAAACTTTACTATTTTATTGCTAATCGCACTGCTTTTACGTCTCTCTCTGTGGGGTAAAAGTATAGTCTTATAACAACAGGACAGACTTTTAAAAAACAATTTTACTAATACAAATGTGACATTTTGGCTGGCCCGTTGGCGCCGTGGTAAATTATTTCATTAAGGATTGGCTTACTGGCATCAGTTTCTTTAGTTTCATATCTTATTTATTTATTTTTCATTTCCTATTGAATAGTAATTGCTGTTCAGCTAAAATAAATAAAATAGGAGTCTCAGAAATCGTTTGTGGGCGCGAGTATACGCTTTTTAATGCAAATTCCAGATGACGTATTAAATTTCTCTGTAGTTAAAATTAAACACGCTTATTCCTAAAGCGTATTACACAGTCGAAGACTATAAAACTGCGTGGAGTGGAATCGTTCCATATTTGTACTTTTTAGTTAACATGCAAAAATTAAATAAATAAATATATACAGGACCTAGAGCACAATGCAACTCGAAACGGTAGGTGCTGACTTTGTGTATTATCTGCCTCTAATCCGTGTACAATCGGCATCAAAAATAAAACACGGTGAAGTTACGATATTTTTATTCTACACTACCTGTACTCCGCGATTTCGTCTGCGCGGTACCTTTTATCACTTAGGAGCAAAAAATTGATAGATCTGAATATGCATATAAAATTTCATAAAAGTCGGTCGAGCCGTTTCGGAGAAAAGGTAACTAACATTGTGTCACGAGAATTTTATATATAAGATATATAAAAGTGAAAAGTCATCTAACACGAAAACCGCGTGACGTACAAAAATAAAGCCCTCTGGTGTTGCAGTTGTCCATGGGCGTCGGTAGTCACTTAGATGAACCGCCTGCTCGTTTGCCCCTTGTTATAAAAAAAAAAAAAAAAACATAAATTTCTAATATACCAAATTCTTAAGCCATTTTGGGTGTTTTGAGAATTGTATTTTAGTTTCAAACGTAGTGGCCTAATCAGTGGTTCGCATTTGAGTCGATCGCTAAGTTAAGTTACTCTGGCTGCGGCCGGGTGATAGATGGGTGACCCATTCTAGTACAGGTTTATATTTGATATCCGACCTCCTCCGTGTTTCGGAAGGCACGTAAAACAGTGGGACCCGATTAATGTCACTAAAGTCGGATTTTGGTCGAGTTCTTTTCGAGAATTTAGACTATTATTAACATTGCAGTAATAAAATTTCTGCCTCAATTTTTTTCCCATTTACCCCCTTTTTTAGACTATTCCGACTGGGCTATTGAGCGAAATCGGACAGGAACTTTTGAACTATTTAACAAATAGCTTTATCGGGTATCTGATACGGAACCCTAGTGTATAAGAGAATCGTGACACGCACGCTCACTCTTTTATCGTCTTAAAGACTTAATTAGAAGAGAGAGAATAAATATTAAGTTTATCTCACCAGTGAACTCTTTTTGACACTGATTACACGTCCATTTGTTGCCTTAATTAAGAATATTAATTAACGATGATTCATGTATTGTAGAATCGTTACGCGTTTATGACGAATTGTTTATGACTACATTTATGAGTAAGTATGTTTATAAACTGGTCTATACTGACTGATATACGTTCACCATAGACATTGTGGTAAGTAATAATGAAAGCGCATAGACAAGAATTAAAGAAACCTTCAAAATTATTCAAAATCTCTTTTATTATTTAAGCATATTCACAAGTATTTGTCACTGAAGTAAAAAAACCCTATTAATATTATAAACGCGAAAGTTTGTATACGTGGATCGATACGATGTATGTTTGATGCTCTTTCGCGGACAAAATAAGCCAGGTTCTTTAATGATGTGTCATATCAGAAAATTCTTTACATTTTACTTATAATTCGCATTAGTATAAATACTATTTGGCAAATGTTTGGAATATTCTAAAAGTCCCGGTTGTTTTTCATCCGGATAAAACATTTCGTGCAATTTTAATCTAAGCCGGCAAACCTTGAATTAACTTGACGTCATCGGGAATATTGAAAAAAGTTTGCAGTGTTTTTTGTTCTAATTAATTTTTGGTATTACCTTTTTTAGTCTACGGAACTAACCAATAAAAAATAATGACACTAGAAAATACCTTTAGATTCTACTTCATACCGTAACTATGACGACAGACTGATTTGATTCAAAGGCTCAAGTTCAGTTTTTCATTTTTTGCAAATGTAGACAGATGTAAAACACCAAAAAAGTATTTAATTACGTTAGTAGCTGTAAAAAATAGCCCTGTATTGTATATAAGTTACTTGTTTTACATGTTTTAGCGACTGCTTACCGGTACGATAACTTGCTGATTTCGAAAAAAATACTTACAATTTTGAAAAATTATTTTCAATCTCGAAAAAAACATTTTCAAAATTTACAAGTTATCGGTACTAGTAATTTTATGAAACATCTCCAGAAACGATGACCGTCGTCTAAAATGGGGTGGGGAAGGAGATAGAATAACAGCACCAGGGCTTTGTGTACGTGTATTTTTTTTTTATTATTTCAACAAAATATGAGACGGGCATCGATTTTAAATGAACTCGTTTTACCTGATCACTTGCACAACACGTTACATCAAGTAAATACACATTACATGTCCTAGTGTATAAATAACAATTATACACGATTTTTAAAATATTACAAATTATACACAACTAAAAAAAAAGAAAACAAAAATAGCGTTTTTCCTCTCCATGGTAACCATATTTGTTTTTTTGGAACGACAACTCTTCAATAAATAAACGTTCAAATTCCCCCGTTCTGTACAAAATTGTTATTTCTATACCACGACACGAGTATGCATTACGACTCGCGGTCCGATTTCAATATACGCGTGATGATAATGTCTGATAATATATAATTAGTTATATGGACGTGGGTTTTTTTTTTAATAATTTTAGATAGGAATTTATTATTATTATTGGCTCGAAACAAAGCTTTAACAGCTTTAGATACTATAGTTTTATATTTTTTTGTTAGCAAGGTGCCTAACAGGTGTTCAAACTGCTTTATATATGATTATTTAAAAAAAATAAAATTTTGGCAAGAGTTTGTAAAAAAAACCCAAGTGAATAAATGAATTTTGTTTGATTCAATGGACAATAAACAACTGGATGGGTTTTATTTCGTACAATAACTCGGGGATCTTGAATCACATATTGCTTTTTTTTAAATGTGCCAGATATATTTCGAGCAATTATTATGGGAATAAGAAAATTCTCAGTAATGATTGACTGAAAAACTTTATTATAAACTTTTTGTTATATTAAATTTTCGATTTTTTATTATTCTATGTCTTCAGTGGCTATTTTTTGTTACTTAAACCTCATTTGAAGTTGCATGCATTTAAAATAAGCGTTAAACCGACGTCCTTGTGATGTTCAGTTAAAAAAAAAAACCGCCTCATACACACACATAGACGATAAAATAAACCTACGAAATAAAATGAGATTCGACTCGTCCCATATTGAAATCGAACCACAGTCGTTAATAATTATTATAACATAATATTTAAAAAAAATGGTTTTAGGTAAAAAAAAATAATTAGTTACTACATAGTATTAAAGCGTTACAAGAATAAAGAAACAGTAAAAGAAGTCGAGTCATTTTAATTGTGGATGCAATGTGTGAATATATATTTTTTTTTATAGTATTTCATAGTATGTTGTATATAAATTCAATTATAGATAAACTGTTTCTATTGAATAAGGAAAATCTAATCGTTTTAAACTACATTCGGGTGCAATGAAGTCGCACATGAGAACATACATTTTTTTTTAATATCAAAAAAATACATTATTTTCCTAATATGACATTGAAAGGTCATTTCAATACCTATCTATATATGAAATGATCTTTAATCTGACATTTAAAAAATGTATTTTTTTAAGTAGAAAAAAAAAAACGCCTACATAATTGATTAAGGCTAAGACAAAATGTGAGTGATGATTTTTTTAATAAATTTACTATTTACCAAGAAGATTCGTCAAGTCGATTAGGAATTAAATCACACTTTAATGGGGGAAGGTTATTACCCAAGTGTAAAGTTGTGCGACAACGGGCACGGGAGGTCGAAAGCTGTGACGTCACGTCGAAATTCAAATTTCTTGTCTTTTATTAAAATAAAATAAATAATGAAACTACAGTTTTCAAGATTATGTGGTGTCACATCAAAAATGGTTTCGAAAATGTGACAATCTGTGACAAGGACAGGGAGGACTAAAAAGAATCGTAAAATTTTTGTGACGTAATTTACGTATGATGAGGACTGGGGACTAATGCAAAGTATCATTGATTCGACTTTGCAATGTCTGATGTTAAAAATATATCCCTATATTCTGATTAAAGCCTAACAGAACAATATGAATGGAATTTTTTAAACATTTCTAAGAAAATTTTAATTAATATAATATTACTTTGCGCTTTACCCACATCGGCAAAGTAATTATTGAACCACCGCCTATTCTATAATTCAACTTATATACCCGCAGTAAAAAAGTGTTACAAAGTATAATTTATCCTACAAAGTTAAAAACTTTAACATAATTTCGCAACTAAGTCAACTACAATCACATACGAATATACCAACAGAGCTTTCACATAAACAGATATATAAATAACATCTTATAATCAAGGCAAAGTAAAGTAATCCATCCGCATCTAAATGGAAAGCAAACAGTTTGACTTTGCATTTGTTCGCAACTACCGAAATAATTGGATCAATGTGATGAAGAATTCGAATAGAAATTAACTAATTTTCTAGCGCTAAGTGTCTTTAGAACATAAACTTTTTTGAAGAGCCAAACATTATCTGGAATAAAACCATGGTTTATAATGATAGTTAAAATATATACTAACTACCCTCAGAGCACCTTTGATGGAATATTAATTTTTTTTAAACTGCGGAAAAGTCTAAAGTCACCATGTTACTTCTAGTATGTTAGCAACATAAAGTATGACATGAAAATTTATATATTAATTTGCGTTAATTATAAAATGCTTACAACATAGACTGCGCGCACTACAGGCTTAAAGGAGATAGCTAAATCCACTCTATATCTTTCTCTTTCTGTACACATTAATTCTATACAAGAGCCCGTTTTCTACTTCAGTTCCTTTATAACGAGACGTACCACTACGTATGTCTCATGATACTTTGTATTATTCCGCAAAAGTAACGAAATATACACAGTCTTTCGCCATGAAAAACTTCTATTAGAGATACCTCCATGGTTTTTTTTACCGCGGATTAATACAAAGTGAGTAAATGAATGAAAACGTTTTTCTGTTCTGAGTGCTTAGTGAGAGTTTTTCTAACTTTTACGCGTTGGTAAAGTTTACTTCAATTTGTATGGAAATTGATCAGTGTAATATCTACTTTGTAATCCTTTTAATTAATAAATTTTCTTTTGTAATATGTGTGGGCCCCAGATGCCTGTAAATAAAAATTTTATTATTCTTATTAAGTTTCTGACGATCTTCCTGGCATAACGGAACCTAGGTGTTTTTCACCTTGTAAAATTCGGTTTCGATTCCAGTTTTATTACATAAGTCTCCTTTTAATGGCTCTTAAAGTCACATGTACATTATAAATATATTTTTTTAATGTGTCCAATATCGTTTCTCTAGCATCGCATGCATACAAATACTTTTATATTTAAATTGACGACAGTTCTGAGGGCCTAGCATGAACTTTTCGAAGTTTTATCTGTGTATTATTTTAAGGTTGGTAACATTGGGGCTCCTCTTGATGTGTGCCTTCACGTTGGCAAAGCTGCAGATGGATGATTACTCAGAATCTGGAGGTAAGTAAAATATATACGCCTCTGTTCCTAACTTAGTGCTGTTCAGTGGGCCTCTAGCTACCACTACAAAACGAGATGGCGATGATGTCGAGCGGAAAGATACATCAAAGCAAAACTAGATAGCGCTGTACGGACAGGTCGACGGATGCGGTACAAACGCTATCGCTTACCATACAAATTCCACCTCACGCTAGCGAAGTTTCTACGAATGATCACTATATATAGAACTCGAATTTGAAAATATATCCCTTTTTAGGGAAGATTTCATATTAGAAAATTAAAGTTTGCTTCTTAAAGTTTTGCAAGCATTCAGCCCGATAGAATTAAAATTTTATTTTTAAATACCATAAGTAATCATAGCCTAGTAACAAAACATAATATGTGTAAACGTACGAATGATTTTTGAATTTTTAAACGCAAACATAGAACAAAGCAGTTATTGGATATGTACAATTTGAATCAATTGAAAAGATCGCCATTTCTCCATTATTATCGATACATTGACGATCCACGTGTCCCGTATAATTATAAATAGATTAAGATTGACATAGCATACTATTAGTTCTCCAAAGCCTGCCAGATACAAATTGAATACAGCTGTTCTAAGGTCTCTGGTTATATAATTTTTTGATTAATCTCTCAATTATATTATTTAAAGGACAGTTATGCGTATAATTATAAGTAATTAAATACATCTGTGATCTAAATATTTAAGTATTATCAGCCATCACTGTCCCACAGCTGAGCAAAGGCCTCTCCCAATTCTCTCCATATATCGCAGTGCTTGCCTTGGCTACCTCCATCCAGTTCGCTAGGATATTATCGAAGTGGTGTCAACATCTTTACCGTTGTCTAAATCAATATCTAAATCTAAGCCATCTTTTAGACCTAAATGTCCACCAGTAGCTACATATTTGTTTAAATCGCTGAAGAAGTTTAAGATTAGACCTCGGAATAAAAGAAGAACTTATGTAAAATTATTACGTGGGTGAACGATTCGTTGAGGATTTTCGCGAAAATCTGCAAATGAAAAGAAGGGCTTTTCATTCGCGAATTTATGCTAAGTAATGTTTTGCCTAAAGGGACATTTTTACCAGCTGCTTGTTATGGATTTTCGAAAGATCTGACTCTACTAATTATTTAAGGACTCCCTTATTTAAATAAATTACAAATAGGTTGTAACAATAGCAAACATATTACGTAACAACAACTCATTTATTATTACTTATGCTTTTATGTGAAACAAATGTCATTAGATTTGTTATTCACAAATAATGACAATAATTTTACGTTAAAAATGAGATACCATAAAAAGCTATTTCCAAAATATGTAGATATGAATCATAGCGGCGAAGAATTTTTTTGTCCTTTCAGTATATTTTGGTAAGTACAGCGACACTTTGATATAAATCTGAAATAAATAGAAGCTTCGCAAACCATACTGTTTTTATCACTTGGTATGTACAATAAAGTTACGTACCAGCGATTAGTACAAGCAATGCATATTAATCCACAGTCATCTCAACTTCGCTGGCGCCCGCCGCCACCCGCCAAAGGAGACATTTATTTTTTAAAAGTAGGTCACGCAGCCAAGTAAAATACACAACTTTTTCGTAAAGCGATATTTTTATAATATACATTACTATAAAATATTTATAATACATCTTCTGGATGGCCCGTTGGCGCAGTGGGCAGTGTCCCTGCCTTCTGCTCCGGGGGTCGTGGGTTCGATTCCCACCTCGACCCTGGATGTATTATCCATATGTATGAATTTATATATTTCTAAAAAAAAAATTATTTGTGTATAACAGGCGTCTCTTACCTATAACACAGGCATTAAGTTGCCTACCTTAGGAACAGACGTCCGTGTGTCATATAGTCCTGTATATATTTATAATTCATGTTATATTTAGGCCCAAGATATGAAACTGTTTTCCCTAGTTTATTTTCAATGTATAGAAAGTTAAAAAAAACGTTATCCTTTATGTGTTTATAAAGGGTGTAAATTCCACTTTCCAGTCGTGCGTCGGAAATAGCACACATTTTTAACAAATAAAATTTGTAAAGCGGTACAAACTATCCAATAGTTTCTAAAGCCTTTGGACCGTAAACCTAAATAAATTCTAAAGTCAACTTCGTATTTACTACTACTTCAAGTATCTTCAGCGAAGTCTGTAAGAAGTATTACTTCATCTAAAGTAAGAATAAAACTGGAACAAAGTAAAAGAGGCATCGAACTCACAAGCCCCGGAGCGAAAGGCGGGGTTACTGCCCACTGCGCCAACGGGCCAGTCAAACTACCTCCTTGCCAAATTTCATCTTTGTACGTTCTATAGTTTACGAGATTTCGTGATAGTATAAATGTCCCATTTATATGTATAAGTGCCTTGCTTCTTTTATAAACTTTTTCATTTTTCTATTTTATTTTATTTATGACTTACACCAATAGCAATTTGTACACAAAATAACAAACAGTAGTAAAAACAATATGGCTTATTACCGGTAACCAAAGAAATATTGTAAATTATTAAAGCAATTAATCATTCGATTAATGGCATTCAATAAGCAAGACAAGCGGATGTTATCAAAAACCCATACATCTTTCTCTTTCTTTTCTTCTCTTTTTGTCAACTAATTTTCGACTTAATTGTTTAGTGGCTATTGACAAGCAATCAAATTTATATAGCATTAGGAGCCTCACCGAGACGCCATGGCGATGTCGCCGGTTCATCCAAACAACTCATATTAAAATTTAGGACAACTTACTTGGTTACGGTTTGGCGACGTCGCCAAATTAGAAACGTAACCACGATTACTGCTTCTTATTGGGTAACCGTGTTAGATATCCATGGCTTCGTAGCCGGCGCCGTCGCCATGGCGTCTCGGTGAGGTAGTAACTGACTTTTATGCCACTGATACAAACAGACACTTCGTTTGACTCACCTTCAAGCCATCCACCTTCGTTTGACACAATCCGCCATGTCTCTTAAGAACATTGACCAGGAATATAATATGAAATTGGGAATATGTTTATTACAAGCATACGGTTACAAGTTATGCCTATCAAAATGTCAGCAAGTGAACTTTAAACCCTTATCAAAACTGTATAGATAAAATTAATTCAATAAAGAGCCTCGGCGCCCAACACTTCCAGTCGCATTGTAACGTAGGCGTAGAATATTGGTCAATAAACCTCAACTTAAGCTTCTAATAGTGCTTGGGTTTTTCGTCGTAAAAATAAAGTATGCAATGTACTTAATTTTCCAGGGAAAATAAAACAGGATAAGGCTGCAAAACATTTTCCTTATTTGTGTACGTAAAGTGGCAAACAAGCAAACAGCCTTCCCTATGGTGGGCAGCCACCGAAGCCTATAGACTCTTTTTTGCTTATTACCCTCTTTTTGCTGACTTCTATATACTAGTATCTTATCACACTTTTCAGTAGACAGCCCATAATCATCAACATTCCTACCTCGCGTCCGGGTACCAGTACCTCTTTCTCACATAAGATCCACGTGAAGTGACGGCAATGCTGTCTCGTCAAGTGATGGTATTGTGGTCGCGTTTCATTCGGTTTGTAAGACTTCCTGGTGCAATAAACTCGTCATTCAGGGTCGGCAACGCATCTGCCAGCCTCCTGGTGATGCAGATGTCTATGGGCGTCGGTACTCACTTAGATGAACCACCTAATCGTTTGCCCCTTGCTTAATAAAAAAAACATTCCTAACCTCCATTGCCGCATTAGTACTTACTCCATTGCCGCCATTATACTTACGTCATAATCCACATGCTCTACATTTTTAATAAATCACTATTACCTCCAAAATTACTATTATTATTATTGTGGATCTCAAGGCAGCTGAGAGCAAAACCATTAGCGCCGCGCTCCCAGCGAGCCACCATTCATGGGCTAACCAATAAATAATAACATTTGTGGGTATAACTGGCAGACTGCTGACTCTATCCCCACTCTTCAAAAAACTCTGACAAATCTTATTTACCAGAGGAAACAACATCCGTTACCCGTTCGCAGTATGACAAGTCTCGTTATATATCCTCTTGGGAAATACTTTTAAATTAGTCTAGTATTTTAGTGTTCTCGCCTAAGCGAATAGCTTTTGCTAGTAACAGCTTATAGTGGATGGAGCGGAGATTTGAACCGGTTACCGGTTATTAGAAATCTCGTTACACTTTACCTGTAAAGAACCTTTGAAATTATTGTTTATACAAGTAAATTGAAGTCGCCTGGCCCGTTGACGCATTGGGCAGTGACCCTGCCTTCCGTTCCGGAGATCGTGGGTTGAATTTCCGCCTCGAGTCTAGGTGTGTTATCTATATGTATCTATTTATATATTTCTACAAAAAAATATGTATAACAGGCGTCTGTTACTTATAACACAGGCATTAAGCTGCCTACCTTAGGTACAGATGTCCGTGTGCCATATAGTCCTCTATATATTTTTTTATTAAACTGGCGAAGAGCGTGTCAAGACCCGTTTAATATAGAAGGGTTCTGTATGTAATATGCGATAAAGGTATTTGTTAAATAACTTCAAAAGTTGTTTTCCCATTTCGCTCATTATATTTTCCTGATAAGTTTTCAGCATGTACATGTAATCAACATGGAAAATTTCAAGTTTTTACGTCTAATACTTTGGAATTCGTAGGGAATTGACCATCTTATGGGCGGACAGATGACCGGCCGACTCAGTGAAAAAGTGTTCCCTGTAAGACGACGGAACCTTAAAAAATAATCGTAAAGTTGGCAATTTTTAAGTCGAAAGGTCCCCTAACTTATCAATTTTTCACATTAATGAGATACTTTAACTTCCTGTGAAAGGTGATTTAGAAAAGTTTTATTTTAATTCCCTCAGGGAATTCTTTTGACAGTTTGAAATTTCTTTTTAAGCTACGAAAGTATGAAAGATGTACGCAATCCAACAAAATTTTATTTCATCAATTCTTAACCAACTTAATAAGATGAGGAGTCAGCACCATCAGTCTAGCGGAGAACCTGCTTGGCTCGGTACCTAATTCAACACATGAGTAGAGGAGTACTAAATCGTATAAAAGTACCAATTATGTTTTGGTTTGTAGTTCTTCGATTATTTTTGTCAAGGCAGGTTTTCTTTCTATTTAAAAACAATTTATTAATAGTTATTTCTATACTTAATTATACCGACTTAAAATAGATCTTAAAATTTTGCAAAATTTATACCAGCTGGTATAAAATCTACTGTTCACGTGGGCGAAATGGGATTTAAGATTAGATTTCTAAGCTAATATAAGAATTTAAACTGTTTTTTTATACTTATAAAAAATTTTTAATATTTTTTTAAAGCTCAAATACAGTAATCACTTACATATCTAAAAAAAAACCTTCTTTAAACCGAAAAATTTGCTGCAGTAAATCAAAATTAAAAGTTTAGTCATGCTGATAGACCCTTTAGTAAAATACGTTGGTCCCTCATTAACGATCTTCCCAAATTAACATAAAAAAGCAATAATTGAAGGTCAGCCTTTGATCGCGCTTACTGGAAAATTATCTAATTAAGTTGGTATTACTGATTTAATTTTTTATTTTCAAAGGTTTTACCCGATTTTCATTTTTTTTTCATCTATCAGATGCGTGTTCCATATTTCGGAAATCTTTACTAATTTATAAAGAAAGAAAGGAACAGCTTTAGCAACACATCTTTTCTTTCTATATATAAAGAGTTTCTTTGTTTGTTTGCTTGAACGCACTAATCTCAGGAACTACTGGTCCGATGTGAAAAATTATTTTAGTGTTAGATAGCCAATCTATCGAGGACGGCTATAGGCTATAATATCGCTACGCTAAAATCTATCACCTAATTTTACATGCAAGAAACGGGTAACAACTAGTTTTAGATATTTTAGTATCGGTCCACGAGTCACAGGGTCTATGCTTCGAGCGGGTCATCATCATCCGTTGCGTGCAGAATAAGGTGTCCATCCACGACAGCCTTTCGCATGCAGGATTTGTAATCTCCCGTCACACGAAGGCCAACTAAAATATTAAACGTTATAATATTATTATATCGCTAGTTGTTTGTAAATACAAGAGCACGCGACTAATAAAATATATTCATCTTACTTTCTCAGGTTCTTTTTCTTCCGATTTGAAAAATTCTTTCAGTGTTAGATAGCCCATTTATCGAAGAAAACTATAGGTATAATCACGCTAAAATCGTATCTATATTTTCATCTTATTTTATGCGGACGAAATCGCGGGTAACAGCTAGTACATAAACTAAGATCACAATCATTTAACACCGTCATATTTTTTTGAATGACCCTTTGGCGCCGTTGGAGATCAGCCTGCCTTCCGCTCCTAGGTTGAGGGTTCGATTCCCGCCTCGAGTCTATTAATACCTATATGTATAAATTTATATACAAAAAATATTTGTGTATAACAGGCGTCTGTTACCTAATATAATATAATAACAGGTCATAATAACGTTTTTCATAAAGCATTCTTTTATATTTATTTATAGATTTTTTTTAAATGTAATATAGCGTGACTAGCTGTTTCCCACGTCTTCGTCCGCGTAAAGTTGCGAGAGCCTTCAGACCTACTTAATCTTGTCGTTTCAAAAAATTCATTCTTAGCGAATGTCTACTGACTATAAGCTACTTCCTTATCAAATCTGAACTTTGTACGTGGCGGTTTTCGAATTTTTTCAATAGGTGATCTTTTATATACATGCGTTAACGACCTTTGAGTATGCTGCTAGGAAAGAAATTCCAAGAGAATCGCACGGTTGTGGACTTTAGGACATACTTCACGCCGATCTCATGTGAGAAAGAGGTACTGGTACCCGGACGCGCCGGCCCAATTCGGCTACAAGCAAGGCGCAACCTCTAATTAACATGATAGATAACATGAAAAGAATGCTTGCAAATTCTTATGGTATCAATATGATGACTGGCCCGTTGGTATATTGGGCGGTGGCTCTGCCTACCGCTCCGGGGGTCGTGGGTTCGTTTTCCCCCTCGATTCTGGGTGTATTATCTATATGTATATTTCTACAAAATATATATATTTGTGTATAACAGGCGTCTGTTACCTATAACACAGGCATTAAGTTGTCTACCTTAGGAATAGACGTCCGTAATTGATGTCGTTAATTGTAATTGGTCACGGCGGGAACTAATTGGTGATCACAAATGAAGTGGGCGTGACGTCATATTATTTAGGCATTCTTATCGGTAACACATGATATTTGTGTACCGGTTTTTGGTTAATAATCATTAACACAGGTTTTTATCAACCGGTTTTTGATAAATAAAACTTTATACAGAGAAGGATTTCTTGGTTATAAGAATATTTGATTTTTCAACGTAGTACTTTATAACAAGTGTACTAGAGAGTTGGTATAAATTATAAGAAAGTATGTAATAATATAATATATATATATCTTCCTTAAATTATGTCACACGTTAAAATGGCGATTTTTACGGGTCACTACGGGACTAGCGCGGCTCTGTTTTGAATGGCATTAAGTAGCGTTGCAACTTGCAGAGCCTGCTGTGAAGAAGCGGAGACGATGATGCACCTATTGTGCGTAAGCGATGGGCTGACCAGAATAAGAATCTCTTCGGCGTAGCCTATCTAAGGCCTGAGGCCTGGACTGCGGTTCCTTCAAGCTGCGGGCGGTCCTGGAACTACTTACTTGGATCTTTGAGCACTGCAGCTGAGACAACAAAGGGAGGGGGCGAGCACAAAAGATTCAACAGGGTCGAGGTGCATCCGCCATGCGGGCCCCACCAAATATAACTCCAACACCGTTTTGCTGAAGTTATAGAGCATGTGAGACATCTGACGCATGACAGAATTGTCATATCTTAACTGCACATCAACTTTTATTATTCGATATTCCAAGAACCGTAAATTTAGCGAATACGATCCTTGTGAATGTATTTTGGGAATATTGCGAAATTTTTTTAAAGCACGTAACTTAAATTGACATTGTAATCGAATTAACAATAATAGTTGTTCGTGCTACGCATTCTCTCACTTGCAGCTGTAATTAATTTTTCAATCTAGATTGAACTTTTGAAAGGCTATTCTTTCTTTTATTCCATTTGAAGTCTTTATACACTTAACCGTGTACAACAATTTACGTGAGAGGTATCGATTTATCAGTAGAATTTTTTTTTGTACGTTAAAAACGGACGCTTCAATTTTGGAATACCGTTCTCTATGTTTAATTAAAGGGAAAACGTGAATTATTGTAATATTTTAAACTACCTTTACAGATATAATTTAAACCAGAACCATTCAGTGTTGCTTAGAAATTATAGCGTATTTTGAAATCTTCAGTGAATGTACAGTATGAAGATACGGAAAAGTCGTTGTGATTCACGGTGTTAATCATGGTGATACAATGATACCCACTTGTATCAGAGCTCCGCGGTCCATTCAGGGTTCTACCGATGACGTCAAGTTGATCTAGAATAGATTTGTTGGTTCTCTTGGCAGTCCATGGTATTCGAAGCATCCTTCTCCAACACCACATTTTGAGTGCGTCTATCTTACGTTCTGTTGCCCGGATAGTCCACGATTCGGAAGCATAGAAATATGGAGAAAATCAGCGTTTGGATTAGTCTCTTCTTGGTGTTAATAGTAGTAAATCTAGTTATAGCAGAATATTATTATAACTATTAATATACTAGCTAGTAATGTGATTTGTATAGTAAACCAAGAAATTGCTTTGCAACGCTAAGGTCGAATGTCACGTCAATTTGTTAAAAGGCCCATTTTTGCTTGTCACGCACCTGGACCTAGGCCTCTCCTAAAGTGCGCTATTTTATCGAATAATAATAATCTTCTAATCTGAACATTGCCATCCCCTAGATATCGTTTTTTATTCTAGTTTAAGTTCCACGTCAACTCTTCATTAGGACGTATCAGGCGAAAGTCAATTATTTTATATAAGAAACATAACGATCGTGACAGAAGGAATACATGGTCAGCGCTTGAATACGGGTTTATAGCGGGACTTAGTTTCGACCAGATTGTGAAAATTCCTTTTTGCGGCACCGCAAGAGCTCAATCAGTTTGGTGAGAAGAGGTGAATTAGAATGTCAAAATCTTATAGTGTCAAATAAATAGAATGCAGTAAATAGTAAGTAACGTTCGGCCTCGACAACGTCTGCTGGATCCGCGACTATTCTATAGATATTGCTAAAAATATGGTTCCTATTATATATAATTATGTCTGCTTAATCAAGAGGTATCCAGAAAGAAGTCTTACTTCTTTGTATATTGTTATTTAGGAAATATTTGACGGAGACAAAGAAAAGACACACGACTTGAATATAGCTGTATTTTCACTAACAGTATTGGCCGTTACAATCACGCGGCGATTTGCTCCTACTTACATATTCATTATAACATATATAGAGTACTAAAAAATATTCACTTCTGTTATAACGTCTAATCAACTGCATAAACGATTTATTGGAATCTGGAAGGTACTCTGAGGTATTGTCGCACTCTTGACACAAGGCTTAAATTTAAGCTTATTAGGTGTAAAAACGAGAATATTAGACCTACCATTTCCGATCGGCTCGATCCTCTGGCATAGCGGGGAGATGTGGGTTCACTCTTCATCTTTTACCGCATGTATTATGGGGAGTGTTCCGAAGAATTGTTCGAGTTAATAACGGTAGCTGCATTCCACCACAGAACATCTAGTCAAAATTTGAAATTCCACCATCATGACCTCGATGTCCTAAAGTCCACAAACGTGCGATTCTCTAGAATCTTACCTCGCACTATTTCTCTGTTGAATTAGATGTCAGCTTCGGTATTTCCGAACGGATACGACTTCGGGACCTTAAGGAAAAGACCATAATCATTTCTTACAGGCCGGTAACGCATCTGCTTGCCCTCTAGTGTTGCAGTTGTCCGTGGGCGTCGGTAGTCACTTATGTGAATGCCGTCTGCTCGTTTGCCCCTTGTTATTAAAAAAGCCTAAAATATTGCTAATTTTTAAGAAATAAATAAACCTTACACCTCAAAGGAAGTCCTAATATTCTTTAAAAAATTCTTTAAAAGGCTGATAAAAAAAGGTCTGCCAGTAAAGTCTGAACAAGTAAAGATAATATGGAGAAATAGCTCCATATTATCTTAAATTCATGTACATTTACAGAAATCTGCTTCACAATAGCAAATATTTAAACTGAAAAGCATACAGATCAACAATAAAAGAAACATAAAAATACACGCTTTTCCATTATCCCCGTGTTCAGGGAGCGAATAAAGTGTACGCATGGCTTGCTTCAGTTATTGTTTCTTCAGATTGTGTTGGTTTTGTGTTTTAGCATTATATTGTGTTGTGATGTTTGTGTGCATTAAAATGATAGGGACCACCCGGTGCGCCATGCGTATAGTCTTACGGTCCTGTTACACTATGACCGAAATATCGGACGATTTTCGTGTCGGAACAGTTTGGACGTCAGACGCAGATTATAGCTTTCAGCCAGCTAACTCACTCAGCTCATAGCAGGTCTCCTGTTTCGGCTAGCTTACTCAGCTCATAATAGCTCACATCTTCCAGCTAACTCATTCAGCCTGGTGAACAATGAGTGACCCATTCTAATACTGGTTTTCAAACACCTGACCTGCACCGTGTTTTTGGAAGGCATGTAAAGCAGTTGGCTCCCAATTAACTGAGTGATCTTTGAGACTAGAGATTGTGGGGGTTACGGTTATGTCCTCAGACGGCAGTCGGTCATCTTAATTTGCCCCACAGCCAAATCCTCTACAACGTAAGCGGGAATCTGGTACTTAACAAGAATAACGTTAAAAAGAAGAAGAACTTAATGGGCTGAATTCCTACGAAAACGTCCGAGCAATCACCAGCTCATATCAGACTTGGTGTAACCGCAGCTTTACCCAAACACCGGCTGGTTCGACTCAAAGCAAACTGACGTACAAAACAAACACTAGATCAAGAAAAACGGTCGCCTTTGATTTTTATTTCTCGTCCCTACAAAGAGGCTAGCGCTTAATACATTTTGCAATTGCTTGGAGTTGTCTTCGAGATTTTTCTTTATAATATAGTTACAACTAGGGGCAAATGGACAGGTGGATCCTTATTTCTGGTAGTGCAACTCATCTTGAGTTAACGAGAAGTAAGGATATAAACTGTGTCTAATAAGGGATAGGATGGTCATAATTAAATGCGAACGACCTTTGTTAGCATAGTTTTTTACTTTATTTATAAGCTAAGTTTTTGAGGTGTCCTCGTGATTTGAGGGTCTAGCGCGAACATTCTCTATAGTTTTACTTACTTTTACGTCCGAAACGAAATGTCGAATGAAACATTGCTACCGTTTTACACGACTTCGTTACTAAATATTGCTAACACGAATTAGAACAGAATTCGCAAGTATCGAATCCTCGACGTTACGGCCATTTAAGTCGTATAAAATGGAAGCACGAACCTTCATTTGAAGTTTCGTTTCGAACGTAAAAATAAGTGAAACTATCGAAAATGTTCGTGCTAGGCCCTCTGATCTAAGAAGAGTCCGCAACGAACTCAGTCGGGTATAATCTTTGTTATCGCCATCTTGAAGCTGATTATTATTTCGTCATGATCGCATCAACACTCCTTAAATCAGCACTAAACATGTTTAATAATTTGAAAATGTTCTCGGAAACCAATTGATTGTTTTTACTTGTTATGGATTTCCGCAATGCAACGCCTGGCTTCATCAACATGCTTAAATCATGTACATACTTGACGCTGCACAAATAACCAACTTGTCGATTGTACAAACAGACGCAGTACAGATTTTATTATTATATAAACACTGCGAGTCGATGCGTAATGGTGAACGTATTTTGTAAGAGACTGTTTTATATCACGTGAATATTTGAGTGGTGACATCATGATATACTTACAACTAGCCTGCGACTTTGTCTGCGTTGTGTCTTTTATTTTTAACTGCGAAACCCTATACCCCTTTATTTTATAAAAGGAATGTTATTCCGTTAGAAACAAAGAGCCATTTAAAAACCTGACTGCCGACCTCCAGTGGTGGAGAGGCATTTGAAGAAGAAGAATTTTATTCATACAAGGAGTAATATTCTTCTTATTCTTCTTTCTTGATTTTATACATACAAGAAATAACATTCTTCTTCTTTTTCCTACTACCTAGTAACTATCACATTGACACGAATTTCCTAGCATTCAATGGATTGAGGAAGGAGCCATAGCAGCGTCCAGGACTTGTGAACCAGATGTAGGTTTAAGAGCGCTCTTTCTAGAGGCCACTAACATTCACCTTCACTGCCAGTGTTCCCTCCCCTGCCTACCCAAATCAGGTATGGTCCTACCTGTGCAGCTTTAGAGGTCCTTTCTAATAAAGAACATCCAGCGATAGTACCGTAAAAAATAAAGACTCACATTTAAAAAACAGATACATATTCAACACTAGCGGCCGCCCCGGCTTACCTCGCGCATATATATTACCCAAGTTTTCATTCGGAACCCTAACTTTTTGGAAAAATTATATCGCCTGTGTCCTTCGCATCGTCGAATCCTTCATTATACCTATAATGAAGGATTCTAAAGGTGAAAGAATTTTTCAAATCGGTCCAATAGTTTTAGAGCCCAATTAATGCAAACAAACAATCAAATTTTTCCTGTTTTTAATATTAATATAAATATTTATATCCGTCAGTGTAACTGGTTCACACCGTACTGATTTGATGTAAAATAAAAATAAATAAATAAAGCAAACTAGTAAGCAACTTGCGATAGTCTACACCGTGCCGTCCACGCAACACATGATCGTAACTCATGGAGAATGTTCGTTTATGGTCAAGTTCCTCAGCAATGAGGAAACAAGGAAGAAGAAGAAGAAGTAAGTAACTACGAGAGGAGAAATTTAAACTCATACTCATAACTTCCAAAAATTATTCTGAGGTTTTTTTTCAACCTTTGCCCTCTTTTTCGATGTCGTGATAGTGTGCAAATCGCAAATAAACTCAAATTCAATTACCTTATTAACAAGTGGGTTAATGATGCACCTGTTGTTCTGTTGAAATTAGCTTTAATGTATTCAAATGTAAACGGTTAATTTGTTGACAGACGTGAATGTTTGTTTAATGTAGTCGCACGTAGGCTTTTATAACACAACTAAACCGGAAAAACTCGAATGGGAGTACCCAACTTTATACGGAGAGGAAGAGATGTAGAAAAATCTATATATATGTATGTACTTAACAAGTGAAGCTGAAGAGTTAGTTTGTTTGTTTGATTGAAAGCCGTAATCTCAGCAACTACTGGTCCGATTTGGAAAATTCTTTCAGTGTTACATAGCCCATTTATCCAGGACATCCGTTGCGCTCGAAGCATAGACCCTGCGACTCGTGAACTGTAAGGAGGCGAGATACTCCTGGTTAAATGACCTTTCAATAAAAATAGCCAAAAGCAAGTCAAAACACGCTTATATAGAAGGGTTTCGTATCTGATAGGCTATAAACGTATTTGTTAAATAACTTCAAAAGTTGTAGTCCGATTTTGTTCAGAATAATTCTTAGTGAGTTTTTAACATGTTCTATCAACATGGAAAATTTAAAGTCTCTGCGTCTAATAGTTTAGAAATGCTAGGGGGGGACCACCTTACTGGCGGACGGACGGACGGACAGAGCAAAATTATAAAGGTTCATTTCGCCGATTATTTAGTCATTGATAGCGGTATAATTTTCTTTCGCAGATTTAAAAATTTTTAGACATTAGATTTTGCATTACTGGTAATATTTAATTAAAATGAAAAATGATTTATTTGGTAGCGTACAAAGAAACGAAAAAAATCACTTATATATACGAGAAAATTATACATACTACGGAAGAAACATTGAGACTCAGCTCTAGGAGCTGCTTTTCAGTCTACGGTACGTATTTAGAGTTCTTATAAATCTTAAGCTTTTAAATACGTCTTTTTCTAAGTCAATCATGTCTTTGGTTTCACTTTTTACCCTAAATCTTTGAAGAGTCTTTAGACTAGGTTATGTTCCGGGATATACCTCGCGTAATTAATAAAAATTTATTTTTTCACAAATCTGTTTGTCAGAGTCCGTTAAATTTTCTAAGTTAATCAATTTGTTGGACTGATTATGTCAACTTGTGTAAAATTATGTATTTTTTTTTTTTAATTTTGTAAAATTGTCTCTGAGTCCCTTAAATTGTTTGTTTGTGGATGTGTTAATGTGACACTAAAGAGATATAAATTTGAAACGTGTGCGCTTAAATTTACCCTAAATTCAGATTTGCACATTATAACTATATTATATTTAATAACGCAAAAAGGTAAATTTCTGACATGTACAGCTATGTTGTGTGGCATCCGTTAAACATAGTTAAAAGTGTTAATAAGGAAAATATTTGAGTAAAAAGAATATCAAGTCTTTCTATATCTGTTATGGCTAACTTTAGATATATAGATAGATAAAACATTAATTGCACAAAAGATTAGCAACGTATCTTGCAGGGCTCCTAGAAGTGCAGATGTGCATGAGCGTCATTCGTCACTTAAGTGAACCCGTTTGCCCCCTGTAACACGAATAAGGGGATTATATATTTATATATTCTTCATTAGTTATTAATTAAGAGTATACTTTTCTAACATCAGATCCCAAACCACAATCGACCGACCACTAACACTTGTTCATTTGAATGATTATTTCAATGATCATGAGTCTGACCGGGGATTTTTGTACCTGCGCAAAGTTTTTTAGAACTTTGTAGTCTTCAAGGATAAAAATGTACAAACACTGAGCTATATCTGGCTCCGGCATTACAAAGTTATTTTTCAATAATGGTAACCAACTTTGGACTGAAACCCAGAGTATCTGATATTCAAAATTCCTTTTGATGTAATTATGTTTCTATGCTATAGTATAGCAGCTATTTATTACAAACTAAAAAAAAACCAACAAAATATTTACTGTCACTCTAGCATATACATTTAAAATGCGACAATGTGAAATTAAATACATTCTTTCTATTATATCACTGTTTATTTCCTTCTTTTTAAAACTTTTCTTGCTAAATGTAAACTATCAAAGTTTTACAATGATATAGAAGGAGCGCTATTTGTTTTTTTTTTTTTTTTTGGTTTTATTCAGTCGATTTTTAATTTCAGCCAGTGTCTCTTTGATCCATTGCATAAATTTTGTATAAAATGTACTGGGACACATTACACCTCTGTGGTAAATTTATATCAAAATGAAAACAGTGCATAAGTTAAAAACTGTGCAACAATGAAATTTCATACTGTGTTTCCGATGATTAATGATAAGATTACTGCGTAGTTTAATGAAAAGGACACTTTTCGTCCGTCCATCGCTCTCTCTATCCGGCCGCAAAATTGTCGCTCTTAGAATTTCCAAAGAGATTTAGAGACCTGAAATTTTCCAAGTTAATAGAGCATATTTAAAAACTCATTAGAAAAATTATTTTGATATATCGCGTATCAGATACGGAACCACATAAGCGTGTCTTGACACGCTCTTGGCTGCTTTTATTTAAACATAGGAACAATAATTAGCTTAGCGGTATTTTTTTATCATCACGTAGTTAATTAGTAATGGCTGAAGATGTCAACCAGGTTAGCACTTGCATAGCTTCTTGCCTGATGTTAAGTGCCGACTTTGTCACTATTAAAAAACAGTTTCTGTCAACAACCAGTAACTAGAATATATTGAACAAAAAGTAAAAAATATTTTACCAACATAAATAGAAGATAATTTGTAGCTGAATTTCACCCAGAAAACATCGTAGTTTATGACACAGCCTTGCATGTGTACAATCTATACAAATGTATAAAGCTGGAGAGTTTGTTTGTTTGAACGTGCTAATCTCAGGAAATACAGATCTGATTTGAAAAATTCTTTCAGTTTTATATTAGAGGAGGTCGTGACCTAATCAGTGGTCGGCATTTGAGTCGATCCCTAAGTTAAGTTGCTCTGGCTGCGACCGGGTGATAGATGGGTGACCTCTATTAGCGTATCATGAACGTGCGATGCGTTATTTTTTCCTAATAAATAGTACAGAACTTGACTAGAATGTCACTTAAGATAGCGCTTAATTATTAAAAAAAAAAATGTTTTATACGGTAGCGTGCAATGATACAAAAAAAAAAAATCTTTAGTATGACATATAAACTAGAAAATTATACATGCTACAGAAAAGGTAGCAAGCTCTAGGAGCTGCTTTTCAGTTTCCGCCTGACTGCCAGTGCTGCCACACAGACGCGTGAAATTACAATATGAAACGATACAAGGAAAATTAATGAAAATTTAGAATACATCTATATACTCGTGACTTTAAAAATGTTAATGTGACGTTGCATATAAGTAGTGTTAGTTCTAGACTGACATTTGTTTCACGTATGTATGTCGTTTTTGTACTAAAATTTTCTCAAAATTATGAAGACTTTTTTTTTTCTTTTTTTATTGACAAATTTACCCATACATTGTAAATTACTATCACAAGATGTAAATAGTCTGTTCACAAATGTACCTGTGAAAGAAATTTTAGTATAAGCAGCGTACTGGATAAGGAGGTCGTAGCTTAATTAGTAGCTGGCATTTCAGTCGATAACTAGGTTAAGCAGTTTTTACCGCGACTGGGTGACCGTGGAGATTCCGGTGATGACGTCAGACGGCAGTATAAAATCTATGAGCAATAGATAACTGTACCAAATTTCAAGGCATTTCTGTTCATAATTGAAAAGTTAGACATGGGCAGATTGACGGATGGATCGAGCGAAACTATAATAGCCGCTGCACATGTATCGATAAATCGTTGCGATTTAACTGTGCAGTTTAAACTACGCAGTTTTATAGATACGTGTGTATGAAAAATCATTGTTTATTAAACTGTACAGTTTTATCGTTGCGTTTGGATGGCGATCGTTGATGTCCACAGTTCTTCACGGAGCTAGTTTGTTGCGATTTAACTGCACAGTTTTATCGCAACTATTTAACTGCACAGCTTTATCGCAACGATTTATTGATAAATGTGTAGTGGCTATTACGGTCCTTCGTAGGACTTTGGAACCCTTGAAAGCACAGTTAATGCCATATTAAAGCGGACTAAAGCAAAGTACTTTAGTTTTTCATGCATATTGCCATATTATTTGTGTATGTTGGAACAGCTTTATAATCCCGAAACAGAGCTATCAGCTATTTCAAGGTATGTACGATAACAAAAGCGTTAAGTATTTAATCCTATTTTTATTTGGACTGACTGAAATGTGTCAAAACAATTCAACCGATCCGGCTTAAAATGGCAGCTCACTGGCTTCGACAGACATGTGTGCACAGCGTATAATTCGGACGTTGTTTTAATGTCGCTTTTTTAATATTCAGAAACATAAAGCTCAAATCCAGAGAATTTCAAAAATAAAAAAATATATATATTTTTCTACTATATTTTTATTGCTCTGTTCCATCGGTTTATTTCTTTTGTTTTATATTGTAAATTCAGCTGTTATATTGTAGATTGCATTTTTGTGTTCAACTTATTAACCAAATAAATGTTTTATTATTATTATTAAGTGCTCATTTAATAAAATAACCTCATATTGTGAACAGCTTCCCCCCCGTTTTATTACTGTTTTATAAGTTTATTTTAACTATTGTATCGTTATCAATTCTTTTGTAAGTATATATTGTGGCGTTTACAATATGAAAAAGAGAAACAACGCTATAGGAGTGTGAAACGAAACCTCCAATTTTACCTAAACTTCAAATTTGTACCCGAAAATAAATCCATACTAAAAATTGAGGAAACAGCATAAGTCGTAACATTAGTTATTTAAAGAGTACTTTAAGTAAGTCTGGGTAAAGATATAAAACTGCATTTTATCGTATGTGACCATCGATATGAAAGTAATGTGAAATGACGTTGCGACGCATCTATTTCATAGTCTTAACCTGGTGTGTACTTGGAACGTGTTCCTGTTAATTCAGCTGTAAGAGCAATGTCTTGTTAGAGCGAGCGAAATATTGAGGACTCGATTCACAATGCAATATGTATTTATTGTTCCTGTATTTGTTTTGATAAGGTTATCTAACCGATTGGGGGTTATAGTCTCATTGCATTCCATTTTTTTGATTAGCCGATAGTGTTTCACAGTTCTTAAACCATTCTTATCAAGTCTGGGCTACTTGAATCCACGTCATTCCCATAAAGACGTCCAGGTAATCTCACCACCTCTTCCTCGGCCTGGCTGATCGTCAGCGGCCAATGGTGGGAATCCTTAATGTCATAGAATTGGCCCACCTTTGCGGGCCCATTCTTGCCACATGCTCAGCCCGTTCCCATAAAAGCTTTGCTGTTTTAATTACTTTTGTTTTATACTTTCTTGTTCATATAATATTGCAGACGAGCTAGTTGTGTCTTTTTGTATTTATGTCGAACTTACAAACACCCTCTTCATTTATTTAGTGTCATGAATACTAGTACCATTCCATTAAATATATTCATTTTCATTGTTTTAGTCGGTTATTTTAATATACAAAAATAAATAATTTATTTCAAATATGACGCGATTGCAATGCTATGTTACAAAATTATATTAAGAAAAATAACAAATTAAAACATTAATTACTATAATTTAAATCCAAATAATAAATATTTACATACATATAATAAATTACATGTTCATATATAGAGATAAGCAATGAGGCAGACTTCATACGGACGAACAAAGCGGAGTTCTAGGAAAAATATTTGTTGAATAAATTGAGGAAAGTTCGGTAGGAATTCGTTAAAGAATATGGTGAAATCTTTCAGCGAAATGTTATTAAGAGGAAAATTCCTTTTTTTGGTATACAGTTACGAGAAAAAGGATATGAGGTTATATTATTACACACAGCAATTTTTTTATGAGGCTATGTTCAAATACAGATCTTTAATAAAATATGCAATTTTATGAGAAACCATGTTGCTCATAAAGATCTCTTTTGTGAGCAACATTTTAAACATTTCTGAGCTTATCTGTAGGTAAAATTTTAAGTTGAACGTATTTATTCACATTTGCATTGTTGATGATAATTAATACAATGACGTGGTTGCACATTCTTTATTGGTCTCAAGGACTGAATAATTCCAGATACAATTAACACATTGCGTTTATAGGCACCTATAACTACTATTTTTTTTAAAGAATATTAGGAATACTTTTTAGGTATGTCTAATATTCCCCTTTCCCCTCCTACTAAGCTTAAATTAGTAGATACCCCATCCCCTACGAATACCGACGGATTAATTTCGGCTTCAACACACATAAATCTCACACTTAAAAAATCTTTTAATAGGGAACCCGGCAGACGCTGTCCTGCCCGAACGTTGGGTTAGTTAATAATTACTACATTCTATTATCCTCTAATATTGTCCCCGTTTCCGTTTCTTTGCCCTTTCCCGTTCCATAAAGGTTCATTGTATTGGCGTTAATGGCTTAAACATGACAAAAAATTTAATTAGCATAAAAAAGCTTATACTAAGCTAACCTTACAAGACATATGCTGTCTCGAGATTTTTTGTAGAACTATTTAAGATAGACATTTCCTTCATACACTATATACATACGTGTAACACTTAAAGGTTTTTGCAGCGCACGCCAGAATAACTCGCAGATGGCAGAATTTTCTCCTACTTACCTAACATTTATCGTTATATTTTGCACAATTCGCACAATATCTTTATAACTTATGTCCTATGTGTTATTCTGATGTATAACGTATATTATTTTGTATACGTACGTATAATTTAGAAGTTTTTTCGTGAAAGAGCGTCAAACAAACAATACATCCATGCATCCATGTGTACAAACTTTCGCGTGCAGAATATTAGTAGGATTCAGTCATTAAAAATATCAAGTACCATTATAATTTTATGAAATACGTCCAGCCGTTTTCGAGTTTTAGCGAGATTAAGAGAAAATGATCAATTTTTATACATATGCATGTAGGTAAATTTAATGATATTTTGTAAAACTTTGTTAAACTTTGCAAAACTTTGTTAAGATAATGCTAAACTGTCTATACTTATAAAGCTAAGTATTTCCAGATTTATGCGCTGCCACTTTATTTAAGGCACTCGCCATTGAAACCAAAACAAATAATAATAATAAAACACATGATTTTATATAGAATTTACACGAGATTTTACTTATAGGTGATGAAAGTTGCCCCAAATTTAATACAGCATTAGAGAGGGGTGCAAATTTGTAAAATGAGTTCAAAAATTAAATCCAGCGCTGTAGCCCATACAAAGCGAGGTGTACACGTAATAAAGTATAAAATGAGCGTGTAATTTCATCACACTGAACCCGGGGAAATCGCTGGGGATATTCGGTAACGAGGTTTGTTTATGTTGAGTGAACGAAATTATGAACGAAACGACTGTGGCACGGTACATCTCACTCGTAAATAAGGAATGTCTCACACAGTTTGGTGTTTTCCACACATAATCTAGTTTTAAGGTTTCGTAGAATACTGGCTTTTGTAGATTTCTTGCCAGTAACTGATTTAATTGATAGAATCAAGCGTTACTTTGCGGAAATCCATGACATGCATGAGAAATTAAACTACTTTGCTTTAATCCGCGAATGAATTCATTTGAGGATTAAAGCAAAGTAGTTTAGTTTCTCATGCAAGTAACTGATTTGTCAATTGTGCGTACTTCAATTATAGTGGACACAGCCGAAGGAGATAAAAAATAGACATTTTATCTATAAAACAAACAATAATTGGCCCCCATTCCCGGTGATGCTGTCAAAGCCAATAGCAGAAATCACATAAACAAAAAAGAAGAAAACGAGCTCCCTTTCGTACATAAAGAGATGGAAATTTAGGAAGCTTTCATTTTAACCTAAACAAACGGAGATAGGAGCTCTGGATAATTTTAACAATATCTTCAAACCGGGCTAGGTGTGTTGGCCCAGGGAAGGTGTTTATACAAGAATTTTACGTCAAAGATTTTATAGAGGACCGAGAAATTTGGTTTGCCACGCTAAGGTCGAATGTCGTTTGCACTTCAATAACTTAAAAGGCATATTTTTGCTTGTTCTGCATTACGTTAACTTCTAACAATAACCCTTAGCAATATTTTCTTTAACTAGGAGTTGTCATCGAAAATAGTAAACCACTCTCTTGGTCGACTATACACACAATGCGTTGGAAAGTAACTTATGTGATATCGAATATTTTAAACTACATAATAAAGTCGCAGTGTGGAAACGCGCTTAGAAATTAAGCGGTGATCATTAAAATTAAATTATTCACATACTTTGTTAACGAATTTGCTACTTAAATGACAATTAATTACTAATTAACACCATCAAGAATAACAATCTCGCAAATATTAGTAAAGCCAATTAAGTATATTACCATATTCTAACTTCTGAAATTAACAAATTACTTACTTCTGATGGCCGAATCTCCTCTACTGCAGACCTACAGAAGAAATGTTCAGCCTGCTGTAGAAGAACCTTTCTTGTCAATCCATTCTTCTCTAGAGAGCTCAGCTTTGATTGCTTCCAGTTCTTCTTTATTTATAAAGGCGTCATATTAATAGAATGCGAATGCGGAATGCGAGCGAACTTAGTTCATAAGAACGTGCGATCATAATGATTTAAAGAAGTGTCCTAATTGAGGTTCGCGCGAACGCATCGCGCGCGCAACGCGTGTTTATAAACTAAACGAACATAGAGCTAAACAAGAGCATTATTTTTAGATTTGGATTAGTGTAGACAAAAGCTCGTTCTTAGCGTTCACACCAAAGTATGAACGAGCAAAAAGCTCGAATATTAATTAGAATCTATGAGAACGCAGACAGAACCACTAAAGAATGCTCTACTTCTATTTAAACTAAAAT
>JANCMC010033613.1:21419649-21429819 GCA_024363005.1 Charaxes varanes | reverse complement strand
GCTCGAATATTAATTAGAATCTATGAGAACGCAGACAGAACCACTAAAGAATGCTCTACTTCTATTTAAACTAAAATAATTTGATGGAGTAGGGGTAGAATGGACATTCTCTTCGTCTGATGTAAGTGCGCCTAATAAGGATACTAATTCTTGACATCAATATGTTTGATCGCACTAAGTGCGCACGCATCGCGCATTTGCGTTCAATTAGGACGACATCTATAAACGATAAAGAGCGAGCAATAAATTTATATGAAACGAATTTTGGCAAATATGATTTGACAATTTGTATAAATATCAAATTTCAAAGATGTCATTTCAAAAATGTGATGTAATGTTAAGTAGAGTATATTTTCCTGATATTCTAATACTAAGTTTTACGATGAATTCTAGATGCAGAACCATAGAATGAGGTCCTAAAATTCAAATAAAAACAAACGAGGAACCATAAACTATTTAAATATTTTAAAATGTGTATATTATAAATTTATTATTAAGGCTTTTTCAAATATTTCGTGTACATTTGCCATTTTGTTTATTTAATTGGCTGATTTGATCTCTTTTTATTTATTGTTACTTTGTCAAAATTAAAAGAAAATTAAAATTGTTCTGGGTTTTATTTCTAAATATACATTTATACAGGCCCTATTATGACTGCCATCTGGCGTGAATATAGAGTTTCTTGCAAATGGAAGGAAAAAAAGGTCAAAGTGTAAAAAAATTGCAACACAGTTTCAGATATTGAAAAGATAATTTTTAACGAAAAGTGTAGCACCTAAATGATAAAATTACGATAACATACTAGATTCATCAATGAGAGAACGTTATTTTTTTATCGGTATAAGCTACTGGTGTAATATATGGGCACCGGATAACCTGCATTGATAAGTAGTTTATCACTCCACGAGTTCATATTACGAAAATATGATTTACAAATATGATTATTTTTATTTTTAAAACCACTTTTTATAAGCTCAATTATCTACTAATAGTATTATTTATTTATAAGTAAGTATAAATAAATATAAATCTATAATTTTCCAACGACAATAATGTGTGTTTATGAAACTTTACACATCGCGTACCTCATGGAACTTGTAAATACTTTCAACCTCACTTTTATAAAGGAAACCTGTTTGATCTGATCATTAATAATTGAGCCTTATCACTTGCATATAGAGTTTAAATTTGCTTACACGTACATTTAATTGTTTAAACAGTTGAATTGTATTTCTTTATTGAAATGTGTACCTTCTAATGAATGTGGAAAGGTTGACTTTTGCGTGCTAGTAAAAACGATGACGACGAGCAGTGGTTACAAATGTCAAACAGCACAGTCGGTAAGAATGTCGCGCCGCGACAACGTATTCTAAATTCAAATTTTAAAAGTTTAGTTTTTAAATTCTGTAAGCGTAATAATATTTCAATCTTTTAAAGATAAAACAATGGCGGGAAAGTGTTTATTTTTTTTAATTGTGACGATAATGGCGTGGGTTCTGGATGGACAGACCTTGGGCGGTAAGTGAAAGGCGTTTAACAGAAACTTTTTACTACCGTATACGTTGTTTAACAAACGTTGAGTCATATTTGAGAGCATTTATTACTTAATAATATATAAGTTTTGATGGACAATTATTGCTTTCTTTATTTGGTCCGAAGTCAATAAAACCTAGGCTGTACGTTTAAAGGTCAAAGCGTTATTTTCAACGGTTTCCAAATTTAACATAATTTATTCTTGGCACGTTTTTAAGTAAACCCAACGACCTTACAACGAACATAATAGGAGATCATATTGAACAGCCAGTTCAACAGAAATGTAAATGATAATAATACTTAATATTGCTTTATCAACACTTTACATAGATAGCGCGTTAATCAGTATTAATAATTATAAACATTTTCCAGAAGCTTTTATGGCATTCAAAGAATTTTTCTTAGTTGATTAAGAATCTCAGGAATTACTGGTCTGATTTGGAAAATTCTTTCAGTGTTAGATAGCCCACTTAGCCAAGAAAATTATAGGCTATATATATATATATCATCACGCTAAACTGGTCCGATTTAAAAATTCCTTCAGTGTTAGATAGCCCATTTATCCAAGAACATTATAGGCTATATATATACCATCACGCTAAACTTTTTCACGCGAACAAAGTCGCGGGGAACAACTAGTAATAGATAAATGTCGTCAGTTACATAACTATGTTAGAGATATCTGAGAATATCCCGTTTATCGCTTACTTCTTGGTCGTCCCAATTTCAAAAGGATTTTTGAAGGAAGGAAATCTATTCCTGCTTATAGTTAACCTTTTTTGGAAACCTCAATCTAGAATGGAAATTTTTGAAGGCCTTGAAATTAAGGTTGTCTCACTTTTTGTATTTTGCGTCTACGCCCATACAGTTTCAAGTAGATTGGCTGTAAATTATTTCCTCTAAATTTATTGATTATAATTTTTATTACATATTACAATTTTTTTCTTATGTGTACTTTCAAACATATTAATAATTCTTATTATTTAAATTTAAGTGCATTGTAAACATCTATAACTATACATTGAACTAAATAGAATTATATTTTTATATTAATATTTCATATTAATAGATCGATATAAAATTGTCAAATCGTCTCCTTACCGCAGAGTAGTTAAAGGTCATTAACTGTAACTGTATAGGTAATAACTCTTGCAATTTACTTTAAATAAGGGTAATTATGAAGTTTGGTTACTTTTCCCAAAAATGCATATTTTTTTCTCCAAGTTTTTTTTTGTGTACCGCTCTAATGAGTGATTTTCCGTAGGGATAGGTTGGAAACAGGCGACTGATCGCGCTGCGATATCTAAATTTGTCTTACCTATCTTTATATCTATACATTTATTATTATTAATATTATTTAGAGCCTATTTTTTCCCACTCCAGGACAAATGCATCGCGCAAAAAAATAAAAACTCAAAATTTTATAAAATGACTGCATTCCCGCGGATACTAAATAAGCCGTTTAATAGTGCCATAATTTGAGAACGACTGGTTAATTTAAAAAAGTATTCTTTGAAGTCCGTAAGGTTCTTATAAGAAAAAAGTGAATTACGGTTTATAAAGAAAAATCAAAAACCACTGGAATTGGACAAAAATATTGCATTCCACGTGGACGAACTTGCAGGGTTCAGCTAGAATTAACTCATGTACTTGAGTTCATATTAGCTAAACCCTACACATTTCGAAATTTTTTAATGACTGTACCGATTATAATGAAACTGTTTGTGTGTTTAAATGGGTCCTATGTTATATTATTTATGTATCCTTCAGATCCACTATAGATATTTTTACAAATTTCTAGAAATAACGACATATTACGACTTTTACTTACGTAAATGCTTACGAATCGCTGCTCTCCTTATTTGTACTTTCTGTAATGGAGTGGCATGTATTGCAAATGATTTCTTTCTGTTTCATTAAATGAAATGAAGTGTTTTTGCTGAATACAGATTATACAAAATGTTGACAATATTACAGTTGTAGATATTCTGCTATATAGGATTTATTTAATATTACACGAAACAAATGGCCTGGCGGTAAGTGACTACGAATGCCCAGGGATATTTGCACCACCAGATGGCTCGCAGATGCGTTGTCGGCCTTTAAAGAGACCCAACATGGAACTATCACAAGCCGTAAAAAATGCGACAACAATACCATCACTTGAAAGCATTGCCACTACTACCACACACTACAATACAATCACCAACATGCTAACAGCAAAATAAAGAAATTCATCAAAATTGTATAATTTCTAGCATGCGTACAATAAAAGAAGGAAACGATTATCGAAATTGTATAATTTTCAGCATACAAACTGTAAAAGAAAGTAACACTGATCCAAATTATTTAATTTTCAGCATGCAAACAATCAAAGAGAGAAACGCTCATCATAACTGTTTAAATTCCAGTATGCAAACAGTAAAACAAAGAAACGCTCATCAAAATTGAATAATTTACAGCATGCAAACTTTAAAAGACAGAAACGCTCATCAAAATTGTATAATTTCCAGCATGCAAACAGTAAAAGAAAGAAAGGCTCATCAAAATTGTATAATTTCCAGGTCCAATGCACGGGAAGGCTGTGGTATGTTACGTAGCGAGCTGGGCGGTTTACAGACCGGGAGACGGAAAATTCGATCTTTCAGACATAGAACCTTCTCTGTGCACGCATCTTGTGTACTCCTTCGCCGGTCTGGATGAAGGCACTCACAGCATCAAGAGCCTGGGTAAGACCACTGCATAAAAATCTTCTAGTGTCTATGGTATTGTTCTAGATGTAGCTAAGCAGTAAGTAGATAAGTGTTTTGTTACTGTAAATTTACGCTAGCTCGCTTCTGTACTGTAATTTAAAATGCTTTTGTTACTCTAACTAGAACATAAACAGTATTAGAATATTTATTTAAATTAATTTCCTCATATTTCATTGGCCATCCGTCAAACCCATGCCCTCTTTGAACACCTCTATTTGGCGGGAACTTTTTTAGCGATAGCCACAACGCGCCGACCAATCAAATGTCACCTGGTGTTGCCAACATTACTATGATATAAAATTTTTAATATTTCTATATTTATGAGCCGAGCCGAGCTGGGCATTTTGTATTTGTTTATTTTTTTCAATAATTAAATAAACAGATATACAGGATAAATCGAATCGTTGTTCGTTAGTCTCGATAAAATTTGATAACCGCTGGCCCATTTTAAATTCTGTTTGTTTTGTTTTATCCCCCTTATTTCCGGGTAGTTTAAAAGAAAAGAAACAGAGGAAAAGTCTAGATGATTTAAAGATACAAAAAATGCGGATTTGTTCGGTTTGGTGTTTTTTTTTTTTTGGAAAAGACAGCGTCTGCTGCGTCTGCTTGTATGAATTAATTTATAGATCTGTGCAATTACATAAGACAGTTTTATTTCAATGATTTTCCATGTCTTAAATTCATTAACATACGTTTGGTGGTCAATTGAATGTATCATTGCTGACGTAGATAACCGCAACCGCAATATTGTACATTTGTTATGACAAATGTCATTTTCGCTGATTCAAATGCCAAGCATATATTTATCTATTGATAGGGCATCAGAGGGGGCTTATAATCTTTATATGGATGCCTGATGGCTCACCAAAGAGTAAAGATCTATTTTTAGTTTAATACCACAGACGTAGCGGATACGCCTTAGGGTCTTTCAAAGATATGACAGTTGATATAAACAAAAATATTTTTTTTAATTGTAAGTTGTCTTGTTTTAAATAGGCCGATAACAATAGTTTACATAAGAACGTAAACAAAAATGATTAATAGAACAGAAAGTTGGGTTTATTCAAGAGAGATACATTAATCGTTTGCTGTGTTGAACCACCTCAGTGATCGTTTCTAAATGGCCGTGGTTAAAGAGCACTAAGGATGAGATAAAGCATTTATGTGGTAAAAAGACGTCACGCACCTCAATAGGCTCTCAGCAAAACAGAAATTTGCAATTTTTTAAAACACGCATTGTCCTAGCACTCGTGCCGTTGGCGACGAGTACCTAGAACAGTTCCTCTATCTTAAAATGTTATATTCATGGCTATAGACGCATAATGCAAAAAAACTAAAACAAAAATCCATGTAATAATTTTCAATTTGGATCTAATTTTTCTCAAACCCTTTTTTAACATAAGAATTTTAATCTTGCCCTATATTATATGTTTAATTGCTTGACTTATATACACTTCATTTTTCTGCAATACTCAAAAATTACATGAAGCACTTTTATGCAAAAATATGTCTTAATTCTTATGAAATAATATCCCATTATAGTAAAACCCTTAAGGGAAAGGTTTTGCTTATGACAGATGAAAAGAAAACAACAATTAGTTGTTGTCGCGTTTCGTTCGGTTTGTGAGACTTCCCGGTGGCCTAAACTCGTCATTAAGGTCCGGCAGCGCATCTGTTAGGCACTTCGGTGCCCTGCTGCCTGCTCGTCTGCCCCCTTGTAACATAAAAATAATAATAATAAGATAATATAAATGATAAGGACTGTCTTCTATATTGTATCTATGAAAACTAGTTTTTCATACGGTTTAATAATTCTGAACGTGAAAATTAAATTAAGAGATTAGAAACTTATCGTAATTGGTGATGGAGGCTCATTCCGAAGTTTGCGCTATTCAAGTTATTGAATTAGATCGTGTAATCAGTCATCTGTCTTCAGAAAACTGGCAATTACCTTTTAGACCTTTGATCTAAATGTGTATAATATGTAATTGATATTAAGCATGCGAATGCTCTATTAAGAAAAATCATTCAGGATTATTTATATTATTTTTTTTATTCCACACGTTAGATATGTATAATATGAACAAAGTCTGTATGGTAATAGAACAAAATTCGGGATCCATACGTATTTTTCGAAATAAAAATTGATTTTCCCTACAAAAATTATCTGCATTAATTCCGGTAAGGTATGTAAATTTGTGGCATCAGAAAATTGATTAAATTTGAAGGAAACCTGTGGTGTTGAAATTAAATTTTAGAATCGGTCGTCCGATGAAATGATAATTTTATTAATTAATATTATCAGTTTTGTTATTTAAGTAAAAACCGTTCATCGTCATTCCTTTAAATTTATAATGCACATATGTATTTTGACTACGGTACCACTATTATTATACTAGCGGATCCGGCAGACGTTGTCCTGATCGAACGTTGTATTCCATACTATTGAATATACGTGATTATTCTACTAAGCATATTTTATTTACTTACTTTCTACTACGAAATTGCAGCGATCCTATTAAACGTTTAGTTTGCAATTTAATATGATAAAATCGTGATGAAAGTAATATAACAAGTAATATAACAAGACAGTTATGACAGATATCCCTCCGATGGGATCGTCACGAATAAAGTGATCCTGTTTGTAAATCAAATATTGGAATAAATACAAATAGAGGAGGTTGCAGCTTAATCAGTGGCCGGAATTTGAGTCTATTGCTAGGTTAAGCAGTTTTTACCGCGGCCGGGTGAGAGATGGGTGACCCATTCTGACACTGGTTTTCAAATATCCGACCTCGTTCGTGTTTAGGAAGGCACGTAATGCAGTGGTTCCCGATTAATATCACTGATTACTATTAGTCCTGAAGTTGTAGAGATTGTGGGGGTTCCGGGGATGACGTCAGATGACAGTCGTCTATCTTAACTCGCTCTCCGTTTATAACGCAGTTTATTACTAATTGTAAATGATTACATATACGGTACTTGTAACAAAAATACAAGTTAGAACCCTTACAGCACTTAATGATAGAGGCTAAAGTGGGTTAAAGTTGGCTTTGGAAATCTAATACAGCGTACAGGAGTGAGTTAAAGCTAAAATGTTATTTCCTAAATCTTAGAGACACTTAAACGGCACGTGTACGTATTTTAAAAGGAGATAGATAATTAAATGGACTGAAAAGCAGCTAGAAGCTGAGTCCATGACCTTTTCATTGGCATGCAAATTTATTGTGTGTCCTTGAATAAAGTTCTTATTATTATTATTACGCAAACAATTAAACTACGGAATATTTTAACGGCCAGCTTATCAGAGCGTGAAATAGCCATTATTACATACTTCATCATTTTTTTTTCTTACCCAACATAATGTAATTAGTGAATTTAGAAAAGTAACAGTACTGCCGATAATAAAGTTCTCAAGACGCAAATGTATTTTGCCGTCTTCCCTCCACTTATCTCTGTCCTATTCCAGCACCGTCCAATCCCTTCTAAATTTCCCAAGTTCGATTCGCGATCGTGTTTAATAAAACTACTATAATGTTCAAAAATTGTGTTATAAATGATAAAAAGTTTCACAAAGTGGCAAAAGATTTGAATCTTTGCCGAACACCTTCCACCTTGGTGTGCCTTTCTAAAAGCTCATCAGCTGCGTCATTACGCATTCTACAAACTTCGTTTTTTTTTCGCAGTTTCAACTCTTCAATTAAAGTTTAAAACATTCTGTAGTAACATGTGACTTGCCTATAAGGCAAACAAAAGCTTAAAAACAATAATAAAAGATTCTTTACTACAAATATTTCTTATATATTTAAAACAAAATATAATGTCGTAAAATAAAATCCTTTTACTATGTTACTAAATGCCAGTTAAGTCTCTTAGGTAAAACCCACACAATACCTTCCATTAAGTCCGGAGCAATTCTTCGGGGCACTAGCGCACTCCTCGCGTCTGAACGCCGCCACCCACACACCACCCTACACACTGCGACACAGTGAAATACACTTTACTTCCTAATTATCTAAAAAGTCACCCAAAAGTTATACCACTCCCCGTTGATGTGACACCATAATTTTTTCAATTATATTTAGAAGAATTATATTAATAAAAATGGCTATACTATGTAACACTTCATACTATAGAAAGTCTGTTAAAACGATGTTGTGTTTTACCTCCGACCATTCGGTATACAGCCACCCGCCTGCCGCAGTGAAGCTAAACTTCTGCTCTTGTGCGGGGTTTATCTCATTGTCTGTGAGATTGGTGGCAACACTGAAAGAATTTTTCAAATCGGACATGTACTTCCTGAGATTAGCGCGTTCAAACAAACAAACTCTTCAGCTTTTTATATTAGTATAGATTATAGCGTCCATACCTATTTAGAACTTTTAAATCCTTAATTACAAATGAGAAGCAAGGTGAAAATATGAGCCGAATGTGCCAATAAAACTAAACTAGGGAGAATTCGATCAATAATGTTTTGGCAAAATACCAAGTATTACGATTGAGTATTGGGCGTGCAGTCAAAAAAAGCACGCCCCTTCAATAAATTCCATTATTTTAATTGTGAAAGTACTTTTGTGTGTGCGGCGATTCTATTGTTAACTCAACCACGCACTGCAAGGTCAAATAATCGCGCCATCAGTTTTGCGGAGATTTAGCGGTTAGGAAAGACCGTGCATTTTTAGGCTGTACGTACACTATGTTTCATATTGGAATATAGAATCTTTGAATTTCTTAGCTCTAAGGTAGCAGGGATTGATGAAACTATAAAATAAATGTTATAAAATTATTTTAAATAGTAAAATTATAACAACTAGGCAGGCCTATTTCAATATTGCCGTCCAATATAATAATAATTTGTTTAAATATATGCAACCTTATTTAAATCAAGTACCAAGAATAAAAGTCAAAAAAAAAATATAAAATGTTTACAGCTTCGCATTTGTTTTAGATGTCTTTTTACACGGTTTTTATTTAATGGTTTTGATATTTTTCAATATTTTGATGACTTTTAAAACTATGTACAACAATGTGTGAGCAGGAATTCAGAACGCTTCGAGTGGATCCTCGCTATCCATTTCAAAACCAAACAAAGTAAGATGATTAAAGTATTATTAAGAAGTAGTTCTTTCTTAGAGACTTGACAGAGATTCGCTACGCTTGACGTCCAGTCTTTTTGGTCTGCAACCGAATTAGGCCGGCGCTGTCCTGGTACCAGTACCTCTTTCTCACATAAGATCAGCGTGATTAAAGGTCATTTCAATACCTTTCCAGTGAATGATCTTTAATATCTCATTTTTTTTAATGTATTTTTTTAAATAGAAAAAAAATAAAAACATTTTACAAAAAAATGCTCTCATTTGCGATTTCATTAGATCCGAGTGTAGATAGATTGTAAAGGCCCTTTTCTAAATATATTTAAAAATTAAAGTCAAGAAAATTTTTACAATTGCCTTTCATTTGCAGTCTATTATTCTGCAGACAGTTTTTTTCATTTATTTAAATAATAAAAAATAACATTTATTTTCACATGGAACGATCCAAATATAAATTCGGTCGAGTTTTACCGTGAATCATAGCCTTCGTTATTGTAACTTAGTGAATATTGCTGTATAGAAATTCCATTCCCATTGTGATAGTCATTTTAAAATTTTAATGTTTTAGGGCATGCTACGAAAACTATTGCGATTTCTACAAATGCACCCGTCTGCTTGGAGAAGTGGACGATTGTAAGATTTTCAAGAGGTACTTCCAGACAATTTGCCCCAACTACTGGATCGAACATTGGGATGAACTGCGGGAGAAAGGGGCATTTCCAGGACCAATATGAAGTTCCATGATCTTAAATAAATTCTGATTTGAGTGATTTAGTTTTTATCCTTACTTA
>JANCMC010033613.1:21207169-21412635 GCA_024363005.1 Charaxes varanes | reverse complement strand
AAAAAATCACACATCATTGAGTCAGTTAAGTAAAGGTTATAAATTGTGTCCTTAAATAGGAGTAAATTATGCTTTCTATTTATATCTTCCTATAAAATATTTGTTATGAAGAGGATACGAATAATATGCTCGCATTTAATATAAAAGGATATCTCTATAGAACGTTATGTATCAATGAAGTCGTACGCGTAGTCAAGAGCAATAAAATCGTATGTGCGTCGTGTCGTAATTATCTCGTCTGGTGTAGAAACGCCGTAGCATTTGTACCCTTCGCCTAGGCGACTATTTCTAAACGCAAGATGGCCGCCGCCAGGCACCGCGTAGTGACATTGACAGTTGTGTAAGCGTTCGCCTTGGCCGAGCGCGGGCGCAAGGACTCGAGCACGCGGACACCGGGGCGCGAACTTGAACTTTTGAATTTCGAATCTATACTTTTTAATACCAGACATGATTTTGATGAGTTAAATGACGGCTTACACACTTGATTGGAAAATTTTTAATTAAAAATTAGCATATTTTAACATTAGGCAATATTTTGATTGTACATGTAATCTTTTGAATTTCGTATATACACATTAATAGCACTTATAATTTTGGGCAAGACATGATAGCTTAAGAAATTCGTTATGAACTTTTGTATTTTAAATTACAACCACCGTATTGGCGCCTTGAACGACGGCCTATACATTTTAATGACCAAGTATAAGTTGATTTAAAATGAGTATAAATTATATATACTTAACGACATAGACTTTCAATTAAGTACAAGTTTTTTTGGATAATATAATGTCGAAAACGCGCCTTATTCTCACTTTATCGTATACTTATATATGGATATCTCAAATAAGGTTTAATTATTTTTATTAATTTTATGAAAGAAGGGCAAATATCTAAAATAGTACAGTCAGTAACACAAATGTATTATTATAATAAAAAATATATGTTTTTAGATGAGTTTACACAAAATAATTGAGAAATTGATTTGTTACAGAGCTCAGTCAATGTATATGTAACAACAAATGTTTTGAATGAAATTTTGTTGCATTTTATCAATCGTATGCATTTGTGACCTGATTTCGATTTAAAAATATATATCAAGGACGTCGTACCGACGAACTTTATCATATTTTCAATACATATGGGAAATTACAAACTTTTAAAAACACACGTCGAGTTTTTTTTCTTATTTACGAATTTAGTTTTTTTTTTAATGTTATTTCGGGCTAAACGAGCAGGCAGATCACCCAAATGGCTATGCATCTGCTATCCTCCTGGTTATCATGGGAGTCAGTAATCACTTAGGTAAAAAAAAAAAACATTACAGTCTGTCTGTCGGCTACAACTAATCTCTGAAACGGCTGGACCGGTTTTGACGTAATCTTAACAAGCAGACAGCTGATATTACAAGGTATAACATGGGATACTAGTTAGTTTAATAATTAGGGTTTTGCATAAAAATTAAATTCCCCAAAATTGAATGAAAATATGAACTTAACGCGGTCAAAGTCGCATGTGTTGTGTTCGTTATTGTTTGGACAAGATTTCTATAATAAAAAGGAATGGCTGAACGAAAGCGAAAAGGAAATGGAATGGGGACGGGAATGGGAACGGGGAATAATGTTATTGGATAATAGAATGTAATAAATAGTAAGTACTTAACCCAACGTTCGGACAGGACAACGTCTGCCAGGTCCGCTAGTAAAGAATAAAATAGCCAAAAATTTTCAAAATCCCATGTTATAAAAACTCCTATATATAAAAACATTTACACAAACTCTACTATACTAATATGTATATTAAAAATCTTAAGGTAATGTACTTTCTTAACAGTTTTGTGATTAAACCATCATTCATTCATTGTTATTAACAATTTTTCTACTGGTTTCTTTCCCGGGAACTCAATTCGGATATAGGTATTTAATTCTTTCTTTTTCGCGAACTATTTCAAGTGTTACTGGATCAGTTTTCATTTTTTCATCAGTTTTCATTTCGGTCATATTCTTGCTTTTTTAATTTAGCTTTGTCTTTGCTATCTTCTTTATTTTGGCAATTTTAACCTACAAAAATATTGCAGGAATAAATTCAAGATTATGGTCAAAAGCGTGTCAAGACACGCTTATATAGAAGGATTCCGTATCTGATACGTTATAAACGTATTTGTTAATTAACTTCAAATGTTACAAAAAGACAAATAATAACATGTTTTATGTCTATCTGTTTGTTACAAGTAAACTCCAAAACAACTGGAAGTTAGCTGAAGTGATATTATACGTGTGTGAATATGAAAGTTAACCAACAAAAAAAAGACCGTCTTCCAATTGTCAAAACTCGACCAAATTTAAAAGAGTCCACGCGGAAAGCCCATGTTTACAAATAAAAAAGGATCCTCAAAATCGGTTCAGCCAGGCGAAAGTTCTGGGGTAAAAACAAAAATAAAAAATACAGTCGAATTACGAACCCCCTTTTTTAATGCCGGTTGAATGTGTTCATTAACATACGAAATACCGAAATACGTGGGGCTGTTGAGATTCAGCAGAAACAAGACTACCAGCTGCTTCCTAAAATAATAATCATTTAATTTTATTAACGAATGAAATTAAAGGGTTAGTGAGAGGGTTAAGAGTTATGTATTGCTAAAATATTTTTAGAATAACATACAGGTGGAAGACCGGTTTGATTTAATTAACACAATGTTTTCACCAAAATGTTATGTGTACGTATCTAAAATACATTTAAATTCATAATTATTAAAATCTTCACATAAAAACGATCATATAGGTAGTATAAAGATTTTAAAATTATAAATAAATTAATACATAGGACTATATGACACACGGACGTCTGTCTTTTAATTTAAGCTTAGTAGGAGGGGAAAAGGGAATATTAGACATACCTAAAAAGTATTCCTAATATTCTTTAAAATAAATAAATAAATAAAATAGTAATTTTGTTTCCGCACGTCACGAGTTCTTCTTATACGTTAGTGAAAGATTTTAGACATTTTCTTCATTTTATATTCCCCATTTTTTTCAGCTCCACGGCCGCCTTCTCCAATGGAACAAGAAACTATGCTAGTCGGTAAGAATCGTTATTCATTAGTTGACATATTTTTGCATTTCAATAGTGCTTGTAAAGACATAGTACATGCTATAATAATGTTTTATCTACAAATGTGTATACAACCTTCCTCAGACTTCGAGGAATGTTTAAAAAATACTGAAATTAGTCACTTCATTATAGTATATGTAGTAACCTTAATTATTACTTTTTAAACATTTCGATGCTGTTTTCGAAAATGACTCGTAAAGTAATAATATTAGATGTAACTTTTTTTTAAAAGACTTCTAATACCGGAGCCAGACATATCTCAAAGGGTTTGTACATTTTTGGCCTTGAAGTCTACAAAGTTCTACAAAACTTTGTGAAGTTACACTAAGTCCCCGGCCACACTACATGATCATTGAAATGATCATTCAAATGAAGATGTGTCTGGCTCCGGTATAGGAATATTATATATTAATGAATATAGAGTATTAGGACCCTAATAATCATACTAAATTTAATATATAAAGTTGAAAAATTTGTTTGCTAGAACGCGCTATACTCAGGAACTGCTGGTCCAATTTGAAAAATTCTTTCAGTGTTAAATAGCCCATTTATCCAGGATGGATATATATCATTACGTTTAAATTGAATCTATTTTTTTACCTGATTTTACACGGATGAAGTCGCGGACACAGCTAGTACAATAATGAAGTTAAAAAATTTGGTTATATAAATAATATAAAACGCTTCGACTGTACATATTACTTGTGGAACTCTTACTTTTAATTTAGGAAGTTATGTCTGTTGTAGATGTTGTTTACACAGACTTCAGCAAAGCCTTCGATAAAGTTAACCACGATATACTCATTAGCAAATTGAATCATTACGGTGTATCTGGGGCCCTGCTTGAATGGTTTCGTTCTTACCTAGGGGGGCGTAAAGCAAAAGTAATGGTCAAAGGTTTTTCCTCCGATATATATTCCAATACAAGCGGGGTTCCACAGGGATCGCATTTGGGACCATTATTATTTAACATTTTCATTAATGATATTGGTAGCTGTTTTAAATTCTGTAGACATCTTCTCTTTGCAGATGATTTAAAATTATATAATGTTATTAAAACCCCCGATGAGATGAATAATTATTAATTCAATTAATAAAATTTGTGTCACTTCATTATTTTGCAAAACGCCATCTTGATAACATACGTTGACCCGACGATGTTATAAAATATGTATCTCCTTGGCGAAATTTATTTAGAAACAAATATAGTACAGTAGTTATTGTGCCATATTTGATATTGCTGACGCTTTTTGTAAGCAAATCTATATTTTTTTTACTATATATATTGCTAGAGTTCTATTTTTTCCTCTTGCTAGCATTATCCCGGTCTACTGCCAGGGTTGTTTATTGTTTTTTAATGAAATTATTACTACCTGTAAATATTTATTATCTACCTAACATGGCCCATGTTTTGTTTTTGTAAATCTATCTACCGACGAAAGTTCCATCCAAATCGGTCTAGCCGTTTCGTAGATTACCTACACATTAAAATCGACGAAAACATCGGGTTTGGGATCAGATAATGTACTCTGCAGTAGTTTATTACGGTAAAAAAATTTTTTTTTTCATTTACAGCAAACGCTGCAAAAAAATCAGTTTTCCTTATAATCGGTTTCAAAGTATGTTCTTATAAAAATATTAATGATTCAGCAAAATGTATAACCAAGTATTTAGACTGAAGGATTTAATATCGAAGGGCAGACGTGTCACCTGAGTGATTATCGGTGCCAGTAGACGACTACAACACCATTAGGCTCGCAGAAGCGTTGCCGGCCTTTACTATTAGACGAACGCTTGTAGTCTTTTTGGTCCGCCGGCACAATTTGCCGGGTACTACTAGGTACCTTTTTCTCTATAAGATCGGCGTGAAGTGGCGGCAATGCTTTTCAAGTGATGGTATTCTTGTCGCGTTTCGATCGGTTTGTGAGAGTTCCTGGTGTCCTAAACCCTTCCTTAAAGACTAGCAACGCATCTGTAAGCCTCCTGATGGTGCAGATGTCCATGGACGTCGGTAGTCACTTATGTGAACCACCCGCCTGTTTGCTCCTTGTAAAAAATACAAAGAAACAAGTGCCATCTTTTTTGAAGGTCCACTTTAAATAGATTCTTTAAATGCAAAATCGTTTAAATATTTTTAAACTGTATAGTTTGCAGACACAAAAAACATCTATTACTTCTCTAATCTACATATATTGGTTGTGATAAACATAGTTTCAATGCGATAAGATTGGGAGAGATGTCCGAAATAAACATCATTATTGCCAAACATCTGCGTTTTATTAAGCAAGGCTTGACCTTGTACACCTTGAACATTTGTATACTCTGCAATAGATTTTCAAGCAAAAACATTGCCTTAATAAATAATTTTCAAATTACATCGGGTTTCAAATACTTTGGCAAATTCTAATGTACATATCAAACTACTTGATGCCTGCGTGAATTTAGCGGTTTTGTTATATATTGAGGGCTTTAATTTTTTTTTGCGCGGAACCCTAATTATTCTAGCTACAAGTACGGTATATGCCTATGGTATTCTTTGTATAATCTACCTTTGAAAATCACGTCAAAATCGATTCAGCCGCTTCGGAAATTTCTCGTAAAAGATAGATAATTTTTTTCATTATACAAACCTTGTCCTAACAGTAATGAACAAAACAAAAAAAATCATTATGCAATTTGGGGCAGTCGCTCAGCAGTTACACGCGTACAGTTCGGCGATTCATATTTGTTTATAAAGATATCATGTCAAGATCAAACTTGTTTAATAATTAATGTTAGTTCCTTTCTATTAAGACATTTGTTATTAGCTCCGGGCGGATGTTAACATATAAATAAAATTGCAGAGAAATTAAATTATATTTAAATGCCTATGATTCTTAATACAATACCTATAACAAAAACACAAGTTTTGTCTATCTCCTTGTAATCTCCAAAACGGCTGCACCGATTTCGATGGGACTGTCACTGCCAGATAGCTGATATTACAGGCAGTAACATAGGATACTTTTGATTAAGAAATTATGGTTCTGCACAAAAAAAAATAAAATCCTCAAAATTTACCAAAGGCTGAATTTACATGGGCAAAGTCGACGGTTACATCTACTTTGTCAAATATTTTTGAAACAAGGTTTATTTCTTGTAACTGCTCATAAGTGTAACTACCCAACGTGGCTCACTATCGATCCATCAGTGGATCTAGGTTAATACCAATTACTGGGGTAATAAAGTGCAGCACATACCAAAGAATTGAAATTACGATATATCTTTAAATAAGCATATAGTACACAAATGCAATTTTTGTGGCTGAATTTCGACGAGCGGAAGATCTCTAGTCAGTATAATCTACTTTGCTTTAGTTGCTAACTGGTTAATATGTAGTTTAAGAGTTTGAGTAACTGGTACAGCTTTTACATATTTAACTTTACCGCCAATATTGACGCTGGAGCGAGTTTGAAATTTCACCACTCAAAAATGTGTGATTTATTGATGTTTAAACGTATAGTTACGATTTCGCTTTTTAAATTGTTTGATAGTTAAAAAATAATATCGTAAATAAATTATTAAATAAACCGGTCAAGTGCGAGTCAGCCTGTCATACTAAGGGTTTCTTACCATACTTTACCAGGTTATTTTAAGATTTATACTTTTCATAAGATTTCTTTTAATTTAACAAAGTCGTTGCCATTTTTTTTTACAAATTTTACAGTTTTCGGAATTTTCCCTATTGTTGTACTTCAAGATATAGCTTCTTGCCAAATTTCATGATTCTAGGTCAAAGGGAAGTGGAGTACCCTTGAAAGAGAAGACTAGCCTCTAAGGAGCTTGACCACCTCGACAGGATGAAGCAGTGCTTCACGCCAGTCCGTCGTTTACAACTATATGAGGCGCAAGTTCGGCCTATCAAGATGTACTGATGTCATCTTTGGGTGGAGACCCCACAATATCAGCTGCTTCCATTTGACCGCAATCAAAGTAGCCCGCCCCGACAGTTGCTACAAAATACAAATACTTTTAGTTTAAACTCTCTCACCATCGAAGAATAATGAACGAAGGACTCTGTTTCAAATGGAATTATTGCGGATAATAGTCTAAATTCATGACTGCTGTCAAAAAGCTTGCACCTTATAATTGTGACAATATCAATAAATTGATAGGCTTCGTATTACAAAGGAATGGCGACAGAAGAGCGATTCTACAGACTACTCACGCCATCTAGTTTGATAAGTGAGTGTTCTTAATTTATTTGTCCCCAAGGAATGAAGAATAACGAAAATTAGATTATCTTAAATAGTTCCGATTGACTTCAATTATCACTACGATTATGTATTTTTTTTTTATATTTTCTCACATAATTCGTAGGATTTTTAGCGACGCCTAAAGGTTGACAATTTTACGATACAAGATACCATTCCGCGTTTCAAACTATATCTTCTTTTGGGTATAAAGTTTCAGTAATATCGAAGAAAAGCAGTTATAAATGCTATTAATAAATCATATGCAAAAAAAAAACTTGTTACCTGTGTTTCTATATGGCAGTCGTAAAAAACCGTAATTGAATTCTAAAAGCCAATTTACACCGATGCCAGTGGAGCGTGTGACAAAGTGCAGCGACGCTATAACAGTTTTGCAAACTGTTTACAACTCGGTAGTCTTCTTCGGTAAATGGGCTATCTAACGCTGCAAGAATTTTCAAAATCGGAACAGTAGTTCCTGAGATCAACTGGTTCAAGGAAACAAACAAACTCTTATCTCTCTGATTTACTGTTAGTGTTAGTATAGATATTTGAGCTTCATTTATTAAATGAAATAAACACGTATTCCACGGTTCTGTCATTCACAATATAAATCACACGTGTTGTTACTTTTTGCAACAAAGAAATTTAACCTGGTAAAAAAAAATTACTATGAGGTTACTGTAGTGAGAAACTTTTTCAAAGTCTTGGCACGTTGTTTAATATTGTAATACTTAATTTTGAATGCGAATAAGCCGTCATAATATTATACTAGATAGAACTTACGGAAAGAAATGTCAATATACACAAGAAGAAATAATTTCCTCCATCTGTTAAACTATAGAGAATATCAAAGATTTTTACTTTATTTTATATATTTGTATATTTTTACAAAAAATATTTGTGTATATCATGCGTTTATTGCCTATAACATAGGCACTAAGTTGTCTACCTTAGGAACATACATCCGTGTGTCATATAGTACTATGTATTTATTATTATTGTACGGGCAAAGCACCGCACAATAATGTAGTTCATTCCATCACGCACTCAGCACTTTAAAAGTCAACGAGTTTACCACAATGTCACGAATAATATCATTCAGCGAAATTAATCGGGACCCACTGTTTTACGTTTACCTTCCGAAACAAGGAAGTGGTCAGGGTTTTTTTGAAAAGCAGTGTTAGAATGGATCATCCATCTATTCCTTGACCGCTGTAAGAACTGCTTAACCTAGAGATCGACTGAAATACCGGCTACTGATTAAGCTACTACCTCCTCCATACTAATTAAGGCGTACCACAATTACATTATATATTCACCATCATCCTGATCTTAGAAAAATCCAGACACAGATAATATTTTTTCGGTTTAACTTTTACATATCAAAATTTACACTGATATCTTAACGTGATTTCAGTCCATACCTTATACAGTTGAGCTATTGAGGCTGAAAATTGTATAATTATGTGTTGTGTAAATTTTGTAACTCTAAATTCTCAACTTCACAGCAGAGCGTTACAAACATGTAAATTGAAGTAAAATCCTCATTATATAATACATTTGTGTATACAATTATATATTAAATAATAAATAAATATATACAAGACTATATGACACACGGACGTCTGTTCCAAGGTAGACTACTTAATGCCTGAGTTATAGGTATCAAACGCCTGTTATACACAAATATTTTTTTTAAATATATAAATACATACATATAGACAATACACCCAGAGTCAAAGTGCTGTTGGCTAGGCTTAGCAACATGATAGATGCGTTTTTGATCCCAGAGCAAGCCGGTTTCAGACCGGGTAAGTCGCGTTCTAACCAGACTCTGAAACTCATACAGCACATAGAGGATGGTTTCGAGCTGGGCAGAATAACTGGTACTGTATTTATTGACCTTTCTGCGGCCTACGACACAATAAACATTAGACGCCTGTTATGGAAGGTTGAAGCTTTGACTGGTGATCTAAAATTTGTCATGATTCTTCGAGGGCTTCTCCATAACCGTCGTTTTCAGGTTAGTCTTCTCTCAGACCGAAGTCGCTGGAGGTCACAAAAGAATGGCTTACCTTACGTCATGATTATTATGATGGCAATATTGGTAAACACTTAACAGAGATTATAAGAGATGAAGATAATTCAATACTTCTTTTATAATTTAAATTATAATTATAACTAACAATAGTAATATGAACCATGAGTTTTCATGTAAGCGAATCGTTTGATGGAAATAACGATCTTTAAACCAAAATATAGCTATCTCTCATGACTATATTGATAAAATCTTCAACCAAGTTTTCTTTGGTCGAGACCCATGTCTTAAAGAGACGTCAACAGGTTGAGAAGAACAGAGTAAACGTTATTAAAGCGTAAACGTTTCTCGTACAATGTTTGTTTATGAACAAAGGTCAGCAATGTCTCTGCGAGTTTTCTGATAGTTCACCGCCCGGTGCACGATAGGTATGAACTATGAGACTTATAGAAATATAGACCGAGTATGTTTCATCTTGTATATATAATCAGTAGGTCACACCTATCACAAAATCTAGAAAACCGCGGGTCGTACAAAGGTGAAATTTGAGAAGGCGGTAGTTTAGAGTTAGTAGACTAGTCCGCAGAACGGTTTTTTGATAGAGCTGGATTATGGAGGTCTAAAGGTTCTTGCAAGTTTAATTTTACGCGAACGATGTCGCGGGAGACAGCTAGTATCATATAAAAAAGGCAAACTCACGGCTTTTCACGGAATTATACTAGTCGTGAGATTGTGAGGATTCCGGGGATGATGTCAAATGACAGTCGGTCATCTTAACTCCCTCCACAACACCCCCTTTTGCAATCTAAACGAATCCTGGCACTAGACCGGGATAACGCAAGGAAGAAGATGAATTTCAATTAGAGGTAGCGCCACGCTTTTAGCTGAAATCGTTTTGCGCGTTCGGATACCTGTACCTCTTTCTTACATGAGATCGGCGTGAAGTGGCGGCAATGCTATCACGTCAAGTGATGGCATTGTTGTCGCGTTTCGTTCGGTTTGTGAGACTTTCCGGTGGTCTAAACTCGTCATTAAATTGTTTGAGCGCTTTGAGGGTGGAATCAGTGTCTATAGCGTCAAGTATTCGTTACTGTAGTGGTTGATGTTATCTAACTAATGGTGAGGGTTATATTATATGGAAAAGATCGTTTAAAGTATTAAAATCTAGATGACCCGGCAGACTTTGATTGTTCATTTATTATATATCAGCGATAACATTGTATACGTACATTATAATAAATCACGCCTTATAACGCAAAGCTTTATGGGTGCTTTATTCTCACTTATTCAAATTCAAGCGATTTCGTGAACTAAAATTCACTCTATTGATTTGGCACGGCACTTTAATAAATGTAATAAATGTAAATAGTTTCCCAGTTCATTTTCGTCGATATGTACTTTCTTTTTGTCATCGACAGCCGAGTTCAGAGATTCCTGTAACAAGATATTACACTTTGAGTCATATTTAAGGAAAAGGGGACAATTAAACGATCATTTCGTTGATTGTCCGTCTGTTTGTGTGTCCGTCCATCAAGATCTCATTTCTAGGAACACGTAGAGCTATAAAGTTCAAAATTAATACCAAATACTAAGATCTGCGGTTCCTTAAAGCTGTGAACAAAATTAATTCATCAATTGTACGCAATCAAAGATATGGCCGTTTATTTCCCATACATTTGCGAAGGGAACCAAAACCTATAGGGTTACTATATATAGACCTTCCGAGGAACAACTGTCGGCGAGGCGTGGCCGCCCCGGGCAAGACGTAACGTTGATCTTTCTTTGCGGTGGTTGAGCATATCGACCTTCGCTCCCACCTTTCATTCCTCGCCGAAAGCCTCCCACCTTAGTGTGGGACTTTACCACATTGGTGACCCCGACGTGATATGATTAAAATGAATATCTTAGAAGATATGAGAGATTTAAAATACGGTGGCAAAGCGGGCTGGCGGCAGAAACTCGATGGCGTAAGCAACCAATAGATGGCGCTATAATTTAATATAAAAAATAAGCCAACGTTCGGGCAGGACAACGTCTGTCGGGCCCGCTAGTAATGTACAGAAGTCTGTTTTAAGTATATTTTTTTTGTTACGATGTTACATGAAGAGGAAGACCTATCTGTTGTATATCATAGTATGGATCTGTATCTCCGCGCGTACAGCGCATTATTAACAATATAGTACGATATGTGTATGTCCGTTACAGATTCAAATTTCAATGTATCAAATGGTTCTTTGACAGATATGCGTATGACGGGGTTCCTATTCATCGTACTGGCGTGATGGACTATTGATAGATGCCTTTTGTTTCCGGGCTTAGTATTGTAACATTTAATTACTATGATTTATATATTTTTGGTATTGTGAATAGTATTGTGTCCGGTTTAGAACAGCGCCACTCCTCCATGTATATCATACTAGTTGTTACCCGCGATTTCATCCGTGTAAAATTAGGTAAAAAATTTTGCGTGATAATATATAGCCTATAGCCTTCCACGATAAATGGGCTATCTAACACTGAAAGAATTTTTCAAATCGGACCAGTAGTTCCTGAGATTAGCGTGTTTAAGTAATCAAACAAACTCTTCAGCTTTATTTATTAGTATAGGATAAGAAATTACGATATTTGCTCTAAAATAAGAGCTAAACAATATTAACCACATAGTGTTAGACATAGTTAGACATAATCGTAGTGTTAGTTGACTGGCCCGTTGGCACAATTGGCAAAGTCCTTGCTTTCAGCTCCGGTTGTGTGTTCGATTCCCGCCTCGAGTCTGGGTGAATTATCTCTATGTATGTATTTACATATTTCAAAAACAAAAGTATTTGTGTATATCAGGCGTTTGTTACCTATAACACAGGCATTAAGTTGTCTAACTTAGAAAGAGACGTCCGTGTGTCATATAGTCCTATATATTTATATAACTATAATTAAAATACATAATTTATTACAATAATGTCGTTTTTATCGAAATATGAGCGGAATAAGTCGTAAGTGACAACACGTTTTTTGCGATTTCCCAAAAATCTGCTTTTTTGACTTAGGTCAGTTTACTATAAAGCGTGCGATATACATATGTTAGAAGAAGTAACAGCAATAAAAGATAAAAGGACCATATTCGGTCACACACACCGTCATTGAATAAATTTTCATTTTTCCCCCAATAGAGAGAGACGCGACGCAAAAGTTGCTAAATTAGGCATCCCTGAAAGTTTGTTACAGGTTTTTACCGTCGGGAATTGTTAGCGCCGCTGTTTGTGTTACTCTAATATGTTTTATTTTGTATTTAGATTCGTTAAGCAATACATACAATGAATTTTAAATTATTAACCGACTTCGAAAAAGGAGGACGTTCTCAACTCGTCGGAAAACTTCTTTTTGTGTATGTTCACCGATTACTTGAAGACGGCTGGACATCAAAGAATTAAAATGCGAACAATAATTTGTGCTTACATCTACTGATGTGTTAAAATTCGGTACCGTGCCTCGCTATAGCGAGGAACCTATTTGCTTGGTACCAACTTTAACACATCATTAGGTGTCTAGCACATCTTCTGTAAGTAAGAAGTCGGCGTCAACCTATGTAGGTTGGAAATAGGTGCCATTGATGTAGCTAGAAATCTATTTGGCTTTGTACAAACTTCAATGTGTTAGTATGTGTCTAATACATCATATTTAAATTAGAAGAAGGTGCTATTGGCGTAGCGAGAAACCTATTTTTGTTTGGTACCGACTTTGAAACATCAGTAGGTGTCTAGCACATCGTATGTAAGTACGATGTCACTGGTATCGTATGTAAGGTAGAAGAAAGTGCTATCGGTCTAGACAGGAACCTATTTGGCGTGGTACCAATTTCAACACGTTAGTAGGTGTCTAGCACATCATATGTAAGTACAAATTATTGATTATTCAGAGCCTTAACAGCTCAATGGTTGAAAGACGTGGATTGATATCTGAATGTGGACTCGGTTCAAACTCTGACCAAACTGAGGTATTGAAGTGTCTGCTCCTGTCACAAGATTGAAGAAGAAGGACAGATGACGGGAAGATAATTAATTGCTAGGTGTTAGGAGCCTTCTTTTACTACTCCTGTGGCTGAAGTGTTCTGCTTCTCAATAAAATAATTAGAAATAACGTAAACTAAAAATTAATTATTATATTCATGAAATAATATATAGTTTTTATTTTAGCACAACATCAAAAATGTATTGGTGTGTATGTGTACGTGTGTGTGAATGTGTGTGGGTATACGACGATGTCTTCAAATAAACTTTTATAAGCTCTATCTTTCTCTTTCTCTACCAAAGCATACTTATTTACCTCATATTATATATGTGACTGTAACACACATATTAATTTGTCTCATTTCAGAACAAAAAAAAACAACATGGCATAAGGTTGTCCATATCACTGTTACTTATATATACAAGTTACAAAAAGAAAAATGGTAACCATTATTTGTGTCCGTGGAAAAGTTTCCTGAACGAAATAGGAATAAGAAAAATCTTTCTACAAGCAACAATAGTGATAGCGCAAAGAGGTTTCCTCAGTAGCTCTATATTTGTTTTGAAAGTATGGTTTTTTGTCCGTACACTGAAATAATATTTCGCGAATACAATTTGAATTAATGCGAGTCTTAACAAAAATGTATTTTTTAAGTAAACTGCAAAAAGCTATAGTCTTAGAGACCACCGACGTATGTATTTTAATGATGTAGATACATTTATTAATTGCGTTCGACTTAAATCTTTTTAGAGGCCGACTTCAGAATAAGATCTTTTTAAAGCTGTTTAACGAATATGTTTTCTATCTAGACTTTAGACAAGTTATAAGCCATCAAATCTTACATCCTTTAATCTCTTGGCCATTTTTTGCACCTTCTGGCAAAAGAACTGCTTTTCAAAGATATTGTGTGAAGGATCATCAACGCACGAACGAATAATAAGTTGGCTTGAACGCGGCTATCTCAGGAATTACTGGTCCGATTTGAAAAATTCTTTCAGTTTTAGATAGCCCATTTATAGAGGAAGGCTATCTGATGTATCATGACGCTAAAATTGAATTTCTTTACTTAATTTTACGCGGACGTAATCGCGGGCACAGCTAGTATAACATAAATTAGCAATAGAAATGTGTTTGCGTTAATATAATACAGGCGTGAAGTGGCTGCAATGCTGTCACGTTATGTGATGGTATTGTGCGATTTTGTTTATTTCGGTTTGTGATAGTTCCCGGGGGCCAAGCCCCTCTTTTAAGGCCGGCAACGCATCTACGATGGTACAAGCATGGCGCTACCTCTAATTAAACCTACCTCTAATTGTTACCTCATAAATGTAATTCTAACATAGAATTTTACATAATACTAGCCTGTACCCGCTTCTTCATCCGTGTAAAATTTGTTTAAAAAAAATTAGAATCAATTTTAGAGTGACAATATATAGCCATAGCCTTCCTCGCTAATTGGGCTTTCTAAGACTGAAAGAAATTTTCAAATCGGACCAGAAGTTCTTGAGATTACCGTGTTCAAGTAAACAAAAAAAACTCTCTTTATATATTAAAATAAGTATACATTCACCAAAACTTTCTCATAAAAACGTCCAATATAAGCCTTATAGCGCGTTCAAGCAAACAAACAAACTCTTCAACTTTATGTATTAGTATAGATAATAGTGATTAGTCCGTTGGCGCTGTTGGCAGTGACCCTGCTTTCCGCCCCGAGGGTTGTAGGTTCTATTTCAGCTTCGAGTCTGTTTGTATTATCTATATATGTAAGGATTCAAATATTTCTACAAATATAAAAATATTTGTGCATAACAGGCGTTTATTACCTATAAGCAAAGGCATTAAGTTGTCCACCTTAGGAACACACGTTCGAGTGTCATTTACTTATATAAATATCAATAATGATTTGAAGAAGGCTTTATAAGTTTTGTTATTATACGACATTACGCCGCCGAAGAACTCCAGTCTCGATGTAGGCTGTGACCTTCCGCACCGAATTATACGGGGTCCAGCTTCGAATACTCCGATAAGAACCTTTTTGTGCCGAAAATTGCACGGGCCCGCTCCGCGTTGCGAAACGAACGATGACGACTCTAGATAGAGGAGAGTAGTCTAAGAGTGGGGAGGCCTTTGCCCAGTAGTGGGACATGATAGGCTAATTTAAAAAAAATCAGTAGGTTTTAATCTACCGGAAAATAATACATTAAATTGTAAGCAGTATATACAGTTGACAATATTACGACAGTTTACAATCTCGCGAGATAGATTACAAACTATTTCAGCTGTTCCATTATTATTAGGTCAATCGGGAGACGTCGCACAAAATGTCGGAATGATTTAATTTCCTACCGAGGCCTTCACTTAAAGACGAGCACAAATTAAGCTGTTGGAATAATGCTGCTGGAATTAAAGATTCGCGGGAATGACAATCTCTTAGACCCCGTATTATTTGTGTATATATAAAGTTTGAAAGACAAAAAAAAACCATAAATGTTTTAATAAAATGCTTAAAAAATGTCAATAAATATATTTTTTTAATATTATGGTAATAACATGTTTGACTTTTCAGTTTCTGGGCATTCCTTTTGCTTTGATCAGAGAAGAAGCCTCGAGATTTCGCCTGCGTTAGATTGGATGGGTGTATGAATCATTTTTATGGGGAAATCTACATTATCTGGTCTCGATATAACGTTACAGTAATCTATACTAATATATAAAGTTGTAGAGTTTGTTTGTTCGAACGCGCTAATCTCAGGAACTACCTGTCCGATTTGAAAAATTCTTTCAGTGTTAGATAGATCATTTATCGAGGCAGGCTATAGGCTATATGTCACCACACTAAGACCAATAGGAGCGGAGCACCAATGAAGAATGCTTCAAAATCGGGGGCTCTTTTTTCATTTGAGAGCTTCCGCTGCGTGCATTGCGTAAATGGTTGAAATGACGGAGCGGAGTCCCCGGAGCGCATAGAGTTGCCGTTTCCCTGCACCGAGACCAAGTTCCTATGTCCAGATTGCACGCGGACGAAGAGGCCCCGACTTCATCGCATATTAGCGTTACTGGTAATTGTTGAATTGTGCTTTTGCCTGATCAACTTCTGATTTATTTCATTTAAAACAATTAATTTTATATTTTTAAAAACGGAACAACTTATCGAGGTTTTTGACTGACAACATTGCTGTAAACTTTTGCACATATATTAAGTATTGTAATGTACGGGTTTTATACTTATTTTGTCTCTAGGGTAACTAAAAATTCCTCTATCGTTCGAAGTGGAACCAAACTTTAAACCTACATCTGGGACTTGCGACCCAGGTGTTGGTTTAAAGGATTCTTTTAGGTTGGCCACTAACACTCACCTTCACTGCCAGTTTTCTCTTCCCTGTCCGACCAGTTCCGATCTTATCTTATCCTATGATGATATCCTTCTTTTAGTATTCATCATGGTAATCTTATTTCTTTAAACGACTCCAAGGTTGGTAATGGATGGAGCTTTACTAAATTACATCCTCATATATTTTTTTTATCTAGAAGAATTTGCAAAGCGTATTTTAAAAAAAGGAGAACGGGAGCCGTTTTTATTTTCTCCATAAAAAAAAGCTGGAGGGCCGGCAACGCATCTGCGATCCCCCTGGTGGTGCAGTTGTCCATGGGAGTCGGTAGTCACTTAAGAGTACCGTCTGCTCGTTTGCCCCTTGTTTTATAAAAAAAAAAAAAAAAAAAATATCTGCGCTCTACATACTTAATACGCAGTTGTTAGATTTGTTATAGCATTAACATAAAATGATACATAATAAATGTTCATCTCAGATTTCTGAAGAAATTTCGTCTTCTCCTGTTCATCGTAGTTCTAAAAACTACCATACTGCTTGTATTAAATTGAATGAACCATTTTTTACTATGCTTTTAAATTGAACCAGATGCGTCCACAATATACGGTCCGGTCGCAGCCAGAACAACTTAACTTAGCGATCGACTCAAATGCCGACCACTGATTAGGCCACGACCTCCTCAAAGTATGAAGTAAAGGTTTATTTTAAATAGTTCTAAAAACAAGCCCGACAGCATATACCTTTCATATTTAAGCCATTAACGCCAAAATAGTAAACCATAATGAAACGGGGACAATATTATAGGATAATAGAATGTAGCAAATTGTGAGTAACCCAACGTTCGGGAAGGACAGCGTCTGCTGAGTCCGCCTAGTTATGAAAAGCTTTTATTTAACTTGCAACGTATGTTTGTTCGGGCGGAATCATACAACTCAATTTTGTTACCTATAACACAGGCATTAAGTTGTCTACCTTAGGAACAGACGTCCATGTGTCATATAGTCCTGTATATATTTGTTATTATTATTATTAAAAAAAGGGTGAATATAAAATTGTTATAAACAATAAGAAGATAAAAAGCAAGAACCACCCCCTGGTGACTAAAGTTAGTTAGTTAGTTTTATTTTTAACCAAAATATAATAATCAAACATGTAACAATCAGTACAATAACATGTTTTGATATACATTTCCAACACCGTACTTAAAGTTAAATGAAAAAAAAAATAAACTAAACAAAATCCATTTTGTTTAGTTTAATCTTAGGTATCGTAACGACGAACAAACAGTTGAAAATTTTAAATATTTGTGACGGATTACCGTTAATTAAACAACGAACCGTCACAAAATTTACTCTTCACAAATAGGTATCTTAATAACGTAATAAATACTGCTATTTCTAATCAAATGTGCGACTCAATGGAACGATCCATCAACGGATCGGATAATACGTTATAATTAATGGATCGAAACTAATGGATTGTAAATATTTGTGTACAATAGATTAATTAATCATATTCGTTAGATGTCACCATTTAATTTTAGTTTAATTGTAGCCGCAACTAATAAATTACTTCACACGAATTTTAAGATTTAATCACCCCCTCCTCGATCTTGTCACGTTTTCGAAACCTCTTTGGTGTGACATCACATATTTTTCGATTTTATGTATATGTTAAGAATTTTTGAACTTGAAATTATAACATTGACTCTTTTGTATTAACAATTAAAAGGTAAGAGCAGTTTCCAATGTCTTAATGTTTTTAATTTTGACATGTGACGTCATAAAATTTTTAGCCACCCCCTCCCCCCTGCACGTTATTACACCATATCACTTTTTGGTGATATCCTACTCTCCCCTTTAATTTGTCCCCTTTATTACCAGTGCCTTTTTACAATATTGCCAACATACATATTTATTCTTCACATCCGGAACAAAAACTGTGACGAGAATTTATAATCTCTGGGCGGTGTATTGTAATGTATCAAAAGCTTTTCTTTTTTTTCCGCAATAAATTTTGTCCCATTTGTTTACGCCGGTGCATGGCAATTGATATATCATGACGTCGACGGTCATTTTTCATGCGAATTTTCGCGAAGTGCGCGATGAATTTCCACGAAAACCATTTTTCACTATGACACCGCACGTCATTGATCTGTACTAAGTCTTATATCATCTGTGACGTTCCATTTTTAAAATGATGAATTTCTGGGATCACCTGTTCATAGATCCTGCACAATAGGTATACGGAGTGACTGTTGAGAGACTTAGAATACTTAAGGAGGGTACTTGGTACTCGATTCTCGTTATAATTACATATTTCATAAAACTAGGTCTTAATTTTTCACCAAATTTTAGCGGCCCGGCCCCGGTCCGGGTATTACCCGGAACATACAAACTTTACCTCTTTATAATATTAGTATAGATAACTCGAGGCAATACTAAAGTAATAAATATACAACTGACCTCTTTGCTGCCTTCGAACCTCCATAATGAACGATAAAATGTAACTTCCATAGACCACTAAAATGTTTATCGCCCCACCGAAGGTTATCGAAGAGTTTGAATTCGGCGTTAATTTATTTTAAGGCCAATGTCACAGCGCATCTAATTCAATTGAATATAATGTCACGAAATGTTGGTTTATTTATTTAAAGCTAATTTACCTTGAACGAAGGGAACTAAGAACAAAATGAATAAGCGTTTTTATTTAACCATAGATAATCCAGAAGCTTGTAAGGCTTTCCTTATACGGTCAATCAAAATATTGCGTATTGTGCAATAATTGAACGAAAGTTTGTGCGAGTTTGATTTGTATTGCACGAAATTTTTCCAGGGCATAGTGTAAGGGCATTATGCGCAGTATTTTTTATCCTGTTTATGTCTTAACAAGAAGTACATGTGCGCGTGCAAAAAGAGAATCTAAAAGTTAGCTTATTATGATATCAACATTTCGCTGCCCGTATTATTGTGCAATATAATTGATCGTTTGGATTCAAAGCGCAATTCAATCTCATTGTATATAGAGTTGACCAAGAAAGTGCTTTACCATTTTGGATGACAGCTCCTACGTAACGTGATGCATAATAAGCAAAAATGAGCCTTTTAACTAATAGACGTGCAAACGACATTCGATCTTAGCGTGGCAAACCAATTTCTTGGTTGACTGTACAATAATTAAATTGTACAATATTATTATAGGTCTAGAGAACGCTTAAGAGCAACGCAATAATGGACTGAGGAAATGTTTAATACTTGCTTACCAAAGATGAAAGATATTAATTGCAACGGTTTGTAAGTCCAAAATGAATATTAAGAGATATATAAAGATTAGTGCATATACGGCGAGTAAATAATAGTTAAAGTAGTAATAGAAAATGTAAGAAAATAATTAATTTAAAAACAAAATATTTTCCAATTCTTCGGCAAATCAATATAATAAAGATTGTACTGTAAGTAAATGTAGAGATCGCTCTGGTCTAAGACTGTAAAGATCTCAGTCGAATCTTTTGAATCTCATCGACTCCAAGAGCTTGATTCGAAGCGTCTTCTTAAAACGAATCAACCCAAGCGTTCCTACACCTACACCTATACCTACAACAATTGTGGCCAACTTTTCTGCGCTTCCTGCAACAAAATTTTCGTCACAAAATTTGGTTTTGCCAGCGTTTGCCGCTCACATGTCCACAACTAGCAAGGTGCACCGTTGACGTTGACGAAGAAAACGAAGGAGGACAACAAATGTAGAGATGAAACAGAAACAAGTTTTAAAAAAGATTTGGTAAATAAGGCGTCTTCTCTAGTTCATTCATTCATTTATACTAGAGATTTTCCGCCGCGCTAGTCGGAATTCGGCTATAAATTTTTAGATTTGGGTACCCAGCTTGTATAAGCTACATTAACAAGTTATTTTAACTCTCAGTCTGACGACTTCCATTATTCTAGCGGACAAGTAATGTAATACATTGCATGGTAGTGACTACGCTTGTACCGCCCAATAATAAAATGTATATGTTAAACGGTTGGCATTGGTGTGGGTAAGGTTTTATTTTAATGATGAAATATATTTATAATGCATATAATACAAAAATATTTGCTTTTGCACACACGCCTCTGTATAAACTTTAACTGTGCCTTTTAAACTCCTTCGTCCATTTTTGTTTAATGGTTTATGAATATATATATATCAAATGTTAAGTCGGGCTATCAAATGATGGGGGCATTCTTTCGCAATTGAAGCACGCGCGGCGATGTGGCGAATGATACAGTGATGGGGCGTAAAATATATTAATCTATCGATAAATAAAGTTTGGAATTTAAATTAATTATATGTACTAAGAAAAATGTCCCCACTGTGACTGTCCAAAAACTTTTCATTCACAACAATCAATGTTATCTTGTAGTCCTATGATGGTAAGCTTTATAGTTTGATGGGAATAGTTTTCTGATTTAAATTATGTGTTTTTCTATCATTTTATCAAAGAGTTATTTTATTAATTTTAGGTAATTATTTAAATATTAGAAGTACACTGTCGACAAAGACATAAAAAAAGAAGAACATTATGGAATAATGGCGGGAATTAGGAGTTTTTTATTTGTCAACTGTCAATTGTAATTGTTATGCTGTTAGAGGAATTAGTAAAGGAGGGAAAATAAGAATTATTGAACAGATTAATAGTCTGAAAGAAAGATAAATAGTTGTTTGGCGGAGTCCAGCCAGTGTTATATAGCGTAAACATATTCTAGTTGTATAACATTCTAATAAAAATGTTATCAGCGATCGACCCCCTTTATAAAATGTACTAAAATTAAAATTAAATATGTACTAAAATTTATATATTAATACGTGAACAAGCCCTCACAAAGCTTAGGTATATTCCCTACGATGGTGAGTCTAAGCCAGTTCTTATACTAAAATCTGATCTATTGTAAGGTACCCAAAACTTCCCCCAAAAAAGGAGTGATTAACAAGTAAACAATGTCATATCGTTTAGTGGTATTTACTAGTTAGTTTAGTACTGGTATTATTTACAGATCTACATAATTTGTAATTTTTGCAAAATAGTCATATTTTTTTAAATATGGCCTAAGATTAAAAATTCATTACGTTCGAATTAAAGACCAAAAATCACATAAATACATAAAATTATTTTGTAAGCTATAAGCTGAGGGGATTAAAACGAGCGAGTGACAACAAATCAAATAGTCCCGACTCAGAAATTAGCCGCGCGAATAGTCCTTTCCGTGTTTAAACAGGACCTAATAGTCCAAGTAGAAGTAATAGTCCAGTTTCCAAACTCAGTCATCTATATATGTATATAAAAGAACAGATACGACTTAGAGACCTTCAAGAAAAGAGCATACTCATTTCCCAAAGGCTTTGTGAGCTCTGATGTTGCAGTTGTCCATGGGCATCGGTAGTCAAGCAGGTGAACCGCCCTTTTTAATTTATTAACTAAATATACATTTAAAAAAATAATTTCAACTTATTAAAGGCGAGTAAATAATGTTTCATTTGTAAACATCATACTAGAGCATAAGTTTCTCAAAATATCAATAAACCACAAAACTGAAATAACAATCTTAAAACACTCTATTTCATTTCAATTGGAACCGATAGGTGGCGCTGCTATCAGAATATACGCCAAATTAAGTTCCTCTCTCGCTGTAACTCAAAAACGACTGGGCGTTTTTGACTCATACCTATTTTTTATTTCATTATTAGTTATTAGGTATAAAAGAAAAGAAAGAAAAAAAAACTTAAAGGAATACTTTTAAAATAAAAAAAATGCAGAGTTGGTCTGGTCTTTGGAATACTGGCAATAAGGCTTTCGTACTCTAGTACGACATCTCGTAAAAATCCGCGATTTCTTCCGTTTACGACAGTAATGATTTTAGAAATTTTTATTACGCGATGCAGGCTTGTTGTATCAGATATTCTGATTTCATTATATTCCTAAAAACCGAATTGTGTATTTTATATTCTGTTTCACAATGTCACGTATTCTATCCCATAATATATATGTTGTTCCGAACTTTATTGGTTGTTCTTTAAATAAATAACTAAATATATATAGAACTATATGGACATCTGTTCCTACGGTATACAACTTTATGCCTGTGTTGTGGGTAACAGCAACAAATATTTTTTAGAAATATTTACATACATACATATGGATAATACGAAGATGTCATTATTGTTAGCAATCCCGTTGAAGCCAAGCTACCAAGTGCAAGGATTAGCGTGGGATTACTTAAGTTTGTATATGAAAGAATATATTAGCTAAAGTGGTAGAGCCACGTGAGCCAAAGTTTGACTTTTTTTTAATTATACTTAGTTATGAATTTACTTTACAATATTTTTTTTATATTTGTACAGTTAGTTTTAGATGGTGTTTAGTTTCATATATTTTGTTATTTAAATTCTTTCACTAAAATAAAAATAAATTACTGGTAATCACTATAAAAGTAACAACAATATTTAACAGGTCTATTATGGAAAGTAGAGCGAGTGCGGCACATCATACGAGGAAATAATCCTAGTAGTTATTGTGTGCGAAGTAACACTAGCAGCCGGCCAACTCAGCAGGCGCAGATCCAGCTTTCAAACAAGGTGGGCTCAGCTACTCAACTGTAGGCCAATTGCGAGTCGGCGTATGGCGTAATTTTCCTATGACCATTGATAATAAAGTGCCTTCCAACAAAGGATATATAGGATCGTAAACTTAGCTTTTAAATCGTATATTTTATCGCCAAAATATTGAATAATTAATAAAAAATATATTATACGTAAGTAGTTAATAAGTACTTCTAAAAATCTATATAAATGCACAATTTTTGACTTTAGATGACGGAGTAGTATGAAATTTGGCACAATTATAGTTTATATAGAGTAAGGTGTGCGAATGTCAATATTTTTATAAAATATCCCTGATTAATAATAAATTTATTCAAGTAAAAAACATCATGCGAACCAATGCTAAACGATTTATACATAAATGTATGTATATTTTACTATAAGATCTAATATATTAATGTCGTTGTATAAATAAATATATTTTTTTAATAAAGTGTTACATGTATAAACATATTTTACGCAAATATAAAGATTTGTGACCGATTCTTTACCAGCCCGCGATCTCTAGTTAGGGATCAATATATTATATCACACATTGAGGGGGGTAATGTCGTACGGAATTATATGTCTATCTATTGAGTATAACCCACAGTAACCATTCACAATCTACAAAACGTCTTTCCCAACGGAGCTTGCAATTTTTTTTTTATTATTATACCATATTAATTCTTATCCATTTCAATACGCTGGATATGTTATACATTTTATACAGATCAAAATTGTCCTGTATAGACTATTATTAAAATTAATATCTTAGAAGATATAAGATTTCAAATAGTGCTGGCTGGCTGGCGAATGAATGGTGTGGTAAGCGACCAATAGATGACGCTATAGTTTGATATCCAACAGCCTGCCGGTAGTAACTAATGTAATGTTCATTACACGTTACGATCATGTGCAGAATCGACAGTACGCTGTATTCTACTGCCTTCTTTATTTTCCTTAAAATAATTAGACTCTCCAGACAGTAATTTGACGATCGCATAATGTATCCGAAGAAGCTGAGAGTACTTTGCTTGCAAATTGCAATATTAGTACAGATGAGATGTATTCTTGCAGCGCGTCTCACAGCGAAAGCGAAACCGGGAAAGAGGGACTTCGACACAGATTGGTCAGGAAAATGCACAGAGGTTTGTTCTATTGGATGTTAATTAAAAAAAATACTTTATTGCGATGGTCTTAAGAGATAACATCGAAATAGCAAAATATTGGTACGGAAAACGATACTTTGAGTTTCTATAGTTTTCTCGTCGTTTCTACGGGTGTTATATTTTTGTTTATAACATATAGTATACCACTGACAACCTCCTACTTGGGCATAATTTGTCTTGGTCAACCTAAAAATCACTCAATAGACTTCGTACACAGGTTGGCCGCAATAAAGAAAACAGGTCAAAGTCAAGATTCACAGGTAACATCAACCTGAGCTATTTATACGTGCAACTCAAACGATATCTCATCAGTTATCGTGCCCTGCGTGCCCTAACAACTGCACGCAGGATAACTCAATGGCTGCCAATAGGGGAGTTAACGTAGCTACATTCTACGGCTACAATATAGTGTTTTCTAACAAAACGCTAAAAAGAACTAGAATTTATATTATATTTTTGCAGATGCGATCCTATTTCAATTTAAAAAAAAAATAACCAGTTACAAAATAACGTTTAAAGTTTTCACAATGATTTAACCAAAAATAAATTAGTTGAACTACGCGGGTAGAAAAATGTCACTAACACAAACTAATTATCTCGTCAGCGACTAGTGACGATTCATCACGAAATGATTGATCAAGAATGATCCTTTAACACTGATCGTTTTAGAATAATTCTTTAACACAGATAGTTTTAGACTAATCTCTTAAGAATGATCGCGATTCTAAAGATGCGCTGAATTTTATGTTATAACTTGCTCATGCGCAGTTGACATATCCGGCATTGCGCACGCGCGACCGGAAGCTACTCTAACAATATATTATAACAGATAAGAAGACAGACAGCACGTCGACGTTCACAGAATCCGAGAGTCAAGGCCAAGTGGACAAGAACACGCAACCGGAGGACACGGAGACCGAAATAGAGCTGACCACCAAATCAACCACCAGCGCCAAGGACGACGACGAGGAGCTGGATGAAACTGAACTGTCCCGGATAAAGGAGTTTCTAGAGGAAACCGTTAGTATATTTTTGATATCTATCTAACAGACCAGTCGACTGACTATTTTAGGCAAATTATATTGCAGACCTTGCAGTCAAATAAAACTAAAATATAAGAACTTCAGCGAAAAACAAACTTTGTCCTTGTCAATGTTGCATTTATATAATCCGTTTAAATTTTAGCGCCAAAACGCTCTGAAATATTATGGCGTCTTTTTGACGTAATGTTTTGCCAAACAAACAGCTGTTCTTGTGTAGCTTGATTGGAGTGTACATTAGCAACAACAATTTGCTTGGCAAGATGTGACGTCATGCCCTCTGATTGGTGGTCGCTGTCACGTTATTTATGTCTTTAATATAGTAGATCTATATTAACAGTCTTTATATTAAATATAAAGAATAATAGCTTTTAGTATTATTATTTACTTACTCTTTATTTATTTACGAGTACTCTTTTTCTTTTCTCTCTTTAGTATTTCCACTTGATTTGAAAAAAAAATATTAAGATTTATTTTAAGGACAATTACCTTATTTATTTGCTCTCGGTTCATTCATTTTTTTTAACATCATAGAAATGTCACTAACACTAAAAAATAACATTGCTACTTTGAAGTAAGAAGTAGAAATTAAAAAGTATATATTAATTTTATTTTATATTCCCTAGTGCATGACACATAACAACGAAATTTACTGAGTTTATTATAAAATTATGTCAATATTAGTATAAGAAATATTTCAATACAGTAATTATGTAACGATCTTATAATTAATTAGCATTATTTACACACGAAAATTTAAGGCAGTATTTTTTGTTTGTAAAAATTTAAATTGATACATGTCACGCATTAATGAGAAGGTAATTATATTCGATTCGTAGAATCCAATATAATTAGCTTCTTATTCACAAATAGAGGTTTACTTTTACACAAATTACACTATAATAAGTAAAGCTAGTCAAATAAACCGGTTATTGGTTTTCAATGTTGTTATCCTAATAGTGTCCTTGAACTTGTCGCAAGTTCGGAAGTTTATATTCAACTGACTTTAAAAGAAGAGGAGATTCTCAATCAGACTATATTTTTTTATGTGTGTTAACCCAGAACTTTCGACTGGGTGAACCGATTTTGTTGAATCTTTTTTTTTATTTGAAAGCTCGTGCTTGCCGTGTGGACCAATTTGAATTTGGTCCAATTCTGACAATTTGAAGTCTGTTTTTTGTTCATATTTAGTTATTGGGCGATGAAATTTAATTTTTGGGTTTTTATATTTGAATATTTTATTTACCATTTTCTATGACTATGTTTTAATAATTATTGGTCCATGTTTAAATTTGAGGTATATACATTTGTCTTTTCTATTTAGATTTTTTTGTCTGACGTCATCTTTGGAACCCCTACAACCTTTAAGATCTCACGACTCATATCACTAAGTGACATAAATCGGAACCCAATGTTTTACGTGCCTTCCGAAACACGAAGGAGGTAGTATATTAAAAAAAAATCAGGTTTAGTATGGGTTACTGGGAAAACTGCTTAACTTATCGAATCAAATGCCGAACACTGATTAATCTACGAACTCCTTACGAGTGCATATTAAAGTATCATTAAATAGTGAAATAACTTTCTTTTGTGTTTAAATTCGTAAGGAAATCGAGACGGGAATGGAGGGGACGGCGGAGGGGGAGTGGAGTTTGCACGTAAAGCGGTCCTCGGACCAACACTCGCACGTGTATCTGTTCGCGCGAACCGGCCGGGATAAACACGAATGGTATTAAATTTTGGAATAATTGTTAGAATGCGAATTTAATTCGAGGATATCACTAGACGCCGCCATGGCCTCTACCTATATGTATATTCCATTTGATATTCCACCAACTCTGAACACCAACCACGATGTGGAACAAATTGCCTCCCTGGGTGTTCCCACAATCTTACAACTTGCAGATCTTCAAAAGGCGGATAAACAAATTCGTGTGTAGTATTATTTGATAGCACTTTTAAAATAAAGGTATATTACAACGCTTTTTATTACGGATAGCATTTTCGAGCAATTGCCCTTTAAAGTGGTCACCTCCCTAGGATTCCCAAACTATTAGATGCGGGAGATTTAAAATTGTCCATGTTGATAAAACATACTAAAACTCATTAGGAAAACAAATTGAACGAAATCAGACAATAACTTTTAAAGTTATTTAACAAATACCTTTATTGCGTGTCACATACGGAACCACCTAACCTAACCTAACCTAACCTAACCTAACCTAACCTAACCTAACCTAACCTAACCTAACCTAACCTAACCGATACTTTAAATATTTAAGGATACTTGGTACTCGATTATCGTCATAATTATGTAATAGAAATAGGTTTATTTTTGACCAAATTTGCTTAATTTATTTCAGTGCGGCGAATTTATGTTTGCGACGTCTATTAACAAAGAAGCACTCCCGCTTCCCGCGCGCCTCTACCTGTTGCATCACACGCCGCGTGACAGTGACCTCACGCTATGTCCAAGCGTTGCGTACAAAATTGGAAAACTTTTTTTTAATCTCATGTAGCATCATCATCATCATCATCGGCCTATTGCAGTCCACTGCTGGACATAGGCCTCCCCCAAATCGCGCCATTTCACCCTAAGACATAAATGAACTTAATATATTGTAAAGGAAAATATCTACGAAAGACTAGGCGGTATGGTCGAAAGCCTACGTCGCGGGCGAAAAAAAAATTAACAATACGAATACAAAACGACGTCTTTAAAAATTATATGGCGTACTAACCAAGATGGCGAAAAAATTTTGTCTTTCCACCAGCTTGAAGTGAACATCAAATGAAAGGATTTGCATATTTGTTAATCCTCTAAATTTAATATGGATACATATCTCTTGCTTTATCTTTAAACATTCTTTATTTTCTTGTTTAGTGAAAATTGGAGAAATTTCTTAGCATATAAAAATCTTATAACGTACAAATAAGTGTGTCAACTCCGACGTACAACTGAATATTACTCCTTACTGTACATGTAACGCGTAGAATTAGGCGTAACGTTTGATTGTACTCCTCGTAATTTTTTATACCCTGGGCTTTAATACAAAGAAAAAAACGATTCTTAAGGAGTAAAGTCCAAAAATATTTGTGTATAGTTTTTAAAACAGTGCCCAACAAGTTTCTTGCTGGTTCTTCTCGGTGGCTCAACTTTTCCGAATCGCTGGCAGCTTTCAAAATATTTGTCGATTCAAAATAGCTTGTAAAGATCTACTACTGAGAGGGTTGACATATGTAAGCAAAATGAATAAACGAGGTCGCACCCACTCCTAATACAAGCTTTTAATTTAAGCTTAGTAAGAGGGGAAAAGGGAATATTAGACATACCTAAAAGATATTCCTAATATTCTTAAAAAAAAATTAATTAAGGTCATTCAAAGCACCTGTATTTAGGAGTATGTTAATTAAGAGCTTAGAAATGAATTGTTTTAACCATCCAGTAACTCTACAATTGTGAAAACGGTATAGATGTAGGTGCATAATTGAAATTTTATAGCTTTGCTACAAATTATTTTATTTATATAAAGAATTTGATTCGTCAGTATTTTATTCTATTGGAAATAAAAACAATAATCAATTGTTAATATTGAGTAAACTATGCCCTTTTCCAAGATACAATCTATCTCTATGTCGAAGTTAATTCAGTTTTTTCCATCTCCAAAATGCTCCACTCCCCAAATGAAGATTCCAATTCGAAAAGCACAATAGGTATGACGACAAATATTGTAAAATAGATTTTAATGTTCTCAAGTATCCACTATTGCCAAAAAGTTTAATATTTTTATAGAAATTAACGATGTTCTACCAAAAAAAAAACGTTATGAATTAAAAAATAGTCATTCCTTAACACTTGAAGTTGCAATGACGTCACTATATGATAACAATGCGTTCCACAAAGCGTCACCTCGACGTTTTCGCCGCGCATAATATGTTAATTCTCATTGTTATTATAGTTATCGGGTTTTTAAACTCACGTGTATAATATATTGGCATTGCCCGGTATGTACAGTCGACCAAGAAAGTGGAAAAAAAATGCTATTAATTAACGTAATGTTTAAAGCAAAAATGAGCCTTTTAGCTAATTTACGTGCAAACGACATTGGACCTTAGAGCGTGGCAAAGCAATTTCTTGTCGACTATACATTTTGTTATTTTTAGTTATATAAAAAAACATGTATGTTACTCTTAAGGTACAGTTTTTTTAATAAGCATTTATTATAAGCACGTTAGAGTTTCAAGACACAGGACAAAAAAACGTCAGTCTTACCAATTTCACTCAAAATCGTAATATCTGGCTTCTCACTTCACAAAGGCAGTCTCTAGACTGCTGAATTACTATTTTACATAGAATAAAACTACACGAAGGAATGCAGTGGAGGTATCGAACATTAATTTTAGTTATATTTACAAAAAAAAACACAAAAGACTAAGACATTAAACGAAAAATATGATTAAATTGAACAAATCCAAATCTTATACTAACTAGCTTGTAACAGAGATAAATAAAACTACGTTTTCTGTTGTTGAAATGACATCTTTTAATTTCACTAATGATTTAGAAACACTCCATAAATATTACCAACTTACTTAGCAAAAACAGACATATCGCACGCTTATTCATAAACTGACCTAACTCAAAAAAGTTGATTTTCGGGAAATCGTAAAATTTTTTGTCATTTACGACATTCCACTTATGATTATAAGCGATAAAAACTACCGTCAGCAAAAACAGACATACCGCACGCTTATTCATAAGCTGACCTAACTCAAAAAAGCTGATTTTTTGGGAAATCGCAAAAAACGCGTTGTCATTTACGACTTAACCCGCTTATAATTCTATAAAGAGCATTATAATATACAAATTATGTATTTTAATAAGGTTAATGGAGTGATTAATTATATTGAAATGTTATTTGATATTAGATCTGCTGAAAAAATAGATTGTTTAGAAAACTATTCTTTTAATATTTACAGGACAATAAATGCATTAAGATTTTATATAAATCACTATATAAAACATAAAATACTGACATTTTCAATGAAAGCTATAGCATTAAAACAACATAATATTCCAAGTACAAGAGTCTCCTCGAAATCATTACAATTCAACAAAAATTTACCAATTTGAAAAAAAATAATCGTGCAGCGTAAATGCTTTAGCTACGTTTGATGTTAGAAAAAAAAAGATAGTTTGTCGTCGTCTCGTCGAAAGTGCGTCGCTTGTACATGTATTTTCATCAGTTGCCCGGTAATTCCTTCCCCCCCCCCCCAAAAGGGCGTTCTGCTCGGAAGGGGCCCCCCCCCCCCCCCGTAACATTTCCAAACTATTAGACGTAGAGACTTGAAATTTTCCATGTTGATAGAACATGATAAAAACTCATATACAACAACTTTTGAAGTTATTTAACAAATACGTTTATAGCGTATCAGATTCGGAACCCGTCTGTATAAGCGTGTCTTGTTACGCTTTTGGCCATTTTGATTTAATATTGCATTTCGTCATAACCAATACCCAAAAGACACTTAAACATAAACGACTACATTTTTATGTCTTCGAAATGGCTTAATCAAATTCAATGAATTTTTTATCTTGATGTTTACCTGATTATTCATAAAAAATCGAATAAATAAAAATGTAATGTTTATTGTTAAAATACGTAAACGAAGTCGCAGGAATCAGCTAATATAATAAACTAACATCGTGAATGCTATATATAAAAAATACCTATTGAAATTATTTAAATCCTCACAATCACCCACCCCTAAGTATTCACAACACACAATGCATCAACCATTATTTGTTATTATATCAATAACTGAACACAATACTCCCTTTGTACTCAAAAAAAACATCGTTCGGTTATTATTCGCTGTAAGAACACACAAAGTGATCCGTTTTCACTAAAAATTCTATGATGTGTGTAAAATAAGATGAATTTGGAGTCTTAGTTGCAGCGTGTTCATTTTATTTTTATATGCAAAGAAGAGCGATGTATATTTTTCGTCGTAATCATTTTAATTTTCGACCAGCGTTACTATATGGTAGTGAAAAACCAAAAAATCGGATGAACAGAAACTTCATAGCACTGAAATGCAAAATTTGGGCCTATCAGATGACAATGCATACCAGCGGAAACGAATCGCGCCTCATGATAAGGAAAGCTGATAAATCGTAACGGGAAAATGCGAGACCATAGAAGAATTATTTGAATTTTTAACATAATATGTTACAATATTTGCATAAATGTTGTACATTTAATGTAGTCGAGATTATGAGAGTAAAAACGATTAAAACGTTTTTATTTCTTAATATATTATATATAAGTATTTTATTACTATATTAAATATGCATTTTTGACAAATATGTACATCAAAACATCTAATACATATTTATCTAATATTCATATTTTTTAAGACAATAGTTCATCATAAATCTGACAAATAATACCGTTATTGTATGAGTAACAGGTTCTACATTTAAGAAAAAAATAACACTCGCAAGGTATTTCCATCGAGGGTAATATAGAAATATTAAACACATGAATTGAAGTAGTTTTATATAGAATGTCATATAATTGTAATATGACGCAATAATTTTGAAATTTAAAAATAATGCTCATAAATGCCTATGAAATAATCAAAAAGTCTCTACCCGCTAGTAGACAGACCACACGCCACCTCGTCGTAGACGTCGGTTTAAATTTCGCGCTCGAACGAATCTCGCTTCGCTTGAATTGTCAATGATAACCGACGATGTTCCAGTATTGTTTTAAAGTCCAACTGCACGATAAATATAAGCGTTCTCTCTCGTTCTTGTATATTTACTAAAGTTCAATCATATAATGAAATGTGATCCAAAGTTGGACATGAAATCCGTTAAAATCGAAAATCATAACTTCGTGTATATTTGGTTTTGGATTTTCTTTACTTCCGTATAACTAATGAGTGGGCTGGTTACTCAAATATCGGAATTAAACTATTAAAAGCTAGTATTACGAATATCCCGAGTAACTTTTACTAGCATTTATTTATTTATTTAAGTAATAAAAAAATATGTATTTGTATATTTAATGGTTCGATCATAAACTCATTCGAGTTTTTCTGTGAATCATGGCTGTTGCTTATGGGTATATAAACATTTCAAACACAGGACGGTGCGCTTTTACTGGCAACAAACATGAAAGAATGCTCGCTTCTACTGGTACCAAACAATGAAAGCATGCTTATTTTAGCTGGCACCAAACATGAAAGCATGCTCACTTTAACTGGCACCAAACATAAAAGTACGCTCACTTTTATTGGCACCAAACATGAAACCATGCTCGCTTATACCCGCAACAAGCATGCAAGCATGCTCGCTTTTACTGGCACCAAACATGAAAGCACACGTACATGGTAAGTGTCAGTGCACGTTACTCGCTCGAGGGAGCGCGCCGCTTGCTTGACTTATTGCCGTTCAAATGTTACCCGGCCACGCGGTGTTGTGTTACGCTGCGCCACGCACAAACATACAGGCGATCGTATCTTACACGTACATATGGTGGGTGGTACAGCCTTTATACAAACAGACGTATACATTTGTACACGTATAGAAGTGTACAAACACAAATGTAGGTCGGGATGGTAAAAAATCATCCAAATTTTTCTTCTAGAAACGATGTCTAGCTACTGTCCTGAAATAAGGGGAATGAAAAAATAAATAAACAAATAGAATTCAAATCCTTCCAACGGTTATAGAACAAAGAAGAAGTACAGAACCCTTTTTTTACTATGTGAGAATTCATTCACGACTTTCGTCGACAGAATAATAGTTTCTATATAATTTAAGAATTGATTTTAAATTATGAACCGTCGTTTCGTATGAATTATTTATCTATAAATTAATCATTAAAAGTATAGTTCATAAGAAACGATGGTTCATACTTAAAATCAATTCTTAAATTATATAAAAACTATTACTCTGTCAACGAAAGTCGTGAATGAATTTTCACATAGTAACAAAGTGTTCAATACTTCGCTGTTTTAAAGTAGGTACGTTGGGACAAACCGAGACGCAAGTTCCAAAATAATTCAAATGTCTAGACAGGCTAATGTATTCTAGTATTTGTAATACACCAACTGAGCTAAAGCAGACTGTCACTACCAGCTTTTTATGACGGATGCTTGACGGACGCGAAATGGTCTAATACTAGTTTCGAATAACAAACACTTTGAGAAAGTTAAGGTATAACGAGGTTTTGCAACCAGGAGGTGATCTCCCTCTTTATAAGTCCGATAAATGTTCAGATCCACTACGGGTACTCGACCCCGGACTACCCTAGCTGCTATTGTTACCCCCTCCCCCCTCCAATATCGTCCGTGATAGTAGTACCAGCATAATTTTTTTCCTTTTCACCTACCTTTATATCCTTTTATTCCATCCCTTTAGTTCTATCTGTTTATCCAATTAGAGGTAGCGTCAAGCTTGCAGTCTTTTGGTCTGCAGCCGAATTGTGCGACTGGCCTATGAACAAAGCGATGTGATCTTCCAGTCGTGTCCTAATACCTAATGATGTGTTTAATGCGTTTACATAAATACTAGATTTCATTTATTTATTTAATTGCACATGATGCCCCGTTAGGGCGTTGCAAATTTTAATGGATTAATTTTATATCGAAATTATTTTACATTAGTATAATTCTACAATATATTAAGGTCGGAAGATGTCAAGAAAATTAGATAATTATAATAAATTTCATTTAATTGGCAGGATAAAAAAAAAATGGATAAAATAATTTCGATTTTCAAATGTCAAGGTTATTCTAATAATGTCAAATTTGCAAATAATGTAAAAGTCAAGTGCTTTCGATAAATGGCCGTTTACCACACAATATAATCACAATTTGTGATAGGAAAGGTTATCATTTTTAACAATGGACGTCGTTGAAATGGCTAGTAGTTGGCTATTATTAATACTACCAACTATCGAGCACGAATTCGTCTATAACCGGAGCCAGACATAGCTCAAAGTGTTTGTACATTTTCGTCCTTGAAATCATCAAAAAACTACAAAAGATTGTTCAGTTACACAAAGTTCCCGACCACTCTATATGATCATTGATATGATCTTCCGAATGTAGCTATATCTGGCTCCGGCATAATACCGGAGCTAGACATAGCTCAAGGTTGAGCTGATTGAGCTGTGTATTTTTACGACAATCGATTGATTTTTATAATTAAAAAAACTAATCTGCATTTTTATATACATAGTACTAGCGGACCCGGCAGACGTTGTCTTGCCCGAATGTTGGGTTACTTACTATTTCATACACTCTGTTATCCTATAACATTATTTCCCGTTCCCGTTCCGTTTCCATTCAGTTTTTGCTTTCGATTTGCCATTCATTTTTTTATTACACAAATATTTCCTAATAAGAACGAACACAACAAAAAAGAAATTATCCAATTTGGTGCAGGCGTTTGCGAGTTATGCACGTGCATACATTTCAGCGACTCCATGCTCTGCTGATCTTGAAAGTGAAGACCTTGCCACAGCCTGAGAACTGTACCCGAACATTGTTTGTATACAAGTGGGAATGACGTACGACTAGACACCAACCAAAAGACTCTACATTTATATTTGCAGCCCAAGCTGTAAACGATTTTCTGTTGCTTTTTTAATTAAAAAAAAAAAAAGTTTTGTCTTTCATTTTCACTGAAGAATGCAGTGAGTTAGGTTTCTGAATCACTTTTAATACAAATTATTTTTATGTAGATGTAAATAACATCCTAAGTGTGCCTTTCAAAAATAGATATCCTTTTTTCAGATTAAGAATTCTTTACTTTTACAGTTATCCGTGAACACACCAAATAGCACAACACACCTATTATTATTAGTATAAAAAGTTATATCGTAAGATGACCTAAATAAAGTAGGATACAAACAGCAACCGTAGTTAATAGAATTTTGTAAATAATATATTTTTTAAAGGTTTAATAAATTCCTTAGAAGCCAGCAACGCACTATCAGCTCATCTGGTGCTGCAGGTCTCTGGTAATCACGTGATCTCGGTTGATCCGTTTGCTCGTTTGCCTGCTAACTTGGAAAAAAATCTATAGCATTTATCCGAGCATTGCCGATATCTTGAGCTTTGGCAACGAACCAACCAACCGAACCGTATACCGAAAAATAAACACAAAACACGACATTCTGCTATTTAACGATGAATATTCATGAGACCGTCACATCTACGTCGCGGTTATATTTGGTAATCAGTGAAAATAGTTAAATCAAAGGGCAAAGACCGTCAAGACACGCTTATATAGAAGGGTTCCGTATCTGATACGCTTTAAACGTATTTTTTAAATAACTTCCAAAGTATTTATGATTTCGCAGAGAATAATCCTAATGAGTTTTAAGCGTTTTCTGTTAACAAGGTAAACGGAGAATTCAAATGATTATTTAATAATACCAAAAAAAGATTGCGACTTCAGAATACGTTAAATACACTTTTGTATCGAAATTAAATATAAAGAAATTATATAGAAAGAAGAAGCCAAATAACACAACAATGTCTAATTACGATGTCTCCTTCCCTTAAAGCCTAAAATCAATATTGTAAGAGAATTTGTGCTCTAATTATACTGCGCACCTTAAGATAATGTAGTGTCTTCGTTATAGAAATAATTAAAGGCCCCAATAGACAGGAATTTACTTAAAAAGTGTTTAAAAAGGCGAGCTATAAAGTCACCACTTGTACATTACAAAAGCTATGCCCAGTACTGGGAGAAAATTATATTATCCGTACCTAGAAGTATTACGTTATAAAAGAGTAGGGGTTATTGCAAAGGGAAGATTGTGTTTGGACATGTTTGAACTGAAATTTTGAAGATTGATTAGAACGCTTCAAGCTATATTGCGAGACATTTTGACTGTTTCCCTTAAAGTTGTCTGTTTGCCGTCTTCTTGTACCATCTTGTGTCTTTTGACGTCCGTTGGTAAGATAATATTCCCATCATAAAAAGATGTTTTGTGCTGTATATTAACTAAATGTGTGCTATATAAAATACATGTATTCTTCTTCTTCCTAACTTTATCCCTGTCACTTATAGAAAGGCGAGGTAAGGCTTATGGCCTCTAGGTTTATAAACCTTAGCATCTCTCTTTTAGGGCAGAGCCCTATTTCCTTCTTCTTTATATGAATTTTAAGGACGACTTGAACTATTCAATTTTTAAAGGCGAATTGCTGATTTTCATTGGGACTAATCTATCCTATATAAATAGTATTTTTCTTGTAATTTAATATTATTCATAAAAAACAATTGATTATCAAGAGCTTTTAATTTTATACCAAATGAAATGTCTTTCGTTATTAGTTAGATATCTTCTGATGTAGAACATAGTGTTTATTCACATCTTTAAAAAAAAAATTGTAATGAAAATCCTTTAAAATGTAATTGATAGAATCAGGCGTTACTTTGCGGAAATCCATGACATGCATGAGAAGCTAAACTACCTTTAATCACTCACTGAGCAAATAAATGATGATTACATATGAAATGAATGTCTTTATTTTCGAGTAGTTTTAAGTGATCTTTTCCTTATTGTTTTAGGTATGGACTTGTCTTTCACTATTAAGCTCTAATGACCTCGCAATTGATACAGGGACAATGATAGTAAGCCACGGTTCTCCCTTTTTTAAGACAGCAATGTCTTCTATTAAAATTATCCCTTCATATCTACTATAACAAAACACCTATAATAACTTGTTCCATGATTAAAATATTTTTGCTGATCACATGACACTTTTAGAACAAAACACCTAGAAAATAACTGGCTTAATGGTTTTAAAGCAAAGTAGTTTAGTTTCTCATGCATGTCATGGATTTCCGCAAAGTAACGCCTGATTCTATCAATTATTACGCAAATGGACTGACAGTGAGCATGCGCAGATCTGCCTTGGTGGCCACGATGAGCATGCCCACAACCCTAATAAGATGACGTCATACTTTCACGGTCTATTGAAATCGAAATATTTACAACCTTTCTTCCATATTATCACAATGCTTCAAAATCATATATTTTATAGACGTAATATCCTTTGTAGAAATGCACTGTAACGATCATATGCAAGTTCATACGCCGACTCGCATTTGGCTGAAAGTCAGCCAAAAATTAGTGGCTGTGTTCACCAGCTGTTCAAAAGGTTGAATCCGCGTTTGGCAGTGAGTGAGGTACTGTAGATGCACATATACTACTGGCTCTACCAAAAGTCTCGTAAATGTGTTGTACGGCTTTGACAGATGAGTGCGAGTTTCCTGTTTTTTTTCTCAAAGTTTTGTCTTCAGTTTCAAGTCTTTATTCTAAAATATTTCTCGTGAAATATTTAGACTATATGTATACTGGCGGATCCGGCAGACGTTGTCCTGCCCGAACGTAAAAGTCGATAAAAAGATTACCTAAATACCGACTGCAGCGCCAACTGCCGGGCTAATTTCAGAATCAAAACCATCCGAACACATACCAAAAAATCATTCAAACCGCTCCAGCCGTTTGGGAGGAGTTCAGTGACACACATACGTACAGTAGAATATAATATATAAAGAAGATATTGAAATCATAAAAGCGGTTTTTTACTAATTTAAATAAGGATTTTATATATTGCTTACTTTTTTACCTTTGGAACTTAGATGTAAAAAATATTATTTATACGAATATATCATAAAAGCGTGGCACATTATTTATCTTTATGTCTGAGTGTTTTCCAGAAATATTGAAACATTAATGGAGGGGTAAGATCCAGCATCAAGTGTTTAAATTATTGAACAATGAATTGGTTCGCTGCAATTTTAACACTTTAATTGGGTAATGTTATTGAACGGATTCTTTTGAAAAATACCACTAAGCATTTACGTACGACAGACTGAATAAAGAATGTCTGAATAGAGTTTATGATTTTGAATTAATATAATCAATTTTTCGGAAGACAAATAAAACAGTGGGTTCCGTTTAATGTCCTCCTATCCTATTATTATTATAAGCGCGAAAGTTTGTACACATGATGTATGATGATGTCTGGATGTATGTATGTTTGACGCTCTATAACGCTATAAACTACTAAGTGGATTTTAATAAAACTAAACAATAATGTAGTCAATACATCAGAGTAACATATGGGATATAAATTATAAAGGTACTGTGTGAATTGTCCAAAATATAACGATAAATGTCAAGTAAGTGGGAGAAAATTCTGCCATCTGCGAGATATTCTGGTGCGCGCTGCATAACCGCTAGAGTTACACAGAGTAATACAGTGTATGAAGGAAATATTTATCTTAAATAGTTCTCTAAAAAAGTCGTCGCAGAGATTTTGGGGATAACGTCAAACAGCAGTCGGTCATCTTAATTCGCCCCACCTCAATTTAAGCGGTAAAAGAATTCGAAAAAAGGTACCTAACTCATAGTGGGTACATGTAGTTCAACGATAAAAAGATCTGAATTCTGTGAGGTCATCCGGTTCAATCCTAGAATTAGCTGGTTATATACTTGCATTTAGCTGTACAAAAGTGTGAACATAGAAAAATGCAAAAAAAAAAAATTATGGATACGAAACTACATTTTTGTGAACAAAGCCAGTAGGGAGAAGGCGAGAACAAAGAAGAAGAAGAATATTGTAAGCAAATCAGCGGTAAAGGCCACTTACTCATACACAAACAATCACGTGAAAAGCACAAAATGATGAAATAAAAAGCTTACGCTTCTTCTTCTTCTCAAAAGCTCTTTAATGTTTTAATACCGCGCAACGGCCAGCGTGATCCGATGGGACTAATCTAATTTACCTACAATAAACTAGCCTGCAAAACAACTAGTGATGTTCCGACTTCATAAATAAACTTCTTCGATATCGATAGATTCTGACAGAACTATAAACTGTGAATACTATTAATTTATACTATGTATTAGTATGACATAAATTTAAATAGTATAATCGTTTATAAAGACTTAATACACTCATTATTGCATCTCCTTCTTAATAAAATATTACAAATTTGTGAGAAACAATCAAATAGGAAAAAATGTAAAAAATATATTAAGTAACGTATTTGAGTATTAAAAAATAGCACAAATTGACCGCAAAATTAAATAAAAAGTTAACTGGTATCATTGCAAAATTGTAATTGACAAAAAGTTTGCTGAGGATACACTTTTAAAGAAGAAATCATTTATCGTGAGTAGTATAAATTTGTCATTCATAAACTTCAACAATACATGTGTTTTTTTTCTCTTTAATGATACTAATTTAATATTTAAACATCCTCCAAATATTACTAGATTACGCGATTATATCCTTAAACTATGTACGTTATATTACTATACCTGAGAATTATCTTCGTGCAGTAGTATTGTAAACCCACTAAAATTAATATGTCTTTTTTTTCTATCGATAAAACTATCGTGAAGTCACTAATTCGTTTAGTATCGAGTTGCTAGGTTCCTCCTTTATTCCATAAACCGTAATATAAGAAGGTTAATTTGTTTAATGCCATAGTATCTTTTGTTTTTAAACTTTATCCCTTTTATAGAAATCGGAATGGTAGATAGGTGTGTCATTATAGAATAATATTAAAGCTTTTTATAATAATCCTCGCCTGTTTGTCATAAACGCTCTCTCAAAAATTGATGAGAATATATATATATATATATATATATATATATAATCTCTTATTTTTTTACTATATACTATCGAACCTCTGCGGCTTTGCAAAAGTATAATGTATATATTTAGTCTAATGTTTTATAAAGGAAACTTATTTGAATTGTTTGTTTGCATTGAACAGGCTCTGAAACTACTGGACCGATTTCAAAAATTCTTTCACCATTAGAATCCTACATTCCCTGATGAACATTTTCAAAAAAGTTAGAGATCCGTATGAAAACTTCGAAAATGCAAATACCCGCGTGAAGCCGAGGCGAGCCGCTGAAGTCATTATTACATACATAGTATATAATGAAGTCGTTTCCCAGCGTTGCACGCGCAGATCTTTAAAACTACGCAACGGGTTTTAATGCGGTTTTCACCAATAAGTAGAAGTAAAAAGAAAGAAACGGCTAATAGCTAGATAGATGTTTCACGTCACAAAAGAATATAAAGGTTCCTTTCTTTATAACGTAAGGAAAACAAAATAAATCTGAAAGATAACATACTAGGTACCACAGTATAGTGCGTTCGTGAAAGTAAAATTAAATATTATGTTAATATTAAATGCTACGCTTGCGCGCGTGTGTGCAGCGATTTTACAGTAAGCTGAAACCCAATCGCACTGCAAGGTCAACTAATCGCGCGAACGGTTTGGTGGGGCGAGCATTTTTAGACTGTACGCACTCTACTAATTTCACGTAGTAACCAAGTTGAGATCATCGGCAGAACTCCCGCACGGAGCCCGGCCAGCCGTGCATGAGCAGCAGGGGGACGGTGGCGACGCCCGCAGGGACCTGGGAGTACGTTTATCTGTCTTTATTTCATCTAAATGTCAAAAAATGTAACATTCTTTACATTTCGCGTAAATCTGAAACTATTATTTATAAGAATTTTTTAATGGCGACTTAATTTGTCGAGTGAGCGAGTTGAGATACATATCTCGATAGTAAACTCACATTTAAAGCACACATCAGTAACATAGTCGCTAAAGCATATCAAATGTTTTATCCTTAGAACCCATAGGTTTTGTCCTTAGAATTTGCAAGAACTTCAAGTGTATAAAAGAACTAGGTTTGCCTACTATTTTTATTTCTCATCCAAATAACCCATAGCTAGGAGTCGCGACAGTAGCCTTGTGTGATCAGGGAATATACGACCTTGCACAATTAGTTTTACAACAAACAACAAAATTTCATTCAAATCTATTCGGCCATTTGTATGTATTTTCGTAACTAATTTCCATTCATCCAAAAGTAGAAACGTAAGCATTCTATATTACTTGTAGCAGAGTTGTTAAAACCTGCAAACCCGCAGATTAAAGCGAAATTTGACTTTTATTGCTAACGCGAGTTTTACATGACATCCTAATAAAAACTTTACAATAAATTTTTAGAATATAATATTGCCAACAATCCTAAATACTTTTGGACACATTTGAAAAATATTAAAAAGTCACCTAACACTTATACGTGACCAAATCATTGCCATTTCGACTTGCTAACCTTGAAAGCTGTGTCGGTACCTTTAGATCTCTAACAAAAGGCCTCGATACGGACTTTGTTTCTCAAAAAAATACCGAGCATAGCCCTATGCTTTGATGGCGGTACTTTTACGACGACTCTGCAACGAGGAATTATTCTCCAAATAGAAGTGGTGAGCGAGAGTGAGATGGTAGAGCCGCTTGGTAGATGATCAAAACCTAGTCACAGAAGTCACTTAGTCACGTGGTGCCTTCTCTCTGTCACTCATTCTTATGTGATGATTTATCACCATTTTATGACAAAAATGGCGTCGTGTAAATCCGAACCAAATATCAATTTAATTAAAGATCGATATGTAATCTACTACATATATCATGAAATCTCAAAAACGCCTGGCTTTAAAGATGAAATTTGTCAAGGAGATTGTTTATACACAGTAAGTAGACATCCGTTAAGAATAGAATTTTCGATGGAGCCATATTGAGGTCTAAGGGCTCCTTGCAAGTTTAATTTTAGGCGAACGAAGCCGCGGGAAACAGCTAGCATATATATATTACATATGACATACATTTATAACGTCTAGATACAGCTCCTGACCATCTAGTGGATATATCTTGGGATCCTCTAAAATATAAAATACAATTAGTATTTTGCTATCCAATCGTTGTTTGTTCTTGATTTTCTTTTTAGATACAGCACTTGTCAGTAAATTCGGTCTCAGGTTTCTTTTACTATTCGCTGTTTATAACAGTGAACTATAGACGTATAGATTAAGCAGTGAAATATACCCATTAATTTTGCTCATTACCTGGTTTCAATAACGCTTTCTCAATCCCTGGATCCGTCAAGCCAGGGTACGCATAATAAGGATGTCTCAGCACGGAGCTAGCTGACATGGCCACGTATTTTTATCAAAATGCAAATCTAAAATACTCTGTTTAAAGCTTCAGTCATACACTTGTTTTTATTACTGGTGGTAGATTAGGAATGGTCTTTTAAAAAAACAACTATATTTAAAATTTCAATAAATTATGCTAATCTATGTCTATTTCAAAAAGACTATTTTAAGCTGACGAGTTGAAGAAAAAACCTTAAATAGATTGCAAAAATAGAAGACCGTATCTCGACTCTTGATAAAATAAAATAGGGAACTTGATACCGGTCGGAGCATCTTAAAAATGTTGCGAGAATAAGGCGCCTTTAGTCTATGGTTTTTTTACAATAAAATAAACCTGGCTACAAGTTTCGCAAAGCAATAAAAATAATTTTCTTTAGAAATATATTTCCAAAATTTTCGAGCCTTTCTAAATCTCTTGACCATTTTAGATGTAGATTATTATCCCTCTGTGTTATTTATTTAATATATTTAAAAATATATAATTTTCATTGATTTTAAAAATTTGCCAGAGGACCTCTTTCTATAAATAATATTTTTGTGTTTTTTCATTCAACTGACGACTATCAATTAGACCATATGGTTTTACGACAATGTACTTTCCTATAAAAACACAGACAGACACTTCAATTTTATTCATATGTAATGAAATACCAAAAATACAATTTAACATTTTCCAACGATGAGCCATTACTGTAAACAGAATTGATACTTTATGCAATTACTTGTGATTTTTTAAGACAAAACAGTCCCCTGTAAGGTAGTTGTCGTATATCCAAGCTTTTTTTATATTGCTTATTGTTTGTTGATCTACCTTGTCGAGATCGTTTATAAAGCTATCGACAACAGCTTCTAAAGATGGTGTTCGGCCTTTGTAATCTATCTTTCTACGCAGGAATTTAAATGGGACTGCTTCAGCGATGGTAGAAACACGATGACTTCCTATCATGAGTCCCGGATCGTAAGAGGTGAATTTGGTGTCCCGTCTACCCAAACACATACAATAACACTTATTTCCGAACGGATACGACTTAGGGACCTTCAAGAAAAGAGCATACTCATTTCTCAAAGGCCGGCAACGCATCTGAGCTCCCTCTGGTGTTGCAGTTGTCCATGGGCATCAGTAGTCACATGGGTGAAAGCCGGTTGCTCGTTTGCTCCTTATTATATATAAAAAATATATATAAATTTTACTGCCGTTTTATGTTGTAATCCACCAAAATCCTTCATTATCTTAATTGTTATGCCACGAACCCCCAAAAAAGTTGGCCCTTTAGCCGAAACTTTGTCGACAACGCTGCGGCTACCTAATTAATAAGGTCAAACTTTAACAGCGGCTTCTGTCCATGCGCTTGACCGCAGTCACACTTGATAAAGTGTAGATGCGGTCTATGGTGGAGCGCGCTTGCCTAGATAAGATTGTATCATGCAAGACGGAGGAGGTGGACTATTAGAAAACCATTGTTGGAATAGGTCACCCATCTATCACCCGGTCGCAGTAAGAACCGCTTAACTTAAAGTTCGAATCCAAATTCCGACCATTGATTAAGGTACGACCTAATCTAAAATTTAACAATATTTCAAATTAAAGTTTCTTACTCGTTTCCTGTCGCGGCCGTCAAACGAAGCTCTTTCGATGACATGATGCTTGGCGTCCGCCCAATATATTTTGGACTCCATGTAATCAATCGTCAATCCATTCGGCCAAAATATTTGATCAACAATAACGCTCTTCCTATTGTTGCCGTCCATATCAGCCCGCTCTATTTTCGGATTTGGACCTTAAAAGGTATAATTTTGATACAGGTCCATAGACAATTTAGTTATTACATTTATCATTAAAAATCTGAGTATGGACTATTATATAGGTACTATGTTTCTTCAACAAGTCACTGACTTTGAAAATAAGCGCCTCATGAAGGTTGATCGAAAAAGTGACGAGATGATGGCCCGATCGCGAGTGGCCTACAATTATAACTCGTTGGTGCCATTTTAACAAGCCTCAAGTGTGTTAAAACTTTGAAAATTAGATCGAGTATGCTAGCCACCAAAGAGCACATCAAAGTTTGTCTAAATAAGTCACCATGGACAGTCTAGGAAGAATAATGATGATCATGATGGTGATGGTGATTATGATGATCATGGTGATGATGGTGATTATTGTGATGATGATGATGATCATAGTGATGAAGATGATGGTGATCATGGTTATAATGATAATCATGATGTTGACGGTCATGATGATGATGATGGTGATTATGGTGATGATGATGATGATCATGATGATCCTGAGGATGTCTATGTTACTTCACTTTGTCGAATAATTTATCGCTTGCCACTGTTTTGTGAAGGTGAACCACCGCAAATCAACTAGTAAGTAAGTAGCAGTTGTTGAATAAAATATGATTCACTGACTTACCCCAATCTGTCCAAAAAACAAGTGCGTCCCCTGGATGAACAGCAATAGCGCGCGGCTTGTCCAGGTCACTGGCCGCCAGCACAGCTCGCTGAGACCCATCCAGGGTTGCTACTTCCACCCGCCTAGTACCCGAGTCCGTCCAAAATAGCAAATTGTGAATCCAGTCAACCGCTACGCCACCAGGCGTTTCTAGACCCCAGCGAATTACATCTAAAAGTAGAAATCATAATAATAAGGCAAATTAGCAAGAATTTCACGGTAAGTGACTTTAAACGTCCAAGAACAGTGCTGTGTGCATTACAACGAGTCTAATAGAAAGATTAGAACCGGATGAGATAGTGTTGGTCCATAAATTCTATGAAAATTTGTATTAGGCAGGAAATCTACACGTATAAAATAAAAGTCGTGTTAGTTACATTATATATGTATACCTCAAGAAAGGCTGAACGGATTTGGTTGAAAATGGGTAGCTTAGAACCAGGAGGGAGATGGATATGGAATAAAATAAAATGAAAGAAATAATCAGTCAAAACATTAGGAACGGGAGCGAGAATTATATGACAGGATGTATTAAATAGTAAGTAACACAGCGTTCAGACAGGACTACGTCTGCCATGTCCTCTAGTTTCTTTTAAATCACGGGCTTCGATTTGATTTTTTACAAGAAGTTAACGTGTCTTCAAGCACATTTCCGTGAACGAATTGCATTATTTATAATAGGTCTATTTTTCGTATGCCGAGGGCCCTGAAAAGTTTTTCACATTCATTACCTGACATGTTATTGCTATCCAAATGTGCCACTCGAATGACTTTCATATTATTTTCAGTCCAAAATACAATTTTTTTCTCGTAATGATAGTCCAAAGCTACTGCATTGTGCAGCCCTTTAAGAATTGACATGTAGTTATCGCCAGTGAGCCAAACCTGAAAACAAAACATGGTTCAAAAGATGATAATTTTCACGCGATTGTCAAAATATTACTGGAATACAAAGTATCTAATGTAAAGTCTACTTGTCTGTACACTCATTTAGTTTACCCCTTTCTGGGAAAATGCTATAAAATTCAGAAGGTATAGGAAAGTCTTCCCAATAAGAGCAAAAAACAAATTTAAAAACCGTTGTTATTGCATATAATATCCAAATAAAAGTGACTAATATTTAGAGAAATAGAGAAAACGTATTTTTCTTTATATTTGATAGGTGCATACATTAGATTTTGTATTATATAGATAGCGATAAAATCGATATGCTATTCATTAATATCGATCCAAACAACTAGAAAGTAAAATCTAAAAACCGTGATTGATGAGGGAAAACCATAACAGAAGGTGTCATTAAACATGACAAACTGTTTTATGGAACTGAAAATCGCAGACTTCATCACCAACCTGCTAGGCACCACCTGCAACCTAACCATGCTTACAATTTGTCTGCAAACTGACAATAAGGCCAATTTATTCGAATATTGGCCTTGTAAGTCACCACACGCCACTGACACACTTTAAATCATCTTTTTATAGATGTACAATCGACCAAGAGAGTACTTTGCCATTTGGAATAACGGCTACTCGTTAAAAAATACTTTAGCTAAGGGTTATTGTTAAAAATTAACGTAATGCATATGCAACCTAATATCAGCTTTTTAACTAATTGACGTGCAAACGACATTCCACCTCAGCGCGATAAACCATTTTCTTGGTCGAGTATACAAAGCCTTAATGTCATTTTATACGTACCTGTCGTATACCAACTCGATTGGAAAACAACAGTGTAGGTGATTCCCCAATAGCCTTACAGGATCTCCCGTCTGGTCGCAGGACATATCCCGTCATACAACCGCATTGGAAACTGCCTTGAGTGTTAGAACAGGTTTGCGAGCACACAGGATCCTGCTCGTACATACACTCGTCGATGTCCTTGCAACTATTAATTATAAACGTATATTATCATACTCTGCATATATAATATATAATATAAATTTATAGGACTATATGACACACTAACGTTTGTCCCTAAGGTAGACAACTTAATGAATGTATTATAAGTAACAACACCTGTTATACACAATTTTTTTGGAAATATATGAATACATCGGTACTTATGGATAATACACCCAGACTCGAGGCAGGAATCGAATCCACGACCCCCGAAGTGGAAGGCACTGCCCACAGCGCACTCCTCGCGTCTGAACGCCGCCACCCACACACCACCCTACACACTGCGACACAGTGAAATACACTTTACTTTCTAATTATCTAAAAAGTCATCCAAAAGTTATACCACTCCCCGTAGATGTGACACCATAATCTTTTCAATTATATTTAGAAGAATTATATTAATAAAAATGGCTATACTATGTAACATTTCATACTATAGAAAGTCTGTTAAAACGATGTTGTGTTTTACCTCCGACCATTCGGTATAGAGCCACCCGCCTGCCGCAGTGAAGCTAAACTTCTGCTCTTGTGCGGGGTTTATCTCATTGTCTGTGAGATTGGTGGCATGAATGAAAACTTTATTCAATTCTTCATAATCCATAAAAATGGCCAAAAGCGTGTTAAGACACGCTTATATAGAAGGGGTACAAAGCTGAAGCGATACTCTGAAGGAAATAGAGAAGATATTCAAATCAAATCCATTCCCGTTGTGCCATCCTTGTGATCTCTTTTAAAACAAAAAAATAAACAGCAAATTTATTATTAATATTTTCAGATGATTGTTTTATTTATTGTCCTACAATTAGTCGCATTAATTGCGTCTGAAAGACGAAAACACGTGTCTATTTTGGGATTTTGGAGTGGATGAATTGTTTTCAATGAGAATACCCGACATTCGGAGCATTATGGGAAAATAGACTCTACAAAAGTTGTAAATAAAGATTCTTGTTATATGGCAGACTCCCCATGTCATAGGCCATACATAGTATCAAGTTCATTAGAAACAAAAATATCAGTCCAAAATGAATGTTGATAGCCAATTTTATAAATTATATTAAGCATTATATTCGCAATAATAGGTACTTTCATACCCGTTATTATGTTCCTTAGGAATATAAGCGCTGGTTATGAATGAATTGAAGAGAGCTGAAATAAAGTGTATTGTACTGTTATTGTATTGGAATAACGGGGCCCGCAAGGTGCACTTGGACCCTATCGGATCTTTTGTACTACCTTTTTTATGCTAATCAAATTTGTTCTAAAATAATGCATTATTTGTGAAGGTCTTTTTATTAATATAATATTAATTCTTATCCAAAAACTATTTTTAAACCTATAAGTGATAAGAGTGGCACACGCGGACAAAGTCGTGGAGTACAGCTAGTAAACTATAATTATGCCAAATTTCGCACTCCCCTCTCCGACAAATTTTCATAAAATAGTACCGAAAGTTTTTGCTTCACATATTAAATATATAGATTGTAATGTTTGACGGCGGTTTAGACATACATTAGCACGAAACTCATTATTGCCTTTCAAATTCCACTAACAGTTCAAACGTTAGTGTAAAGTACGGCCTAGAACAATAACCCCCGTAGGAAACGTACTGCCTTCGATTACTTAGATAGCTACAGAAAAAAAGAAGTAATGGTGGTGTAAAATCGACAGACGCACACTTATTAAGAAGTATATCATTATCTACAGAATCGAAGGCCTTTTGAAAGTCCAAATATGCCGCGTCCACCTGACAACCGTTATCCACCGCCCGAGACACGTAAGAGTAAAAAGATATTAAATTGGTACACGTTGAACGTCCTTCTCTAAAACCATGCTGAGCGTCTGCCAGTTGATGTTCAAATTGTTTCCTTATTCGATATTCTAATATTGATTCGAAAAGGGGGGGAACCTCATGGGCCGACAGACGGTCGTACGGACCGAGCTGAATTATAAGAGTTCCTTGTAGCACTACGGAACCCTATAAACCAACAACAATATATTTACCGTCGAATTTATAAGGAAAAGAATAGCGTAACGGCTAACTGAAACCCGTAATTTTAAAATCTGACATTTCTGGTTTATACTCATGACCACCTCTAGCACATACTTGTATAAAATACTAACTGTTTTGCGCGACTTCGTCGGTTTACAATAAATAATGCAAGGGCCCTTAGCTAGGAAATGATGCACAATGGAGCTAGCCATCCGGCGCAAAAGAATGCAAAAATAAAACATTTAGAAATCTGTGTTGCGGCCGAGTTCCAATTATGAATTAATAGTTTTCGAAAAATAAAGTGATTAATAAAAAAATTTACACATTTGACAGTAGCGTAGTCGACGTTTTTTAAAACAATACAACTGCTATTACCAATGCTATAGTGTAGTGACCTTGAACAGCACAAAGCATAAGGTGTCAACCTTTCCATACCGTTCTCTGAGCAAAAATATATGTCTGCTTCTCAGCAATTAGATTGAGTATGCGCACACCACGCGCAACGCGTTACAGGTGCTCGGGTCAGCTCCAACTTGCCCGGATTGGATAAACACCCTCGAAGAATTCCTCTTGTTCAAGGAGAAAAATGTACAAATACTGAGCTATGTCTGGCTCCGGCATAAGAGATAATCATGATGATATATAAATATGAGTAATTTATCGGACAAATATAAGATTAGTGGACTCATCAATATATTTTTAGATATATAAATAGTTTATGAATAAGAATAGGAATATGTTCTTTACAATGGATAAATTTCCAAATCCTCTCCAAATAAAATGACCAAAAACGTGTCAAGACACGCTTATATAGAAGGGTTCCGTATCCGATACGCTATAAACGTATTTGTTAAATAACTTCAAAATTTGTTGTTCGATTTCGTTCAGAATAATTTTCCTAATGAGTATGGTCATGCGCAGCTCTTGTTACACTATTAACAGTTGTTACGTTACGCTGCATATGGCCATATATGTTATGGTCATATGCGCATGACCACAATATATAAAGTCATGCGCAGCTCGAAGATTTCTAAGTCCTCCAAAAGTGGTTTAAATATGCCTTTTTTTTTAAAGAATATTAGTAATACTTTTTAGGTATGTCTAATATTACCTTTTTCCCCTCCTACTAAGCTTAAAATAAAAGCTTGTATTAGGAGTGGGTGAGACAATACCCCAACGGCGGTGGGGTTTGAACCGGGTACCTTGCGGATTTCAGTCCATACCTTATACCGTTGAGCTTCGATTAGGTGAACCGATTTTGATGATTCTTTTTTATTTAAAAGCTACTGCTTGCCGAGTCGTCCGTCCGACAAGTTGAAGCCATTTTTTTTTGTCATAATTTTGTATTGTATAGTGTTGGGTATACATTCCATTTTATATTATAGGCAAACCCTGCAAAGGACACAAATTACTTATGTAGTATCATGGCATGGAATGTTTATCAGGAAAAGCAGCTGATTATTTGTTTCTTTCACTAGTGGCTTAATATTAAATCTTCAGTCTAAATATCTACATTAAATTTTTTTCGACTTACCTAAATGATTTCCAATTTCATTTCTAGAAACAATGCAGTACTCCTTACAAAGTGATAATATAACAAAAATTTAACAAAGTCAAATATGCAGTTATAATATATAGGTTAGTATACTGTTCAACGCGTTTGTACCGACTCAAATGCTCTTAATATATTATAAAATGATATTAATGCATTATAAGAGTACCGCGTTATAGGGGGACTTACAGTATTAGGTATATACATACGTGCCTAATATTATTCGTCCCTTTCAGGCTAATGGTATAGCTGCTAGGAGTTGGTGTGATAGTAGGCCAGCGGGATTCGAATCAAACACCTCGTATTTCTTAAATGTGCAATAATTAGTCATTTTGATGACTTATTATTGAACATTTGGCCACAAGGAAAAAAAATCATAATTTTTTAAATAAAAGCCAAACTGATCGTAGACAAGAATGGCTTAAATCTGGCAATACGACTGCACGCTGACCCAAAGCCACACCCCGTCCTAAAACAACTTTTATGTCCAATTTGCGGGTACCCAGAAATTTTAGCATTAGAAAAACATAGCCCCATTTATCATAGATTATAGAGTTAGTTAATGGAGTAAAGAAAATAGTAGGCACACATAAACCAATCCCAGTAGTCTTTGGGAAAATTTTACGGTGTTTAACCCCATAGTTTAGACCAGATGGTGGGTCACGACCCCTAAATAGGCGTCCAAATAACCGGACCTGGGAAAAAATTTTGGAAACTCTGGTTTAGACCACATAATAAGTCCATGCCGTAACTTAAACTAGCCAGATGTATCTAAGCATACCGCTAAAATTAATTATAATTAAACATTGTCTAATAAATTAATCGCGTGCGCAAACTTTTCTCAAGAGAAAATTTTGCGCATTGCGATGTCAGTACTGACTGCTTAGCCGCTACTTTCGCGAGAAAGTTAGAGCAAGTCCGTCTTAAACCTAAGAATATCGCAAATTCAGAATTAAAGTGACGCACCAAATGTTATATTGGCGACATAATATATATATTACATTGCAAAGAAAAGAACAAAATGACAATTAATTCAAAACATAATACGTCTCAAATATGAACCAAAATGGTATGATATATTTAAAGGTGCTTTACACGTCTATAAGATTCATAAAAAAGGCAACCCTTTTTTTTTACCAAAAAAAGGGGATTTTCTATTTGCGCTACTCCAATTCTGAACGTGCGATATGTACAACAAATTAAGTATATAAAAAAAATAAAGGAATAGATTTAATGAAATTCTGTTACGGAAACAGTTTTGGCCTTCAAGTTTTGACATTTTCGAGAGACGACACGCTTGTGCGGATTAAACATTTGGGGCACATCGTCTCCGGTACGTAGCAAACTTAACTGCACTTATAAAGTAACAGTAAAAAATATATAATATATTTAACGTAATACGTAATTTATATTTTAATAAACAAAATCCAGTGTCACTACATGTATGTTCCCAGAAAACTCCTCACCAAGTCAACCGTATTCATAAAAGTTGCTATTTACGAGTAATTAGGGCCCAACTTGAGAGATAGGATATTTTTTATTTTGATTCATTCGCGCGGGCAATGTCCAGAGTTACAACTAGTATATACACTATGTTAATGTATATGTATAAATATATATAATAATATACATAATTATTATCAGGAAGACGTTAAAATCTTCACTTAAAAACATTTTAAATTACTTGATCATGACAGGGGGCGTACGTTAATTGTGGGTCAATAAAATAGGGGGAAGAAAATTGAATGAAACTCCTAAAGGAGTGAATTTTAGGGGGAACCTGCTCTTTAAGGAGGAATTTTTATTTTTAATCTTCGTTGTCTTATTTTTACAGCATACATGCTAGTATTTACACAATTGATGTATTATTAATCATCTCCCTTATTACAACAGTTTCCATTTCAAATTCCACCAAATATATCACCAAGGGGAAAAGGGGGGGCCTACTTTATTCCTCCCTATAGCACGGTGCTCTTATAACGCATCAATATTATTCTTTTATATACGTAATATCATATTCAGCGCATGCGGGGTCGTACAAGCGCGTTGTACGAGAACAATCCGACAACGCGATTTCCTATAACGTGGAATAAACCTAACGCGTTATAAGGGGGATCACATATATAAAAAAAGTTCGCAATTTATTTTTAGTATATGTAATCCCCGTATATATATATTTAACATATGTGTAGTTATAATATATATAAAAATTCGCAATTAATTAACGCCCCCTTCAATGCAAGTCATGTATTCGAAATCCCGACTCCATTAACCACCGTCTTCATTTGTTCAAATATTATTTTTAAGAGTTAGCCTGTATACGTCTTCTATTTCATTAAAAACACATTATATGTAACAATAAACACCACAGAAATTAGATATATTTCGTATAACGTTCAGCCAAAACAGTCATATTTAAGAATCCAAACGGACGTTTTATTTCTCAGCGGTGTAAGTCGAAGATGGAAACACAACCTTTATGTGAATCTTTCAAAATGCGTATTTATATGTAAAAGATGGAATTTTCGAGACTCCAGATATAGAAACAGTTGTAAGATTATATAAAAATTAACATATTATTTTATATGACAACATATATGTATATTATAGTTGCTTTAAGCGAACAAATGTCAGACTATAATTATCAGGAAATGAAGACGTTTTCCTTGAGAGTTTGGACGGGTTTAAAAGATATATACATATATTAAATATGAAATTTTTAATACAACTGTTTCAGCCGTACGTTTGCGTGTATATTATACAGACAGTCGCAGTGTCTACACGCGACAAAAATGTCTTTTCGCGACAAATTATACGCGCGACCAGAGAAACTTTTACTACGACATGTTCAGAAATTTGTCGATTGCCAATGCGACGCGACTGTCGCGTTAAGTGACACAATATTAGGCTCGGGCCACACTAGTCGAGGGTTCCTCGTCGAACGCCGCGTGTTTGGCCGCAGCGTAAGCATTCACCTCCTCTGGATATTCGCGCGGGATAGAAGTGGATGATGGGATGAAATGAGGGTCAATTTCGCTTCTCTCAGGCGACGTTGATGGGGTTCATGCTTTGGCGGAGTTTGTCGAATAAGCTCTCACTGTCGCTGTCGCTGTCATACTGTAAAAGAAGAAAAAAAAATTATAAATATTTAAAAAAAAAAGTTTGCACATCAGGTTCGACACACGACTTCTTTTTCGGAATTTAAGGGACATTTTGTATTTTAAAAGGGAACAAACGGGAAGGCGGTTCACTTAAGTGACTACCACTGACTCACTAATAATCATCAAAATGTATAGGGTACTTCCTGAAGTCCTAGAAAGCTGAAATTTGGTATGTAAGCTAGCATTAGTACACAGCCAACAGGAAAATTATAAAATTGGGATTTTTATCCCCTAGACTAGGGAATTTAAGTACTTCTTGCATGAGGCTTTCATCAGATTGTGATTCTAGAGGTCTGAAAATGGGTATAAGTATTCCTGGTTATAAATAATTAAAGGCGTGTTTCAGTATTTTCCCTCCTACTCTCAAAATTAGGAGATGGAATCTGCATGCATATAATGCATGCAATTTGTGAACTTCGAATACAGTGCTCTGCAAGTTTGCTATTTTCTGTTAAACCAGTAAATGTAGATTTTCATATGAAATTTTACCTGATCCATTCATGATATCATATGATATCAAAACGTTTCCTCTGCACTAGAATCGGAAAAATTATAATTATTTAAAAACTACAGCCAAGTAGAAAAAACCGGAAATTTAGGAGATTTTTAAATGAAAAAGGATATGATAGCCATTTGCTTTTACGACATTAGGAATACTTGCAAAATAATGCAACATTAATTTAAATTAATGTTTTAATTTTATTATTCATTTTTCGTCAAACAATATGCGGTTTTCTAAATAGGCCTTTTTATGGAATTATTGACTCAAATTTTCTGTGACTATAAATTAATATTCGACTGTTAATAAAGGCCGTTTTGTTACTACAGTAATTATTATATAACTCAAAATTAATGAACATTGTAGCGAAACGTGAATGTGAAATGGAAATGTTTTTAGTGGGATATATTATGTTAGAAGAATGTGTAAACTAAAAAGAAATCATTTTCAGCCTAGGAATTATGAACAATAGAATGTTCAAACAAACGAAAAGACGGATAGTATGATAGACAGGTAATGAAGAATACAAGGGTTTTTTAAGTAATACTTTTGTTTATTTTCAGAACGGTGATCTATACTGTGAACTAGCTAACGCTTATAATCGATGGATTGTACCTGACTCTTACTGTATCGATTTCTTGGTCAATCTCACGAGCGGAAAAGCAACTCCTAAGTTTTGGATTGTATTTAACTCTATCTCGGATTTGAAAGAAACTCAAATGGAATTCTTGTACAGTAAGTATTGGGTCTTATAAAGAGTCTCAAGAGCTGAACGATGAATAGCATGGATTGAAATTATTCTTCCTCCGACCCCGTTGGGCTAACGTCAAATCCATTATATTGACTCAAGCTTAACATTAAACCTTAAAAAATTACCACACCTTGCAGGCACATTAGCAAAATCAGGTAGTTCGTAATTCTACACATACGTTCTTACATACATCTGATAGTAATTATCCGTTGTCTATGTTATGATGATGCTCCCTTTTCAAAGCGGAATGCCTTTTCTATACGTGACAGAGAATGAGTGCTGGCTTTGATGGCAGTAATGGCCAGATGGTCCAGATTTCTGATTACGGAACGATTAATTTATCTGTCCTCCTGTTCAATTCTGCTAAATAATTAGAACATTTTAATATTTTTTCGAGACTTAATAGTTTCTAGTTCTTAGTTTCAGCCTCACTAGTTTCTTTGGTGTTTCTGGTGATTGTGCTCTTAGTGTACATTATTTTACCGGAATTGCGAAATCTCGGTGGTATGATCCTAATGGCATATGTTGTGACTTTGCTGGGAGCCTTCACGTCGCTGGCGTTGATGCATAAACTAAACACCGATGCGAGTCACTGCATCTATTTAGGTAAGAATCAGAATATCTTGAAAACCTACTTTATATATACTATAGACAATTATTTTATCTTCAATAGTTTCTTTTCATCTTTCTTACCGTACAGTAAACTATGACACTAGATAGCTTTATGTTTGTTTCAGCCTCCTTATCCTACTTTTTCTTTTTGGCAAGTATATGTTGGATGAATGTTATGTCTGTCGATATCTGGAGGACCTTCCGGTGAGTAGCATATAGGATCCATTTATCGACTTTATCTGTGAGTCTATCATTTTTTCCTTTTTTTTTTGACTGTTTTCATTAATGCACTGTGTGATAAAAATATTTTGATATAAATTTACAACAGAGGTTTAAAGTATCCTATTGAGTTTATATATAAATTGTATACATTAGATGAGAAAGATACTAACCGAAAAAAAAAATTTGACTGAATGAACACCGAAAAAAAAGTAAGACTCGCGCAATAAACGTTCCGTACTATCACGTAATATATTAAAAGGTTATTTTTATAACATTTCTTTTAATTTGACAAAGTCACCGCAATTTTTGCGATTTAACTACAAATTTACGTTTTCCGGGATTTTTCCGATACTCGTCCTTTAAGATTTACATATCTTCTTGCCAAATTGCATGTTTTTAGATAAAAAGGAATTACGCTTTAGGTTTGGATTCTCTTTTCGAATGTGTAGGAAATGAGACATAAATGGTCATAACTTTTGATTGCGTATACCTAGATGGTACATTTTTAAAAAGTCACTGCAATTTTTTTTGTGATGTAACTACAAATTTACCGTTTTCGATTTTTTTCCTTAACTTGTACTTCAAGGTATGGCTTCTTGCTAAATTACATGACACTAGACTATTAGAATTATCCTAGAGGTTTTAATGCCCTATTCGATTGTACTAGTTTGGGAAATACGTATGTCTTTTGATTGTGTATTTACACAGTTTCAAGATCATAGATCTCAGTTATTGGTATTAATTTAAACTTTGTAACTGTACGCGTTTTGAGAAAAAGGGTCTTGGAAAACAGATACATAGATAGACAAACATATAATGTTGCAACAAACATATAATGTTGCAACAACAATTTACATCTTTCGGATTTTTTCCTTTACTTGTGCTACAAGACGTAGTTTATTGTCAAATTTCATGACTCTAGGTCAAAGGGAAGTACCCTATAGGTTTTGGTTTCGCTTGCAAATGTATGGGAAATGTGACATAAACGGACTTTTGTTGCGTACTCTTGGAAAGTTGATTTTTGACAGCTCCATGGGACCATTGACTTCAGTATTTGATATTATTTTGAACTTTATATCTCTACGCGTTCGTGAGAAAAAGTGTCTTGACAGACAGACACACAAAAGGGACGCCGAAGTGATCATATGAGGGTTCTTTATTCCTTTAAAGGTATCATCATCATCATCATAATTGGCCTGATTCATCTATAACAGATGATGTAAGCAACACCAAGGATCTAACTTTAAAGGTATAGAACCTTAAAAATCAAGTATGTCACAACTTAGATCCTGGACAGTTTGTCAACAGGGTTGTTAAAGCACAAGCAAATACCCATGGTATTACATGCATCTATACACTACGTACGGAAATAGAAGCAACTCCTAAGAAGCTAATTCCTGATCGAGTTGATACCCATTTTTATTTCAGGGGTTACGCAAATACACGACCTATCAACAGGAGAGGAGAACTCCTCAAGTTTGGGTTGTATTGTATCTACGCCTGGGGGATACCACTGACGATGACGATTTTCATGGCGGTCATCAACGAGACCGATTTATCTCACAAGCCGTGGATCGTAAAACCTGAAATACCAACCGGAGGCTGCTTCCTTGAAGGTACGTTTTTTCAAATTAACTGATATGATCTCTGTCATCTGTTAATTCAATATTAATATCTATCTACAACTTGACTACAACGAATACTTTTCTATTTCGACAACAGAATGTAGAGTTTATGGGCAATATTATAAACTTCTATCTTTTGAAGAGAGAGCATAGAGGCATATTTTATTAAGCATTGCATTTCAGATGGTCAAAAACTTCTCTACCTCTATATTCCTATGCTGATCCTTATTCTATGCAATTGGCTGTTTTTCTTTATGACGGTCTACAACATCAGAGGGCTCACGCGTGGGACCTCAGTTCTGGATTCTGCCTCCACTGGTAACGCTGCAGCACATCGGCAGCAGAAAAATAGGTAAACTTTGAAAGGATATATTAGAGTTTTCGAACGATTTTCTTTCCTTTCATATTTAATTTTATAAATTCCTTTCCATTTATAAGAATACATAAAATCTTCCTTCATAGGTCTAAAATATTGAAACAAAGTTGGCCTTGGCTTATAAATAAATCGGCTCCTTTTCTTTCATATTTGCATAGACTGGATAATTTGTATGGATTAAACCTTATATGAAACATGCGTGATAATATTCATATTACATTCGTAAAAAGAACACGCAAAGTTTGCCATCTATGGAAATTTCATTATTGTTGTGTTTTTTAAAATTTAGAGACACAACTTACCTCCAAATAAATGATTCAGAAATTGGCGCCACTATTTCACTATATTCATAGCCTAGATTTAAAATAAAAAAATAATAGCAAAAATGAGCACGTTTGTTTTACTGTTATTTTATATTTTATCTTTTGGGCCGTATTACCTCTGCCTTGTGAAAACCGAACAAACATAATTAAACTTTTAATACTAATTAAGTCGTAAATAATTTTCCTATAGAATTTTGATTTATTTCCTTGCATTTTAAGAAAAGCACTATGAGAGCTTCGGGAGAAACAATAATTGCCTAACTCGTATTTCAAACTCTATTCGTCCAGCAATTGGTCTTTTTCTATTTTTAGACTCATGGTGTACCTGAAACTGTCTGTCATTATGGGCATCAATTGGGTGTTGGTGATCGTTAGCTCTATCAACCCAAATCTCCAAATATGGATCATAACGGACTCTTACAACCTACTCATTGGACTTGCGATATTCCTGATCTTTGTCTGCAAGAAGAGAATTTACAACAGACTCTTGGCTCGGTAAGTGACATCAATACTAATGCTTCTTTATTAACAACAAATTGTCACTTTAATTGTAAAAAAGTAAAGACTCATTATTATGCTTTTTTTTAAGTAATGTTCTTACTCACGGCATAGAAAGTCGCGAAGGTATCTAATATGTATTTAAATAGTCGACGTGTCGCCAAGAATACTCCAGCGAGTATTTAGATCCAGCTTTATTTCCAGCTTTGATGAGATTTGGAACGGCAAAAAGCATCCGAGGCGCGCCCTCGCCAAGTGTAACACCAGCAAAAGAACCCCGGACTTTAGCTCAGCCGGACGAGAGATCCCGCTGCAAGTAACCACGGACCCAATGCTCGAAGAAAAATAAACAAAAAAGTTCTATTTCTAGGTATCTTATGCCTAGACATAGAACCTATAGGAGTAATAGTTTTGTAAAATATGAATTATAACTATCAAATCAATACAGAACGTCGTATAAGCGATTTACACACCCTACTATACTTTTTATAAGATGATATAAAAGCGTAGTTATGACAACCATCACAAAATAACAGTGTATTTTATTAAATATGACATTTATCGGCTTCATTAATAAAAGAAACTTATTAAATATTCAAATGTCGTTGTATTGAGAATAAAAATTTTATACATAGCCATAAATAAGCATATAGTACGGAATCCTAAAGATTTCTTGCCGAATTTCGAACAGCCAGCGATCTCTAGTAATGATAACTGCTTAAATGCCATAAATTACCAAAAATAAGTATATAATTCCTCCAAGATGCTATTGCAAGTAGCCGTAAGATTGATTTTCTTTATTTATTTATGTTTATTTTGTTAACCTAGCTCGCTTCCATACTTTTACTTAACATAAAGAACAATTTGTACACTAAAATGCTTTTATTACTCAAAGTAGAACAGAAACAATATTAGAATATTTATTTAAATTAAATTCCTCATATTTCATTGACCATCCGTCAAACCCGTCTCCTCTTTGAACACCTCCATTTGGCGGGGACTTTCATAAGCTATAGACAAAACGCGTCGACCAATCAAATATCGGTGTTGCCAACACCATGTGACATTTGATTGGTCGACGCGTTCAATTAGTTTTATTTTTAAGTAATTCGCTGACACACTAGTACACAAACTGCGATCCACTCTCTATAGTAACCTGGATACAACTCACTTTATACTGGTGTGCTCGAGACAATGTCACTATATCTATATAGCTGAGATATTCGCAACTACCACAAATAAACCCAAACACTACTATGCATATACCAGTAAAGTTTTAACCACTAATTAGATAACAGAAATGGACAGGTGGTGGATTGGAGCGCAAGTCATGAGTCGATGACATCAATTTTGGGCGAGTTGGGAGTCGAGCAGCAATAGGATTCTTTCTAACTTACAATGAGTTATTTTATTATAATTAAACTATTTAGTTTTAAATACACCAGTCGTATGACAGTTCCTGGGTCACTTGTTTTTTGTTATGGTTGCTATGCGACCAAGCTCCGCACCTCATGTCGGAGCCAGACATAGCTTCATTTGAATGATCATTAGTGTAATCGGGGATTTTGTGTAGCTGCGCATAGTTTCGTAGTACTTTATAGTCTTACTTTGATCTATGTCTGGCTCCGGTATTACACGAAAGGTAATCTAGACTTTGTCGAAGCCAGCGCCATCTATACGCCAAGCTTGCGTCTCGTTGCTTTTGAAATCAGCAACTATTTCATTAACTTCGTCGACATATACAATATTTGTTTAAAAAGAAGTTTTACAATAATATTTTGAAAGATATATAGGTAAACTCTGAAAATATATTTTCAGAGATGAAATGAACTTAGAGAACTTAGAATTGAACAAGTCTATATGGTTATATTTTACGTTATGATTATGGTGATACATAGAGATAAAACCATTTTCTTAATAGTTTATTCTACAACACGGAATTGCGAATGTAGCCTTTGGCTGTCCCTAGACCTACATTGACATTGACAACACATTTTATTGTGTACAATAAGATAGAATGGCGCTTTGAATGCAAACTATCAATTATATTGAATAATATTACGGACAGTGCAATGTTGAATACACTAACTTTTAGATTCTCTTTCCACCATATTTGCACGCGCACGTGTACTCTTTGTCAAGATATGGAAACAGACTGAATATATGGAAAGTGCGGAGATCGCCGCGGATTATAAATAAATAAAAAAAATATTGAATTGGGAAACAAAACTGAGGTGTCTGAAACTGCAAATGTACTATAATTTATAAGTGCGAAAATGCAAGAAAATTTTGAAAAGCGCAGCTCATGGCGGTAAAATAAGGTAAGGAAGCGCGCACTTATAACGGGACATACGTCTTAAGACGTCCTCGAGCGTAGCACGCAAGCGTTTATCCCACTAGCAGTCCGTGTTTAATTTTTAATGAAAAGCATTTTAAGCCGTTTTCAAGAACTGTAGAAATTTCTCAAATGTTTCCAACATAATTTATAATTTTTATGATAATACAGAACTTCTAGAGATTGTTTTAATGATTTAAAACCTGGGTTACCAGGACAATATATCCTAATAGAATAATATCCTCGTGGTCACGAGGATTGAGAGACGGACTGCAGTCAGTCAGGTCGTAATATAAAAAATGTAATAATAAAGAAACAATTAAATTTTGAAAAGAATATTGAATTAATTAAAGTATAAGTAATTCAACATGCTTATACAAATTATTCCAATGCCCGTTCCACACGTCTCATCTTTAATATCCTGCTCTTTGTGGATTTACCTTTATGAATTTGTAAACTTTATACACAGACCTTTACCCCTGCCATCTATCATGTATTCGTTCATACGCTTACGCCTTTTAATTTTATGCGCCATGCAAATATTAAATTTTGAGGTTTTTTTTGCTACTACCCGTGACTTCAACCACGTTGATATGTTTCAATGTTTTATGCGTAATCTTAGCTAATAATATATAGCTTGTAAAACTAAAAAAAATACGTTTCTGTAACTATTTAAACTAAGAAATATTTATAAAGTTGGGATAAAAAATTCAAACCTTTTTTTTTTATGTTACAAGGGGGCAGACGAGCAGGCAGCAGGCACCGAAGTGCTACCGGCGCCCATGGATATCTGCACGACCAAAAGGCCAGCAGATGCGCTGCCGGCCAATGTTAGATTAACTTTTGCTGCATGTTTTATTACTGACATATGGCCGGAATAAGAACGAAGGGTTTCCTAACCGCTGCAGCTGCGCAAGATGCCTTATAAAGACTTTAGGGAAGTACCTTCTTTATAACTTACTAGCTGGAGCCGCGAAGTTGTCCGCGTAAAATTAGGTAAAAAAATAGATTCAATTTTAGCGTGATGATAAAAAGCCTTCCTTGATAAATGGGCTATCAGACACTGGAATATTTTTTGAAATATAACCAGTAGTTCCTGAAATTAGCGCGTTCAAGCAAACAAACTCTTCAGCTTTATATAATAATAATAACAAATAAATAGGTGTTATTGGAAACATTTGTGCTGCAGTGAGAAATGTTGGAATAGAAATGTGAATAGAAAGTTTTCCTATATTTATAAACGTATTTAATACATTTGAGAAATTGCTTATACTAATACCGATCCTCCTAAATCCTCCTCCTTGTTTCGGAAGGCACGTAAAACAGTAGGTCCCGATTAATGGCACTGAGTGATATTAGTCATCAGGTTCTAGAGATTGTGGAGGTTCCAAGGATGACAGCCGTCAGTCATCTTAACTCGCCCCACAGCTACATACTCTGTAATCTAAGCAGACCTTGGTACGACACCGGGATAACGGTAGGAAGAAGGGTACACATTCGTCCGTGGTCTTCTCGTATACGATAATGGAGATGTCATCAAAGAGCCGAAAGGAAAATTGTTAATCGGTGTCATGTAAATCTGTTGAGATCTTTGGAAGACTCGTGTCTGGACAAATTCGACGCCAAAAACGAAGTTATTCCCTCCACAACTAAGCCAGTATCGACCTGTAATAAAGATGCTAAAATTTAACATTGTTTTGTTTTTAAACTAACCATGATCCTTAGCCTTCATTCGCACGAGAGTTGAATAAAATGGCCAAGAGCGTGTCAAGACACGCATAGAAGGGTTCCGTATCTGATACGGTATAAACGTATTTGTTAAATAAAAGTTCAAAATATGAATACCACCTCCCCACCCGTCGTCACTGCGTTTTGAGCAAATACGAGTTGATGTATTGTATTCCGCGAATACAAAACATCAACTTCTATAAGCAATGAAAAAAATTTGAAACGTTGTTTTGTAACAGTGATGATATTAGTAGTGATAAAATATGTATAACTTCCACCAACTGGACAGGGTTCGCGCCCATTTCATTTTCAATTTCTTTCATTTCTTCGATATTTTCGGTAATCCCTTGGGGGGATCAAAGTGTTTTTATTGTCCTTGAAGACTACAAAGTTCTGCAAAACTTTGCGAAGCTATACAAAGTCCCCGGCCAGAACAACTATTGATCGTGAACATTCTAAAGTCATTCAATCATTCTTCATGTATTGTCTTTGGATTTGGATACAATATTACAAAAGTTGCGGTTTGGATCGCCTCGACCTTTCAATTGCGATCTACATGACTAATTAATAAAATCTTTAGCTTGCCCGCATGTTAAATGTCCTGCTTTTGAATATAGCCAGTAAATTAAAAAGTAAAAAGAATAAATCGCGGGAATGGGTTCATAAACAGAATTTAAATCTGTGCAGGCATTAATATCAGCCCCTTTTGTCAATAAAAGATCTACTAAATCTGAGTTATTATTCTTAGCAGCATAATGCAGCAATATAAACCAGTGCTAGAATGGGTCAGCCATCTATCACCCGGTCGCAGCCAGAGCAACTTAACTTAGTGATCGACTCAAATGCCGACCACTGATTAGGCTACGACCTCCTCCTCCTGGTTCTTCGGTGGCTATCTTTTCCTATTTAGCGGCAGCAAAAAAGTTCTATTCAGTCACTCGATTGAACCACCTGCCCGTTTGACCCTTGTTATATATAAAAAAAAAATAACCTCTGGTCTTCCTCTATAAATGGACTATCTAACACTGAAAGAATTTTTCAAATTGGACCAGTAGCTCCTGAGATAAGCGCGTTCAAGCAAACAAACACTTCAGCTTATTCTCGCTGCTAAAGTGAAAAGTGATATGTCCCACACAAGAGCAAAATCTAAAAAGAGGCTATCTAAGTTCTCATAATTTTTCAAATCGGACTAGTAAATCCTAAGTTAGCGCCTTGAAGCACACAAACAAACAAACGCAACATCAGCTCTATATATTAGTAAATATAGATAAAAGCTCGTGAGATTTATCTGTGTAGATGTTAATAGTATAATAATTATTTAATATATGGTATTCCCGTTTTAACGCCAACGCAGTTACAGATGTCTTAACTATGTCGGGGTAGGTTAGAGGGACCTCGTGGTTATTTATTATTAGTTTTACACGAAAGTACTATTAAGTAAGGATTGCGCTAGGAGTCAGTCCTTAGCTTTAGGGCTTGAACTGGATACCTCATGGTTTTCAGGACACCTTTCTTATGATTGAGCCTCATAGCAGGCATTTATGCTACTAGAACGATATAACTACCTAAAGACATCGAGGAAAATGTCCCTTTTTCATTTCGTATGTTTACGAGAAATACATGCATATGGACCTTTTCATTTCTCGTTAAAGTGAAGGTGATTATGTTTAATGTTTATTAATTGTCAAATTTTGAGGAGGTCGTGGCCTAATCAGTGGTCGGCATTTGAGTCGATCACTAAGTTAAGTTGCTCTGGCTGCAACTTTTTTTATAGAACAAGGGGCAAACGGGCAGGCGGTTCACCTAAGTGACTACCGACGCCCATGGACAACTGCAACACGCGAGAGCTCGCAGATGCGTATATATACATGTATATATGAAAGTACTAATTATTTTGGCTTAGATCCTTGGCGATTATGAATGCGATATTCTTTGTATTTAAAAAAAATATATTTTTAAAATTTTTATCAAGAATCAATTGTTTTTAACTGAAGCGAAGTTCAAAATATATCAATTGCAATCACGTTCGATACAGACATACGTCGGTTGGTTCCATACAACGAAACCAATCAGCGGCCATTGTCTAAGTAATGCCATTTATGTCACTTCGTTTTTGCGGCACGCTAACAACTTCTCGAAAGTTGTAACTCCGTAATTTTTTGTACACCCTCCCCATCTTTGTTTATATTTTAAAAGGAGTATAACTCCAACCGAGCGTAGTGGACATGATTCTACGCGCCAAATATATCTTCAAATTCCTTTCTTTTTTTCAGTTTTTATGGCAGGTTTTCGATATTTTCGATATTTCCTTTCGGGCGCTGTGTGGATGCAAAAAAAAAATCTGAGTATACATAATCTCTTTATCATATAAATCTTCTTCTACCTAGCGTTATCCTAATTAAATACCAGGGTCCGCTTAAATTGTAGAGGGCGCTACTTCCTTTAGTGTCAACGCGGATTGTATAAGCATTAATTAAAAGCACGACACGATATAAACTTGCCTCATGTGGGCCTAGCACAAATACTTTCATCCTAAATACAATCGAATCCTCTACTTTGAACGGTTAGTGGTCTAGGAGGATGAGAGCTTTGCCCAGCAGTGGGATGTTACAAGCTAATGAAAAAAAACTGTAAGAGCTAATTTAAAAAAGCAAACATGGGGTTAAAATATTACATTAGTGTCCATTTTGTTTATATGTACCTCAGAAAAATCTACTATAAACACGGGGATTAACATTTTAATGACAAATGTAATTAATCTTGCGTCAATAAAATATATTTTCATGAGCGAACATAAATACTTCTAAATCAAATTGGGAAATATTTGTATGGAAATATTAGTTATTGTGATGCACTTATATTTTGCTTTGTAAAAAAAATAATAACATTTATATAGTTATGATATTAATACAATTGTTTGCTATCTACTTAAAAGTATTAATAGTTGATGCCACGATTTCGGTCATTTTTGCAATGAAATTCTAAATAAGACGTTTATCTATCTGTTTAGCGCAAAAAAAAATACATATATTACCACAAAATCCACCTGTATCTCGAAAGTGCAAGAATTAGATTAGTTTTTTGCTCCTTTGTCCAAGTTGAGGTATACTTTTAGAATTACCTATACTTGTCATACGATTTTTTATAATTGGACAAATTCGTTGCATTTATAACAGACATAACTAAAGACAAAAATGTCATAAAATAATTTTATTTGGACGTTACAAATGGACACTTTTATATATGTTAAATGGACACTTTTATATATGTTAAATATTTTAACCGTTTTAAATTCTGTTTGTTTTGTTTCATTCCCCTTATTTCAGGGAACTTTTTAACTAACGCGCCATGTAAAATTATTAGGTAATTAATAATTATGCAGTTTGGTTACTTTTCCCAAAAATGCATGTATATAATTTTTGTTCTCGAAATTGTTGTTCGCATTCTAATTTGTGATATTCCGTCGCGGGAGTCTGACATTTTTTTTGAGTAAGGAATACTAAAATAGGGTATTTTGGAGCTTTTCGACGTTAATAATAACATTATACAATGCCGTTTCGCGGTTAGTTTTCTTGTTTTAATACAGAAATCCTTGTATATGCGTGTGTTAAATGTTAACATTAACGTCGATATGTTCCAAAATGCCCGATTTTAACAACATGTCAGCCTCCACCCATGATTAGAGTGCAAACAACGATATAGAGAGGAAAAATATATATATACCTGCATTTTTGGGAATGTAACCAAACTGCATAATTACCAATTATAACTTTATTAAACATTCGGCCAGTGACATGTTTAATGAAAAAAGAATTAGAGGAGATTGGTTAATTGGCTAATAAAAGACAACGTCCGTCGGGTTCGCTAGTGTTTAGTAAAATTATCGCGTATATTTAATAATAAACAAGCCAAAGTTCAGACAGGACAAAGTATGCCAGGTCCAAAAATCAGTATAATAATTACATTTATTTAATTCGAGTTTTTTCTTTTCTTTTATAAGAAATTTTACTTTACTTGCTTAACTTACTTTTGGAAGGAAGGGGGTGGAGGCTAAGACAAGCTGCGCCAATTAAGAGAATGGATCTATGAATCTATCTTGTATATATATATATATATATATAAAGAAAATGTCAGGCAACAGTTAGTAATTAAATTTAAATTTAATTACAAACGAACATGCCTAACAAAATATACAAACTCAAGATTATCCACGTCTAAGATATAGAAATCAGCTTATCTCTTGCAAGCCTAACTATTATTTCACAATAGTTTTCACATCACTATCTCGGAGTCAAATTAACGTAATAGTAGATTATTGCACCGAGCGGAAAGTGAGTCAATAACGCATGAGTGTTACGTTGGTACCCGAGCTAAGGCGAGAGCGCTAATTTAATAAGAGTGCATTATTTACTCACTTAAGCAAGGTGAGTTATCTCAAGTCTTCCAACTACATCACTGTCTATATCCACTTTTTTTTTTGCTAAATATCTAGTATCAAAGTTCTACAATGGAAATGCGCCATTTTTTTGTTTACAAATTTATTCGGTCAAATTTTTCAATTCAAAATTATTTTATGGAGAACTTCTGTGGTAAATTTATATGAAAATAAAAAATAATGCTGTAATGAAAAGCAATGCACTAATGAAATTACATACAACATATTTTAGTTCTAAACAAAAAAGGCGTTCTTTCTAATCAGTTAGTGATTAATGATAACATTTGCGTAGTTGAAAAAAATCTTTAATGGCATCGTTTGGTAAAACAAAGTGATACTACAACCGGTAGCAAGACATACCTTTGATTATCGCTGGGTCAAAAAAAGTTTCTAGATTGGCAATAACTCTCATGCACACTAATGACAATATTAAAAAAAAAATTAAATATTAAATAAGTGACGAGCCGGTATTCCGAGGAAGAGGTGACTGACACATTTATCCAAAAGTCAAACATGACATGAGATACATTCAAGTTTAGTAGGAAAATCATTTATTCAGTTCCATTTCGTGGGCGGATACCTGATGCGATTTTGGTAAATGTTTATATTATTTAGTACTCTCTTATATGCCTTAGTTTTTGAATTTAAATGTAAATTTACACATTTACATAGAGAAATTTAGACTATAATATTATGAGCTCAATAGAAATGTTATTACATCAACGATTTTATATGATTGAATATAATATATTTTTTGTGCCTGAAAATCGCTGGGGAGTAAAATCGTAAGAGATTTAAGTTTATTTTGACGACTAAAAATAAATCTAAAAATTCAATTATTGTGTAGAATTTAACATTATCTTAGGAATTTATATTAAGTTTTATGTATTATCAGACGTACTTATTAGTTAACCACCTTTGTTCTTTGTTTATTTTGATCTATTGCGGAATAAAATTGTAATTGAGTCATTTATTAATTTGAGATTGGATATTGTATACTTAATTTTTTACCGAACGTATATTCGAGAACACTCGCGTATTATAAAGTTTCAATAGCAAGAAACTTTACCACTTTTACCAAAAATATCGAACATACAGTTTCACCAATAAAACGTTTCACACGGAGCAGGTGCTGCTAATTAAAAATGAACAGCAATATAATTTATGTAATAATCAGTAAAAATTTAAAGATTAAAAGTTTAACAAAACTTTCTAAGCACGTAAACTAGTAACAGTTACCAACTCTTAAGATTTCGTTTAACTTTATTTACTAAACGTTTTAAGTACTCTAATTTAATTTAATACTTATATAATACTTTGATGTCATAAAGGTATATGCCATGAACAGTTAAGTCTATTTGTGTGTACAATAATTCTCAGTACAGTTTTAAAACTTTTGTTTGTCTGTCTTTCTGTTTATCCCGATCCCGAGTTTTGCGGGACTTTTGCTTGCAGTTAGCGATTTTAAAAAAAATAAGGTGCGCTAATTCTTCACCAAATTGTAAACAAATTTATTGCTTTCCACGCGAGCAAAGTCTAGGGTAGCGACTAGGTAGTGAAACGTAATTTTAGTGAAGTCACATAATAGAGTCCGAGATTTCGTCGCTTCGTAGCTACTACCAAATATATATCCAAACTTTATTTAGTGGCGATTTTGGTTCATCTGCTATTAGCCAGTTAGGCAACCGATCTCCTTTATGTATTTTCTATAAACCGTGACACTAGCTATGTTTGTTTTATGAAATAATAATTTTATATATCACGTCACACTCAAGGTTTTCTTTACTAACACCATCTATTCCTAAGAAATTTTGTGATTTTTTATTTTTTGTATTTTCAAATAATCTTTTGACTTTTCCTTTCTTTTTTTCTTTTAAACCTTACTGGAGATAAGAGGTCATCCATCAAAATTGTGTACAATTGGATAGATAAGAATTACTAAGATAATTAAATTTTAAAAAAGGTATAATATTGTATAGAAGCCTTTAAATATCTCTCACGTTTAAAGAGAGGTATGTACGAGATTTTTCATTTATAATTTAGTGTTGAAAAATAAAACTTAAAACAGTGCGAACCTTATCTTATAGTATATCTATACTTTAGTACAGGTAGACCATAAGAGAGTCCAGGCGCGGTTATTTGCAGAGTTTAAAGGACACCATGTCGCTTGCTTACACCCAGGCTAGCCGTACGTTTGTTTACCCCTTAACTATATACTATTTTTGTCTGAACATGTGTTCTATTAACTGTATTCTAAAATTTCAAAATAAAGTATTTCACATTGTAGTCAAGACAGTCAATAGAAATCACCAAGTTTTATTTAGAAAACGTAAAAAAGCGAAAATGGCAAAATGTGGTTTACTATACCTTACGTAGTGGCCTTTTATAATATACATAATTATTTATTTGTTTTTCTGATGACCCTCAATCTTATTTACATATATAGACTAGCTGTAGCCCGACACTGCATCAACATTGGATTTTATAAAATTGTAGCTAAGGGTTTTATGTTGTGTTCCATTCAAGTAATGAAAAATATTTTTTTTACTTGAATAAGATTTCATTTTATTATTGTAATTTGAATATAAGCAATGGACTGCAGAAACTGCATTACAAAATGGTTGAAAACCTGAAAATATTAATAGTTCATATAAAAGCGAAAGGTCACCCTTACGGAATCTCCAGAACTACGGAACGTTCAAAGATGAAATTTGGCAAAGCGGTAGTTTATTGTTAGTAGACATCCGCAAAGAACAGATTTTTGGATAGAGACAGACTAAAGAAGTCTGAGGGCTCTCGCGAGTTTAATTTTATGCGGACTAATTCGCGGGACACAGTTAGTTTATAATATAAAGCATCTGACGAAGGTTTTTGTTTAAATAAAATAATTGAAATTTTTACAGCTTCCTTCCTTCCTTCCTTCCTTCCTTCCTTCCTTCCTTCCTTCCTTCCTTCCTTCCTTCCTTCCTTCCTTCCTTAGAATATTTTTGCTTCCAACCATCGCTTTCTATTAAATAAGCGAATAAAGTAAATTTGTGCGGGCTAAGGAATATATTTCTTAGGTCTCCAGGGGTTTTGGTTATTTGTGGTTTGGTGAGGGTTACGAGAGAGCGCGTAATCTATATAAATAGGAATAATAATATCATAAGATTGTTGTGCTTATAAAATAATAAAAAGTTTAAATAGAAGATAATGATAGGATAAATAGTGTGAGAGAAGGTGGATTGTGTGCGATGACCGCAAACAATTTATGTGTAATTGTGTATATCTTTTTATTTCGGTATAATTTGCTCTATGGTACCAGTATTCATTTTATTATCTAATAGTGACATTTAATATTTTTAATAATATAAAATATACATGACAACAAATAAGGACAATTAGTGTATAACTTATCCCAAGGAAAGGCCTCTTCCTGTTATTCTTGAGTGTAGGAGAAATAGTAAAGGAGCAGGTACTAAATAAGTGAGTAAAGAGAGAGAGTGAGTGAGCGTAAAGAGAATCGAAAATAGAAATATTAATAACAATATAGACTAATTATATACAATAAAAAAGGAATTCGTGTTTATCACACTGGCGACCAATGTCTCAATCCGCCACTGAGCTCTAAGTTAAAATGACTGTATTCTTTAGACAAACACAAAGGGATACACTTTTTACACTATTCCACTTTTTAACAATCTTCAGCGAACGCCATATAACAATTAGCTTTTCCAATGCTATGGATAAGCCAAGCCTTTATTGACTAATAGCGGCCGCCAAAGCATAATAACCGCAACTAATCAGGAATCACCTACCAGCCACTATTGAATATAAAAGTTTTTGCAACACAAGTCCGGTTTAATTTAACCCAAAATGGAGACCTTCCACAGTAGCTGGTAATAAATCCCAAAACGTAATCGAGGCGATGCAAGAGCTTAATCAGAGTCAGTTGCATCACTCATGAATTTCCGTAAATTAGTAAAGTGATAAAAATATACCAAAGATAATGATGTATATAAAATTTTGTATATAAAATTCGTATTTAATTGTACTTGTAGTAGTAAAATTCTCGTTTAAATAACAAATATATTTAAGCCGATAAAACTTATGCTACTAATATATAACGTTTGATAAATGGGCCAAAAAAAGACAAAGATATTCTTTAATAGATCAACTTTAAAAACCCCGGTTCACTTATCTCGTTATTAATTTGATTGCATTAGGGTTACATGTAAGCACTTTTTTTACTTTTATGCCTCGCCTTCAATTAGGACAGTTACAGTACAGACAGTTCTTAGGCGTTAATGTTTGATCGCACGTTCGTACAAATAAAGTTCGATCGAATCGCGCATTCACATTCATTTAGGACGCCCTATCTTTTGCCTTATTTTGACAAGCAACGAAAAATGATTTGAAGATTAAAAAATCTGCGTCTACGAAAATGTGACTCTACACAAAGATGCGGTTTTATTACCGATCCAAGGCAAAGTGCTGGAGATCTCGACAAACAAAAATATTCCTTAAACACTACAAAGTTTGGAAGTGACAAGAATTGGAAGTCATAGGAGATTCGTAACGAAATTAATATGACCGATTGCCATCTGACGTCATCCTCGGAACCCCCACGATTTCTACAACCTTACGACTAATATCACAAAGTGACCCATCGGGTCCCATTGTTTTACATGCCATCCGAAACACGGAGGAGTTCGGAGATCAAATATAAACCAGTGCTAGAATGGGTCACCCATCTATCACCCGGTACAACCACGGCAACTTAGCGATCGACTCAAATGCCGACCACCGATTAGGCCACGACCTCCACACATAAAAGGCATAATCATCGTGTTAATCTAAAAGAAACACGTTTCATTCAAAAATTATACATACCGTGATACCACCATTTTGTTTTTTTAGGATTTTTGTTGCACGTTTTCACGTAAAACGAATTATCCGGCGGTCGCTTCTGAAAAAAGAAACGCAACAATATTTTTAAATTAATCTTTTTGATCCTTAAAAAAATTGATTACTTATTTTATTTATTACACCCCTAGCTGAGGCGCCCCTAGGACTCAGCGCCTGGAGCGGCCGCTCCATTTTTCCTATGGTAGGGCCGGCCCTATTCACGCTGCATCATTTACCGCATACATCACGAGGAGTGTTCCGCGGAATTGTTCAAATTAATACCGGCAGGTGTATTTCACCACAGGACATCTCGTCAGAACTTGAAATTACACCCTCATAGTCTCAATGGCCTAAAGTCCAAAACCGTCTATTTTCTAGAAATTTCCGAAATAGAATAAACGATATTCTAGAAATTTCTCGACTCGCACAAATTCACCGCGGTATCAGTTAAAAGCTCCGGGGACTTGGAGACCTTCAAAAACGTACTCATTCCTCAAACGAAGCATCTGTGATCCCTCTCGTGTTGTAGTTGGTAGTCGCTTAAGTAGTTTATCCATTAGCTCCTTGTTGTATTAAAAAACGGGAATACCCCTGGACTATTGTCGTATTATTATGCCGGAGCCAGACATAGCTTCATTTGAATGATCATGTAGTGTGGCCGGGGACTTTGCGTAACTGCGTAAAGTTTTGTAGTCTTTAAGGACAAAAATGTACAAACACTTTGAGCTGTCTGGCTCCGGCATTAGACAAACCTCAGTGTTCTGTAAAAAAAAAAAGAAAACACAAGCAACTCGCCTTCTCTTTGCAGCTACTTAGCATGGAGACTATAGAAAGACAGACGGATTGCACAGAGAGTGCAGGCGACCAGTCGTCAGTCAAAATCGATAGACAGATGTGGCCGTTAGAGTACACGTGTGGATGGATCGGGATGTTGTTGCCAATGAACGTCACCTAGGCGAAATTAAAAAAAAAAATTGTCATTAATACGGATACTGTTATTTTTATTCAATCCAATTCCAATTACATCTAGTGAAGGCAACCTTTTTTTAAGCCCAGTATAATCGTAATGCCGGAGCCAGACATAGCTTTATTTGAATGATCATTTCAATATATCATGTAGTCTGGCCGGGGACTTTGTATAACTGTACAAAGCGTTGTAGTACTTTGTGGTTCAAGGTCAAAAATGTACAAAGACTTTGAGCTATGTCTGGCTTCGGTATTTCTGGTACGAATAAATACACTTCTCATCAGACAAAATCGAAACACCTTGCAAGTTTATGTCGGATTATCAGAAAAATGTGTATATTTAGGAATATATGTTAAAAAAAAACGAAATTGTTTCGATTTTTCTGATGAGAAGTATATATATAACTGAATGACACACGGACATCTGTTCCTAAGTTATGACGACTTAATGCCTTTGTTATGCTTAACACTTTTAGATAATACATCCATATTCGAGGCGGGTATCGGAACCCACGGTTCCCGGAGCGGATGGCAGGATCACCGCTAACCGCGCCAACAGGCCAGTCAAAAGAAAATAGTTGTATCCTACGACTTCGCTTGCGTAAAATTGCGAGAGCGCTTAAATCTCCTTAATTTTATCCAATTGTAAAATCCTCTCTTAGTGGATGTCTATCTCTTTGTTAAATTTCATCAATGCACGTCCCGCGGTTTCCGAAATTTCGTTTAAGATGACTATTTGCTTATATGTATACAATATTAATCAGATCCTTTAACTCTAGTCAATAGACTCGTTTGGGTACTAGTAAAATATATTAACACTATGGCTTTAATATGGCTGATGTTAAGAATTCAGTGATAAACACTTAATTAACCTTTATTAATTAAGTGTTTATCACTGAAGAATAATTTCCTTACATATGTAAATGTTAAAGGTTCGAAGACATATCAAGGTTTCTTCACGTTCCAAGAGAATTGATAGTATCAAATCGTCAACCAACAACTTCTGGTAAGCAGCATAATAAATGTTTCGCATTTTAAATCACATGATTAAGTTTTTCCCAAAAGGTATACACTATTTAATCTTTGATAATTTACGCTTAGATCTAAACCCAACTTTAGATAACCTACCTCAACTATACAGCTCAGGTAGGTTAATCATATGATTTAAGATAGGTTTCAAGCTAAATCAGTTAAGTACAAGCTATTGAAAGTGGAAAGTGAATTCATTAATGATGAAGGCAGATTGGTGAGAATTTAAATACTAGTACTTCCAAGGCAACTTTTCGATTAGAATATTTACTAAATATTACGAGCTCCCATCTAAGCAGTTCGCCATTAGCGTTAAGCCCCATCTCTTAGAAGAACCCAATACTAAATATTCTGCTTAGTGGTATGTCCAACTGAAATTTAGTTTTCCGTACTGACGTACACAACTATTTTAAATAGGAAACTGCGCTCCGTCATTCTGAAGCTAATAGAAAAACATTAACGTGAGTTCCGAACGTTGATCGTGCCATATCCACACACACAGACATCCGGACGACTAAGCAGATATTTTCTAAATCAGTTTTTTCTTACACTATATACAATAAATATCCTTGCGAAGTAATAAGTGGTAAAACACAACTCTCATCTTAAACTGTGTGCATATTAACCAAAGAAACACAGTGATTTTTAGTTCACGAAATTGCTCAATTTTGATTAAGTGACAGTAGAGCACTGCCTATAACGGTTTGCGCTATGAGGCGTGCAATATTTATAAATGCAACTTCTCGAAAGACAAGTGCAGTCGTGAAATAATGAATATTAAGTTGATATTTAGTCTCGTAACACTTCCGTCGAAGGGAAACGTCCGATTCGACAGCCGAAACTTAGTCGTACGATTTTCGTAATAGGATTCCAGGTCAAATCAATTCCAATCGAAACCTTGTCGGGAGGCACATACATAATTCATTTAATAAGAATAAAGTAGATTGACTTTTAAGTGCACTAAATAAATGTTTTATTTGTACTAGTAATCGTCGACTGGTCGAAAGTCGCCCACAAGTCCCAACTATTATATTGTACAAAATTTTAATTATTTTTGTAAGAGCATTTTTATATTTGACAATTAATATACATGCCGTATAGGATCTTATAGAAAAATGTATACATGTGTGTGTAAATCGTTTTGTGTTGGTGTGCATGAGGTTGTGTTTTAATAATTTAATATATTAGTATTTTATAAAAAAATATTAGCATTCGCGCACTCTCCTCTTCTCCACTCTCCTCATCTACATCTCTACTAATATAGGCGAGACCGGGAAAGAGATCGGGATCGGAACGAAAAAGGGTACGGGTGCAGGAATAATATTATCGGATAATAAAAAATAGTAACCCAACATAAGGGCAGGACGAAGTCTGCCTGGTTCGCTATTATATTATGTATCTCACTTTACTATATATTTAAACGAATGCCTTCATAAAAGGTAAAAGAAGATTTTCTCCCAAACATTACAGCTGGCCATATATACACCGCTCTCGGCAAAATGACTCCTAGCTAAGACTAGCTTTTAGCTCAGTTCATATTAATTTGAACTGTATATTTCTGGAGATATATTATTTTATTATTATTATAACTAAAATGAACGGTTGGAAATATTTTCAATTTTTTTTTATATAATATTAGCGGGCGGCAATCACTATGCACCCCAATTTTACTAGGCAAAAAGCGTCCAACTCTGCATCTTCTAGTATTTTTTAAATATTCTTTTGACTTTTTCTTTCTCTTTTTTTTTGTTAAACCTTTCCAGAAATACGTCATTTTTGCCAACCTTTTTTGTGTTATCGCTAGAAACATACGTAATTTTGGTTATATACCGACAGCAGCGCCACCTACCGGATCCAATTGTATTTTCAAACCATCTACGAACTCTTTGGAATATACACACCAAACTTCATCTAAGTCGATCCAGCGGTGTAGATACAACAGAGCTATATGAAATTTACCTTTTGTGAGTAAAATCATTGTACTTGTATAATTTAATTGCTTTATCCCAAAATCAAAAGATTAAAAATAAAAAAACTTATTCAAAAAGACGTCAGTTAAATGGAGCCTGGTTGTAAAAAATGCTTACTGTAATATATTTGTGATGTTTAGTAGTGAATCTCGTTTAGTAGTGATTCCTTTTAAAAAATAATATTAGATACTTTACATACAAGATATATACAGGAGTATATGACACACGAACGTCTGTTCCTAAGGTAGACAACTTAATGCCTGTGTTATAGGTAACAACCGCCTGTTATACAAAAGACTATGATGATAATATATAATTATTAGATGATGTCCATGTGATTTAATAAACTTTTAATTTTGTTTTTATATAATACCAAATGATCTGATTAAGACTTTCACAAAGGGCCCTTAATTATTTCTGATATCAAAACACACTTCTAACAAACACCTTATATTTTTATATACAACAAGATTCAAATGAGATTTTTAAAAAAGGTGAGCCGTATAATCTACGTAGCCCCACCCCTGCTACAAAATATTTTCAAGACGTCTCCGAGAGAGAGAAATGAAAAATACTTTTTACGGTGCAATGAATTTATTATATCCTAAGAAATTTCAATGTTTCACTGATTCCACAGAGAAATTGTGCGAGGCAAAAAGTGTCTGGAAAAGCGCACAGTTGTGGACTTTAGGACATCGAGGTAGAAAAATGGAGATATATCGTACACTTAGTCATAAATTGACCGATTAAGTTTTAGGTCCAATGTGAGCTTATGATACAGGCAGTTTCGTTTCAACGTCCTCTATGAGGCAGTCAAAGAATTATTTCAATATCCCCACCCAATACTGATATACAGCTATTTTTGATTTTAAACAATAAACATCGTTAAAATAACATTTCAGTATCGTTAATTACTTCATTAACTATTATTTAATTACACAAGTTGTTACTATAATGCAGAACAAGATTCCTTTCGACTTTGTTCGTAAACCGCTTAAGTGCTGCCAGTACACAAAATGAGCTTTCCAAATAATTGAATTAGTTGAAATCGACAGTAAAATAATTACTAAGTGAATAGGACAAACCAAAATAATAAAGATTCATATACCCTGCATATTTACATCTTACTTAATTACAAGCAATAGATTTCGAATACTATTTCATAACCTCTGCTCAGATGAAGAAAAGGCATAGGCTGTTAGTAGACATGTGCATGTACCACAAAAATTAATGATATACGTTGGTACGACTGACTTAACGTCAGTAACGTCATTATAATTGTCAACATGGCGTGTTAAAGTAACCGTTAGAATATGTATAGCTCACTAGTGTTAGCTACTTCTAGATGTCAGAAATCAGTATTGGAATAGGGGCCAGCTGGACTTTGCATGGAATCCCATACTGAAAATAATTATAAAATATAATTAAATTATAAGGACTTTATAAAACTGCTAAATCAAAAAATACTTTATTCTCTGTACTTGTGACCTTTTCTTATGGCAACTACTTTGGTGGTATTATTTTTCCCCCCTTTTACTTGTTAGTTTTTATAAAATTAAAAACAAAAAATAAAAGTGTTTATCATGTCAAACTTGGATTTCTTTGTTATAATCTACAAAAAATTTGTTGTGTGGCATCCGTTAAACATAGTTAAAAGTGTTAATAAGGAAAATATTTGAGTAAAAAGAATATCAAGTCTTTATATATCTGTTATGGCTAATTTTAGATATATAGATAGATAAAACATTAATTGCACAAAAAGATTAGCAACGTATCCGCAGGGCTCCTAGAAGTGCAGATGTGCATGAGCGTCATTCGTCACTTAAGTGAACCCATTTGCCCCCTGTAACACGAAGAAGGGGATTGTATATTTATATATACTTCATTAGTTATTAATTAAGAGTATACTTTTCTAACATCAGATCCCAAACCACAATCGACCGACCACTAACACTTGAACCTTAGTAGCGATTTCGACAGTTTAAACTTTTTTAATGTAACCTTTTGGAATGTAACGTAACATTGAGAATGCGTACTGCATATATCGTCAAAGAGGATGTAAAAAAATTGAATATTATTTATGCTGGTCGAAGTTATCTATATAAATAGAAATAAATTTCCAAAACGTAAGTATGTGGGCATAACTTACGAACAATTTCAGCAAAATTGATAATTACTTTTTGTTGTGTTCGTTATTGTTAGGACAAGCTTTTTATACTAAAAAATGTCTGTCTGTTTGTTTCGGGTAATTTTTGAAAATATTGGGAAAGGAAAAGGGAATGGGGACGGATTTTACAACTATTTTGTATTTTCCAAAATTAAGATAGAGGTAATAGAGAGTTTGTGTCCTCTCTTTCTTTTTTTTATCTGATATTTATGTAGTCTATTATCCTCATCTACTGCTATCCCACCCCACCCCAGGTTCTTAACTCGACAGTATGTTTTAAAATGTTTGTTACCTCAGATCTTTTGACTGGGTTAACCGATTTTCATGATTCTATTTTTATTTGAAAGCTGATGCTTCCCTTGTAGTCCCATTTTAATTTGATCCAGTTGTGACAATTTGAAGTCTGTTTTTTGTTTAAGAAACAAAGATTATATTATGAAAATAGTGTTTCCAAAAATGAGTTTCATACATTTGTATGTTAACACAAGATAAAAATACTATATTAGAAGAGCACATATAATCTATATATAATGAAATTCAAAATTCGTTTATTCACTTGGTTTTTTTGCAAACACTTGCGAATGTAATTTTTTAGCATAATTATCTAAATTTTTATAAGACGTGTAATATTTTGGTGATAAAAAATTCGACTTAGTAGTGGCTCAGTTTACAAGAGTTCCGACGCGCCCTGCACTGAGAAGAGCCCGCAACAAACTCAGTCTTTTTTTTATTATCATCATTTCACAATTATTCTGATTCGGTTAGGTTAGAGTAATATATTAAAAAAAAAAAAACATACGGGTCGAATTGATAATCTCCTCCTTGTTTTGAAGTCGGTTAAAAAGCGAGAGGTCACTTAACACGAAATGTCGAAAACCGCGCGATGTACAAAAATCAAAAACGGCATTGAGGTTGTTCAATGGTGTAAGAAACTATTAAAATTTCACCTAATTTAACGCAGACAAAGTCGCGGATAATTGGTAGTAGTTTGATAACTGCAAGAACAGTAACAGCTAAAGTCGGTAGACAATTCTGTTATTTATCAAAAAAAGTTATCGCTCCTTACCGATTATTATCAAAGTAAATGATTTTTTTATCAAATATCCGCTCGTATAATTTATTTAGTCTGTAAACTCGCTGTCGGCACTAATTGTACATTATACAAATTTTTTTAAATAAAAAATTAAACAGACTTCAAAGAGCATTAAATAATAGGTTATTTTCATACGAAGTGCTTGACACTACTGTATACGCCATATTTTTGTATCGACTGTGCTAAAAAAGCGCCAACGCCGAAATTTAACGCAACTCTTCTTTAACTCTCGTGCGAATAAGGGCTTTTAGAGATATGGAAGGGTTCATAAACAAGTTTTTCCTTCATTTTTGTCAACTTTAGTGCAGAGCTACATCCGGGTCCACTAATTAATAATATAAGCAAAATAAATAAAACCGTTTTTTAGTAACTAATTACATTTATTTAATAATTTAAGATAAACCAAATTAAATCAATTTTTAAAACATAAATGGATATATAAATAGTAATTTTGAAAACATACATTTTAGAAAATCTACAAATATGACGATAAACTACTTCAGTTTTGATCATATCTTTGGAAATGGGAGGACCTAGGATTAATTTTTTTATTATGCCTCTATGCTTGTAGGTAAAGGCAAATATGGCATTAAAAAAGTACCGAGTTAGACAGCTTTGTAATATCTCCGGGCTGTCCCATCCCAGGTGCTGATATTCAATGTCTGAAAAAAAAATACAAAATTGACTTTACTGGTGGCCGCCCCTCGCCGAAAATTGTTCGCCGGGAGGTCTATATATTATAATCATCGTAGACAGAAACTTCGCTTGCGTGAGTGATATCGCCATGGTGCGCTTTTCACTTTTATACCGCGTTCGTACAGCGCCATCTAGTATAGCTTTTTTGTAGCTTTCAACTTTGACATCAACGGCATCTCGCGTCGCGTGTACTTTATCTCATTATGTAGCGACGTTACAGTGGTATCAAATAATACAAATCTTTAAAGTTAAACTGATAAAGTGGCACAAATTGATTTTTTTTAAACCGATTTATTATCCAGGCGGTATTTTTAGTTTAGATCAAGTAAGTTTTTACTTAGGTGGCAGCAACAAAAGGAGGCCTGTGCCCAGCAGTGGACGGTTAAGGGCTGATATAAAAATAGATAAGTCTTACCATTAGTATTAGAAGTCACCTGCCAGACAGTAAACACGCTAAAAACGTTCATCTCGCAAAATCCTATTTTATGGTAAAATAATTTTCTGAAACTACCCAGGGTATGTTTTTAGTTAGATCAATTAAGTCTTTACTTAGGTGGCAGAAACAATGGGAGGTCTATGCCCAGCCGTGGGCGATTAAAGGCTGATAGATAGATATAAGTCTTACCACCGTGGCACCAGAAGCTGTATATTCCCTTTTAGTAGTAATGGTACGGCCATCAGCAAACTTCTGAACTTGGTTAACTACATCTCCTTCTACGGTGATAGTTGTTTTAGCCTGGAATTATACAATGACATATATTGTTCTATTCACAGAAAAATCGACAATTTGTGTTTCGCATACGGTTGTCACGATTCCGCTTTGACATCTGTGGTAGGCCATCTACCAAAACATGTGTATGTAAATCGTCTGGCATTGGTGTGCGTGTGGTTTTAATTCAATAATTTAATATATTAATATTGCATATTGTAGAAAAAAATATTAGCATTCGCAAACCCTCCTCTCTATGGACTACAATTGTGCCAAATTTCACTCCTCCGTCCGCGCAATTTTCGTTAAATGGTACCCAAAATTTTTCTTTCACGTATTAATATAATATAAATACATACACATTCCGTCAAATACAAATTTGTGTTTAATTAATCTTTAAACACTCATTTATCTAAAGAATAATGAAAAGCATTTATACATAAGTATGAATATTGTAGATTGTTAAAACTTTTTATCTATTTTAAGACTATACGTCAAAAAATTGATAGAATAGTAGACTAGAGCGTTAATTATCCGAATGAATTGGGGTTGGTACATGTGTGTTCGAAAAACCGTCTGTTTCGGATAAACGAATTATATTGATTCAGACATGCTTTGATTATTTTTTTTATTTAACATTTTAACAAGATATATTACAATCAATTCTGATCAAATAGCACGGTGAAACCACCGAGGTTTGTCTCCATGCTATGGAAAATGCCAGCGACGAGTCGCCAGCATACATTAGTTTGTTAAAAAATAAACTTAACTAATACATAAAATGTGTTGAAATGGTGTGGTTGAATGGAAATGGAATGGTGTGGTTGTTCGTTTGGCCGACATTCCGATAATCGACGGTGAAGTGAACGTTATGTATCGGGGTCCGCTTAGATTGTAGAGGATGTGGCTGTGGGGCGAGTTAAGATGACCGATTGCCATCTGACGTGATTCTTACGTGCCTTCCGGAACACGGAGGAGGTCGGATATCAAATATAAACAAGTGCTAGAATGGATCACCCATCTATCACCTGGTTGCAATCAGAGCAACTTAACTTAGCGATCGACTCGAATGCCGACTACTGATTAGGCCACGAACTCCTCAATCAATAAAACACTATTGTTACTATGATATATTAATAGCGTAATATTACGAAGCCTGGTTTTTAGGAAAGATTATAATTTGCTGCATTAAATGCTAAAGGAAAAGATTTCGCATGACACTCGATGGCGTAGATCAAGAATCTGATACAGAAGGCGGTATTGCTTGAGATAGCCTTACAACGCACTGGGGTAACACATCCTGGCCAGAAGAGGAGTTAGAGCGCTCATATCTCAAGCCATAGCATGTTTTATGTGCTCTGCTGGTCTTGAGGATGAGCTATAAGCTGAGGCAGTTACAATACATCTTACTGGTTGCAGTAACGATAGAGCCTTTGTTCCGCCTTAAAAAAAAAAAAATGCTTGAGATAATACGTGCTGGAAACCAGTTTTAATAATAAAAATAATCCTCCTTTACGTATATGCACATATGCATATTGACGTGACAGCATTGCCGCCACTTCACGCTGATTTTATGTGAGAAAGACGTACTGGTACCCGAACGAGCCGGCCCAATTCGGCTGCACACGAAAAAGACTGCAAGCGTGGCGCTACGTTTTATTAAATATTAAAAAAAAATGCCTAAGTGACCTCAGTATTTCTAATTTTTTTTTAAGTATTTAAAATTCTTATATTTTTGAACTAGTTTTCTTAATCAAAACATTAAATAAACATTTGCGTCGATCACAAATAAAAATCTCAATGGAGGAACGTATTTGTATGTTCAATGTGTAATCTGCATATAAAATTCAATGGTTGTCAATTAGTCTACCATAAAAAGCGGTACAAAAGGGGAGAGGCCTAACCCAGCAGAGGAAGTGAATAGGCTGTGGATGATGATAATGATGATGATGATGATGATGATGATAATGATGATGATGATGATAATGATGATGGTGATGATGATGGTGATGATAATGATGATGATAATGATGATGATGATGATGATGATGATGATGATAATGATGATGATGATGATGATGATAATGATGATGGTGATGATGATGATGATGATGATGATGATGATGATGATGATGACGATGATGAATATGCTATTTCATAAAAAGGTATAACTTACAATCTTTCATCCAATTTATAAGATTTATCAAAAAGATTACAAATGGTTCTTAAAATAATAGGTAGCTTTCCGGCAGTTTATCTTGACAGTTTATTCTAGTAGGCGAGGACTTTATAAATACGACAAGCAATTGTTGTGTTTGTTATACTAGCTTTCTCATAAAAATGCAAGGAAAAAAATAAATTCTCGACAAATACCACAAAATATTAAGTATATGTATAAACACCGGTCCCAACTAATTCGTTTTTCCCCCATTTTCGGTATTTTAGGTTTGTTCAATATTCATAAGGCAAGGGTAACATAGCCATACAGCCCAAAAGGTAAAATAAAAAATAATAGTAAAACGAACGTGCTCGTTCGTCCAGAAAATGTTATTATTTAATTAAAAGAGCACTTAATTGTATTTGCTTAAATATACTTTTGTTATTTATGCCTGAGAAGAGATATATTTTAACCTTTCACCGATTAAAGATAAAACAAAGATAAAGATATACGAGTTATTAGTCTTTTAAATAACAAACTAGGTTATCTCATTGCAGTTTGAATTTTTTGAAGATAAAAAAGCAACCACTGGCACTCAAGGAGTCCCGAAAAAAGTGAAAACGCATCGTTATCTTGTGAAGGTTAGTATGTGAATGCACTTTCTAGCGATAAAAAAGGTCAATCGTACAATTAGCGGGACGAACGAAAAAATTCGTGTTTACGTGAGCGAGATAGCACTATCTTCGTCCAACTCCAGCAGGAGTTAGCTATCTCGCTCACTATGTACCCTAGTGCCACTTATTTGGGTTGTCGACGTCCCCGATCAAACACGTCGCTATGTTGATCTTCATGTATTATCTGTCCGCAAGAGATAGCTTTAAGAAATAAATTTATTTTTGTTCAGTTTTCTAGTATCGCAAATCTTTAATATTTTTTTTGGTCAAAATAGTTAAGAAACGTGATACTGTAAAATTGTTTGAAGAATCAAATATGTCACTGCTAAAAAAAGGTGTAAATAAATTTAATTGATTTAACTATAGCCATGGCGGTACTATTTTATCATATTTACGGCCTCTCGGTCAGAATATTGTGAAAAATGGTAAAATAAAACAACGAAAGCAAAAGTAAGCATGTTCGTTTTGCTTTTATTTTACCTTTCTGGCTGTATGGCTGTGTTATCATTGCCTTACGAAAATCGAACAAAACACAACATAACTTTTCAATTATAAATAATTGTCCTGTAGAATTTTGATTTATATCCTTGCATTATTTTAAGAAAAGGCACTTATGCAAGCCTGGGCAGAAACAACATTTGCCTAACTCGTATTTTAAAACTCCACTCGTCCGGCAATCGGTCGTTTTCTGCACCTCGGCATATAAAATTCGTGTCATTAATTTTGTATTGTGCTAGGTATCACGTTAACATGCATGTATGAGTCAGGATTTTAAATATTCTGTTGCACGACAAATGTACCTTGCGTGTAATTATTACAACGATTTTTGCCTTTAGTAGAATAAAGACCATTCGATTTTTGCCTTTACTAGGATAAAAGCCAATTAATTCTTGCCTGTACTAGGATAAAAACCAATTAATTGAGATTTTCTCCCTATATTCTTTCTTTTCTGCTTCGTAAATTCTTATGTAAATTCTTTATTTGGCTTCTTTTTCTTATTTAAAAGGGATCGACATATGACACAAATCACCAACTCTGAAAAAAAAATAGAAATAGTCTTATTAACAAAACATAAAAATATAGGTATGTGGTGTACCAATAATAAGCCAGAGAAGAGTCAGACTCACACACTAAGGGCTCTGTACCATCACATAATAGTTGACCAGGTTGCTTTAATATAATATTTTTCTTAATATTACTTTTAATTTGACAAAGTCACTGCATTTTTTTTTTGTGATATAAATAAAATTTTTTTAATACTTTTCTACAAGACGTAGCTTTTAGCCCAATTGCATGATTCTAGGTCAACAGGAAGTACCCTATAGGAACAGGAAGTAAACCCCAGTAAGTATAGTAAGTTTTGATGACGTTCAATTCTAGACAATTAGACTTAGTGCTTTAGTGTAGAGTTAGAATAGATTTTGTGTTGTGCACCAAGTTTTGCGGTGACCGCGCACCCCAGCACGCCAGCACCAGACACCTGAAACAGAATACATCTGTCCGTCCGACCGCTGTTCGTTACGAATAATCACCTCTCCAGCGAATATTACAAAAAAACATAGGCTAATTACTTTTAGAAAAACAACGAGGGCTCCGCACAAAAAATAAAAATTCACAAACTTTTACAAAATCATTGCATTCGCACCCAAGTTGTGGTTTACAGCTAGTTAAATTATAAGGACGTAAGATTATGCACAAGGCTTTTACGTACTGTATTACCAGTGTTAAAATCCCACTAAAATCAGTTAAACTATTCTAAAGATTACGCGAGTTCTAGTATTGTCGGCGTCCTATATATTAAAAATATATTATGGCCTCACATAAGTAAGTAAAACCATAATTACCAATACAACTTCATTTTGATCGTCGAACTGATATTGCGTACCGACTTGCAAGCCTATTTATTTCCTTTTTCAGCGCTGTGTTGCTAGCTTGGAAATTGACATTTTAAAAATATGTTAATACAAATATAAAAGTTAATTTCAATGAAAAACAAATATCCACACGCTCGCATATACCTACATACGTACAATGAACATCATTTAATTTTCTTAAGATCGACACCACTAAGGGGTCATCGAGAAAAGGGCAATCACTCAGCGACAAGCGACTGACCGAAAGTATTCCTATTTTGTCCTACTAGTCCGTAGTGCGAGCTTCTGGCGCCGCCCTATGTCCGACTTTAGAGTAGGCATATGTATATTGTATATATATATATATACATTTATACTGTAATTGTATGTAGGTTTTCTTCTTTCAGTCCATTTTCGTTTCTCTACAAAATTATTCAAAAATGCTTCGCTTGGAGCGAATATATATGGCAACACCGATGTTTAATCTCGCGGTTAGTTTTTTCCTCTGCGACGCCTCTGTTGAATTATTGAGTGTCAGAGGACTGTGAACAATTAAAAGAATGCGAACAATTAAAAAATATAAATATTTTGACACCTAGTGTCGCGCCTAATGGTTGCGTACCCTGCAACGCTAATAACTTCAACTGAACGCTGCAATAAAATACGCAACTACTTGCAAGAATTCTCTTTCTTTGGAACCGGCTGCCGTCTACGCTGTTTCCGAAGAGATATGACCTTGGTATGCCGTAAGATCGTTTTCGTAAAAGGCCGGCAACACATTCGTAACGGTTTCAGTAGTGCGGTCCTCTTGCAATTGCACACTGTCACCGCTCGGTAACATTATTTTCCTCTTTTGAAGAAATAATTAAAGAAAACCAAGCCCGACAAGGGGACGGTTCGAAAGAGGCCCATCCAGCTATCCAGGCGTGGCAGTCTTGGCCAGCTCGCGAGTCTTTATCCTCGCTGCGGTGGGTGTCGCTTTGCGACCCTTGCAAAGGCCAGCGGTAAGCTGTAAACGCGGCTGCGGCGGCAATGAGGTGGTGCCTCGTGCGCGCTTGCTGCTGCCACAAAAACCGGGCGTTACAAGTTTGACGTGTCTCTGGTACCATACATGACGCAGTTTGTTTTGTTTGAAAGCTCACGTGGTCGAAATGGTTCTTAGTTACAATTTATAATCAACGGAAATACATATTAATAACTATGGCATACTAATCCGGCAATGCACCTGCGAGCCTCCTGGTGGTGCAGTCGTCGACTGGCGTCGCTAGTCGCTCACACGTCGGGGCACCGCCTGCTCGTTTGCCCCTTGTTATATTATATAAATAATAAAGTGGCCTAGAGCGTGTCAAGATGCGCTTATATACGAGTAGAAGGGTTCCGTGTATAATACGTGATATACTTATTTGATAGTTAAATAACATCAAAACGTGTAGTCCGATTTTGCTGAAAATAATTTTACTAATGAGCATACAGTATGTCACATTAAAATGAAAAATTTGTACATCTAATAATTTGAAAATCCTAGGGGGAAAGACCACCGTGCAAAACTCTTGGAAGACCAATTAGTCGAAAATTATACCTATTATAAAAAGCTCTTTATGAAGCCTTGTATTTATTTTAATAGAGCTAATCAATTATATTAATGCTAGTTAATACTTCAACGCCTGAGTACAGCTAGTCTAGAGGTTGGACTTTCTATGAACAGGACTAAAACCCAAATAATGACCACGAAGCATAGGGTCCAGGTAGACGGGCAGCTTATTCATTATGTAGACGAGGACGCGTACTTGAGCCAGATAGTCTCGTTGAAAAACCCGGCAGTCAAAAGAGATTGAGAAACGCCTAGATATCGCCTGGAAGAGCTTATGGGTTAAAACAGCTCACACTTGCCACAATTCATTTGAACTTACAAGTATTTAGAAATGCAAGTGAGAGATAAAGCGAACGGCGCCAGCACCACTCGACTTACTTTCCCCTGTGAAAGATTTCAAGTGGGCCCTACTTCAAATCTACGAATATTTATATATTGATACGTGAAGCGAAAGCTTTAGATACCATTTCACGAAAGTTGCGCGGACGAAGGAGTATTGTTGTCGCCAACAATTCTTAACGTTCTTTTTCGCGAGGAATACTGGAAACACTGGCACACAAGAAGTACACTGTCGTCAAAGATATAAAAAAAGAAAAACATTATGGAATAATGGCGGGAATTCCGGGCTTTTTATCTGTCAACTGTCAATTATAATTGTTATTTTAGTAGAGGAATTAGTAAAGGAAGGAAAATGAGAACTATTGAATAGATTAATATACTGAAAGATAAATAGTTGTGTGGCGGAGCCCAGCCAGTATTAGATAGCGTAAACATATTCCAGTTGTATAATATTCTAATAAATGTGTTAACAGTTATCGACTCCCTTTATAGTATATAAATTTGGCACAATTGTAGTTTTTATTGTGCGAATGCTAATATTTTGTTATAATATGCAATATTAATAAATTAAATTTTTAAAATAAAGCCACTCGCACGCCAATGCCAGACGAGTTACACCACCTTATTTAAATATGCTTATTGTGTTGATGTCAAAGCGTAATCCTGACAACCGTCTGTTATATTAATTGTCAAATAGAAAAATAAATGTAAGTGATGAAGGGGTTGTGGACGAATTTCGAGCATGCATGAGAAACTATACTACTTTGCTTTAATCCGCGAATGAATACGAGGGAAAATCGGTGTAATGCTGCAACCCGAAAGCTACACTTTTTTTTTAGCCGTTTAAAAGGTCATGTGGTATTATAATATTCTTTCCTATGATGTCTTTTACTCATAAAGAATGTGAAAACAAAAATTTATCCCAATTTAAGAACTGTGGCAAACTCTCTAGAGAGAAATCAATGGAGAGTGATTCACGTACTTCATTATCACACACCAGCGCCTCAAAGACTAATAAGTAGCAAATGTTATCAAGTGTGTCCCTCCACTAACTTGAGATACATCAACTGCAAGAGTGGATCTCCATAAACTTTTAATACATTCAGCGTCGCGTCTACTTAGTCGTAATTTTAATTTATAAAAAGTTACTAGTTTTATTTTATTTTAATTCTTTGTAACAATGACAATTAATATACAAACAGTCGTCATAACTACGCTTTGACACAATGTTATAGTAAGATATATGCATGTGCGTGTAAATCGTTTGGCATTGGTGTGCGTGAGATTTTATTTTAATGAATTTTTAAATTGCATATTTAAAAATGTTTATACAAATATTCTCCCATTTGTAAACAACAATTGCGCCGAATTTCACTCATCTCTGTCCGCGCAATTTTCGAAAAATGGCACCGAAGGTTTTCGCTTCACGTATGGAATATATTTGGAATTACGATTCACGCATACATTTGGAAATGCCTAACACGCAAGAAATCAAAGTATTTAACGTTCTAGTCGATATATTTTATTTAATATTTAGTTTAAGAGTAGTTAATACAAACTCATATTTATTACAAAAAAAAGTTTTTGAAAGGTACTCTACTGGTTATTTGTACTAACGTTCTTGAGCGTCTGTAGAACATCAGTTGAATTGTGCTGCAATCTTCAAGTTAGTTCCAAATCCACTAAACTAAAGATGCAATCACCGCTTGCACAAGATTTATATACTTATTTCCAATTAAAATGAGAACATTTAACTTAAGTGATTCTATAATTTTTTAAATAACAAGATTAAAATAACAATGCAAATTTTTCCTTTTTCGAAAAAATCGTTGAGCTTGGGGAAGAAACTTTAGATGCATAATAGGGTCTCAATATTATTTAAAAGTTTAGATCTAATTAAAGTTAGTATTTTCTTTTTAAAAGATAAGTTTGATTCTTAAAAAAAAATCGACTTTTAATTCTAATTCTCAGACCTAAAACAAATGAAAAACAAAGAATAGTCGCATTGAGAACCTCCTCCTTTTTTGAAGTTAGTAGAAAAGTACATACGGTTATGCATGCGTGGACCCCTAAAACTCTGTACCGGCTAGTTCAGAAATCCGAAGTTTATGATGATATTGTAATAAAATATTGAAAACCTAGAACATAAATTATTGTTATCTTCTGTGTAAGTGTTTGAAAATTAAATATAATTATTATGTTTAATACATAACGGATCTATTAATTTATTTTTACTTATAGTGTTTTTATTATTTAATGCCAGTCAAAAAATCTAATATTCATACACTTTTGTTTAAAAACTTTGTTATTACATAACGCACGTTTAATAAACTGACCCGTTTTAGATCTAAATTGAGTTAATGATACAGGCAGCTTCGTTTTAACTTCCAATTCTATCAACCAATCTAAGAAAACTTTCGACATCACCATCCAACGCTGAGTTATTTTTGTCTTTTTAAATAAAATAAGTTTTTAGTTAATGATTAAAATAATAGTTATTTACATAAATAATAAAGACGCGAAGACGGACAGAGCGAAAATATAAGTGTTCCTTGTGGCATTCCTACGGAGTCCTAAAAGTGATATTTTGTTACACATTCACTATTTTGTATTGCTAGTTTTATTGCTCAACGCTTCTATGCCTAATATTTACTCTTTGCCCCTGGCTTAAGGGCGTATGATAGATGGGCGCGTATGCAGTCGACTTACGTGACTAATGCAGCCACAGCCAAATGCCTACATTGACGTTAATCCGTATATATATTTATCTATTTCTTATGTGTGAGTTTGTTTGTGTGTTCCAGGTAATCTCCGGTTTTACTGATCATTAGTAAGTTAACCAATCTCTTTTATGTCTTTTTCCATAGAAAGTGAGTCTGGCCGAATCTTTTATAATATAATAATTTTACGTAGCATGCCAGTTTAAAGGTTGAGTAGGAACGCCATTTATTTGAAGTACTTTAATAGAGACCAAATCTGCATTTTTTTGTATTTTAAAATAATCTTACGTCTTTTCCTTTCTCTTCTTAAAAGAATAGAAAGAAAAGGTTTAAAAACCTTCCCTGAAATAAGGGGAATGAAACAAATTGGAATAATCGTAAAAAAAATTCGCGTTACTTAATGTATGGATCATGCCATATGAACAGTAGATATACGCATTTTATGGCGAACTGTAACCTGTTTGGTGGCGAAATAAAAAATGAAATTTGTGTACTGTAATTAAGAAAAATAAATAGAGAGATTTTTTCTGGTCTAAAAAAATCATAAATTAATTTACTGATAATTATTAAATATTGTAGTAGGGACTGCTTTTATTTATACAATTCCCAAAAGTTCTTTTAAATAATTTTCATTCATAATAAACTATACACAAATAACGATTTGCGTCAAAAAAATTGTCGGTATGCCCACCGGTTACCCCCGAGTCGTTTAACCTATGCCTTTCATGTTTTTAATTGTATTAAGGCATTTAAATACTGTTTTGAATTGAACTATACATATTTTCGAACGGTAACGATATATTTTCGATTGGTAACAATATATTTTAGAACGAAACATTTTTCGGAACCCGAATTGATTTTTTCTTAGAGATTTATGAGCTCCCACAACTTTAAGAAGTTAAAAGGTCGAGAGTTAAATTATATTATTTTTTATATTTGGTGTATCGGAGATGTCTTAAAATTTTAATTTTTATATGATTTTAATAAGCCTGTGTCCCACTGCAGGAGAAAGGCCTTCCTCTTCTCGTTCCACCTTCCTCTTTCCAGAGCCAATTTCATCTATAACTTAAAATTTTACATTACTGTTTAATGTTGCAGTTTGCGGTTGTACCTGACTTTCCTTACTTGCATTTTTTTTTATTATTAATATGTTGATATTGATGGACCTGCTATATTTTTGCAAGTATTTTTTTATCTATACGTAATTCTATATCTATATTATATAAAGCTAAAGAGTTTGTGTGTTTGTTTGTTTGAACGCGGTAATCTTCGAAACTGCTGGTGCAATTTAAAATATTCCTTCAACGTTAGATAGCCCATTTATCGAGGAAGGCCATCGCTATATGCCATCACGCTAAGACTAATAGGAGCGGAGCCCCAATGAGGAATGTTTCAAAATCGGCGGTGTTTTCCCCCCTTTGAGAGCTTCCGCTGCGACATAATACTGTGGTCCCCCCTATAACATGGTAGGTAATTCCACGTTATAGAAAAACGCGTTGTAGGATTATTCTCGTACAACGCGGTTGTAAGCCCCCGAATGCGCTTAATATATCTATACCTTAATATACAAATACTGAAGAGATTGTCTACTTGAACGCGCTAATTTCAGCAACTACTGGTTCGATTTGGAAAATTCTTACAGTGTTAGACAGCCCATTTATCGAGGTAGGCTATAGGCTATCATCACGCTAAAATTGATTCTTTTTTGTACCTAATATTACGCGGACAAAGTCGCGGGCGCAGCTAGTATTTTTATAATTTGTGAAATATGACCCGTTCCATTTGGAAAACTAACTAACTCGTCAATGTCCGTTTGCTTATGTTTTCTGTCATATATAATCGATTACGTTGGATATTTATATTATTGGTTTAATTTTTTAAACTTCCGTTTCGCGAAGCAATGTCGAAATTCATAATACAAAACAACAATTCAAAATAAAAGTCACTTATTTTGCGACAGTGACCTAATAATTTTCTATGAAGACAAACCAAGTGTTATTCCTAGTAAAGTGTGATATATTACGTCTTTGAGCTATAAAATATATACCACATTGCAGCCAGAGACACGTGTCACTATAATAGTTTGGACGGTAGCCAATGTTTACTTGCATTACACATATCAAATATCAAATAACTTTTGCGGGACAGGATTTGATTGATGATTTATAAAAGCTTTTCTCAGTGCAGGAGTCCAGGAACCATCGTAAATTTATTTTTTAACTCGTAAATTTGTTTACCAAAATATTAAATATCAACAAGGTTTTATATAATGTACATATATATGATGACCACAAGCGCTTGTAAGGATGTCTATGTGAACAAATAAATTTCAATTTGAGCTTCTTTGAGTTGCTGACAGATGTTGAATCCCTTTGTTTGGATTTGATAAGTTAATTGGTTGGTTGTTGAATTCATTAGTTGATGATTTGATTAGTTTGAGTTGTATCGGCGGCTGAATTTCACCGCCGAACACAGTGTCATAACTTGAATTTCACCCCCGTGATTTCCAAAAGTGCACAAACATTTTCTAAGTATTTTTTGCCTACTTGATATGTTCTCGAACACTTCCGGTATTACATTTAGTCTTTTTACATCTGATATGTAGGTATATTAAAGTTGGAAATTGTTATTTCTCAATAAAAACCATGTATATTAGGATAATACCGATAAATAATACCGTTATAGTTTTCTTACTTGCATGCAATAAGTGTTTTATTTTCTTCTTCATAGCGTTTCGTTGGCAAGTACTAAATTGTGTCTACCCAGAGCTTAGCCACATCAACTGACTTATCAGTGGCTGCCATTAAGTCATCTGGCGTGCAGCTATTAGGGCGCAGGGCACAATAAAAGATGGCACGTTGTATGAGTTGCACCGCACAGACAGCTTAGGTTAATGTCATTTGTGTATCTCCACCTGGTCATATTCAAAGATGGCAAACACTATATATTTTATAAAATAAATAAATAAAAATAATTGAATATTTAAAGTAGAAGTATTCCGTGGCAAAATCAGGGTCTTTAGTTTAGTTTCATAAGTTTCAGGACAGACCATTGTATTATAAATATATGGTCACCCTATCACCCAGTTCTGTGTTGGACATATAATTACCCCCATTAACTGTGACTTGAAATTTTCCCCATATTTCAACTTTTCTTTAATATCCGCAATTAATTTTAATACTCTGTCATTTTAGTGAGGTTTTTCTTTCCTTCCTTTGTATAAACTAGTTGCTGACCCACTATTTCGTCTATAGTATTGTAGTACTGCCGTGTATCATATTTTTTCACGAGCGTGTGTTCGTAAACTCTGCCTTAATTGATGGACCAATTTTGATAAGTTTTTTGGATGAGTACAGTTAGAATACGTTGATACGATGAGGCAATACCGACTCTAGGCTTATTTTTGTTAACTTTTGGGCACAAAAACGTCTGCCGCTTCCGGTAATGGATTTTACAAATATCAATTTAAAGTTACTTAGGTATATCCCAGTACTGCATACATTCTAGGGGTAAAATTAGGAGCTCAAATATTTCAAAAGCTTCCAGATTTACGAGTTAATTAAACTAGTGGCACCGGAGAAACGGGGGCACGCAGTCGTCATTACTAGGAAACGAATTGTTTGCCGACGATGCGAAGACTTGTTGACTGTTTATACTTTATTGCGGCCGTACCCCTTTATGCGTTCTTGAAATAACTGGGGACAGTTTTCATTCGTAATAAGTCGGTACCGAGAACTGGGCCACGGGTTTTTTGTTCCTTCTTCTATCTTCTTACATTGGAAAGTATGGAAGAATGGAACTGTTTATACTTTAGTGCGACTGTACTCCTTTAAACGTTCTTGATATAACTGAGGACAGAGTTACTTCGTAATAAGTCGGTACCGAGAACTGGGCCACGGGTTTTTTGTTCCTTCTTCTATCTTCTTACATTGGAAAGTATGGAAGAATGGAACTGTTTATACTTTAGTGCGACTGTACTCCTTTAAACGTTCTTGATATAACTGAGGACAGAGTTACTTCGTAATAAGTCGATACCTAAAACTGGGCCACGGGTTTTTTGTTCCTTCTTCGATCTTCTTACATTGGAAAGTATGGAAGAATGGAACTGTTTATACTTTAGTGCGACTGTACTCCTTTTAACGTTCTTGAAATAACTGGGGACAGTTTTCATTCGTAATAAGTCGGTACCGAGAACTGGGACATGAGGGCTTTGTTCATTTTTCAATCTCCTTAATTTGGATGATATAGAAGAAAAGAATTGTTTATAGTTTATTGCGGTTGTACCCCGTGATGCGTTCTTGATATAACTGGGGTCAGTTTCAACTCGCAATAATTCGGTACCGAGAACTGGGTTTAGGGTACTAATTTTATTCATGTATTCGGTTTTACATCTTTGTTCGTTCATTCTTATATCTTTTTATTGGAAGATATAGAAGGATGGAATCAAGATACAAAGCAAAAAAATTGAGCCATTTGTACTAGTAATAATTTTCTACTTTCAACAAACTCCTTATTGGTAATTATTAATTCAACTATTGTCTAGCAATAGTGTATGCAAAAATTTAAAAAAAAAACTGCACAAGATATATTTTATGTTTATTCTAAGTTTACAAACATATTATCTATTTTACTGATTCGTTCATCTCACCTGTTTTCAAATTTACGCGACGGCAACGTGTAATTTACATATAAATAATCATACAGTTATTGTATATAGATTCAAAATCAAATTAAAATTATTTTACTCAATATTTCATTATTAATAAAAAGGGCTCTCTGATACCCTAAATTCAAATTCAACTGATATTTTATTCAAGTAAATATTTACAAGCTCTTTTGAAACATCAAACATTTTAAAAGATTACCACTGGTTCGGAAGAGTCGAGCCACGAGAAGAATCGGCAGGAAACTCGTTAGCCACTCTTTTAAAAATAGTTCCTACAAAAATAAGTTCAATTCATTTCTGCATGTTAACTATAAAGTACAAAGCTGGTGTGACTCAGTTCCAAGTAGTTTTAAACTGCGTCTAATTTACCAATTTACATACTCAGCTGTCAACTGTAGTTCATCGGTGTAGTTGATAGCTTGTTAGGTTAATCACACTAACAAATTGACATCAATGAAGTGACTAAAAAATCTTTCTGTATTCAATTTACCGTTCGGAAAGATAGCCTGGGCTATTGTCTTGCTTGATTGAAATTAGTCAGTAGGACCTTTTTATATAATGACATAAAGAAGAAGCCATATAAAATTTTCAATAGGAGATTTTTCCTCCCACATAAAAAGATTATACTTTATATTAGCTTTTATCATTTCTCTAAGTAATCCAATAGGTACCCATAACGTTTCATGTTAATAGAAAAATTGTTCCAATAATTACATGTAGTCCATGGAATCCTGTTGCTATAAAAAAAGTAGAGCCATAGTAAGTCTCCATTGGCCCATTGCCTGTGTTATCACTTATAGTCAATTAGGTGTAAAGATTTCCTACCTGTCCATTGTCACTTAAAACAGAAATTGAGCGTTCAAAGTCGTAACGGATAGTTAGATTTCATAGATAACTTAAATAAATCTATACTAATATTGTAAAAAGGAAAGTTTTACTTTTTTATGTGTAAATTAGCTGTGCCCGTCACATCGTCCGCGTAAAATTAAGTATAAAATAGATTAAATTTTAGCGTGCATTTCCAAACTATTAGACGTAGGGACTTGAAATTTACCATGTTGATAGAACATGCTAAAAACTCATTAGGAAAATTATTTTAAACGAAATCGGACAAACAACTTTTGAAGTTATTTAATAAATACGTTTATTGCCTATCAGATACGGAACCCTTCTATATGAGCGTGTCTTGATACGCTCTTGGCCATTTTTAATAAATAACATTCTTCCATTAAAATAAAGATAACTTTTATCAAGAATTAAAATTGAGTCCTTTTTTTCGTGTAAGATATTTATATTCATGTTAACCGTTTTCTAAGGTACTTCAATTACATTACCTACATATATTGAAAAAAATTGTAACAAAAGATAATCTGTAAATTCTGTAAATAACCGTAATACATCTAACGAGGCTAAATACGGATTGCATTCAGTATACTATCACTATAACTACTTATAGCAGCACAATTTACAGAAAATTGTAACAAAACACAATCTGTAAATCCTGTAAATACTCGTAATATGTCTAACTAAGTGTAAATACAATCCAGTTAACCCTAAGATTGTTACGCTAAGTTGTAATTAATAAATTTAAAAACCCGAGCAACGCTCTTCGTGAACGCTCTTTTGTTTCTCAACGCGGGAGCCAATTAACGGGTTTAAATGGAAATAATTATATTTCAAACAGTAGATATAATATGATTGATATATTAAATGGACTGTCTTTGCCTGGAAGACGTCCCTGATATAGCAATAAGAGTTGTCGCTAATTTAAAGCAATGTCACGTGTACATACTCATTTCTCTAATTGGTTTTCGTATGGCATCGTAAAGGGACGTTAAATCGCTCAGAGTATAGCTTTTACCGTTGATTGGTAAGAAGCTATACACGCAGTTTAGAACCAGAATATTAATCAAAGTAGTTCTTATAATGTAGATTTAAAATTCAAATTGCATTGTTCTGAGATATCCTGTTTCAACGAATATTATGGTCAAACAAAAAAAGACGTTAAGAACAAGGTATTCATTTCCAGTACTTAAAAATATCTACAAAGGTATATATAAAATCTATATACATATTTATATAATTGAATCCAATTTCCTTTGCTTATTGCATTGTATGTGAAAGTTTGGACCAATTTCACTAATTCTTTTTTTTGTTGTGTTTGCTATTGTCAGGAGAAGGTTCTTATGAGAGACAAAAATTAATAAAAATTGTGCAAAAAAAAATATAAAATTTAAGATACTCAACCATATTATATTATTTTTTGTGTAAAGGGAATTGTGAGGGGAATAATATTATAGGATAACAGAATGTAATAGTAACTAGCCCAACGATCAGATAAGTTAACTAAAACCTGCTGACAAACTTAATAAAATTTACTACTTAATATAAACTAGAATATTAAATTATTGAAAAACAAAAACTAAATTATTAAATGCACGTGCCTCAAAATTGTTTTACAAGTTATAAAATTATTCATTACGCTATTGAATAATCTGTGATGGATTTTAAATATAATTGAGACCCTTCTGTTGATAGGAAAATCATCAAAAAATTGCTTTGTGACTACGCCTCGTTAATAAATATGCGTTAACGACACAAATTTTTATACATAAAATATTTTCAAAATTTAACAAAGTACACGAAAGAAATTGATTGCTGTTACTTGTTCATTAAAAGAAATGTAATTACGTAATTTGTGCATAAATTGTCAACACTACAGATAGAGGGAACATAGCCTATCTCGATGTCAAAAAAAAAAAAACACAAATGTTCGCATTACAAAAAATTACCTATGTTTTTCGACTCAATCTTATTTACTTATAATCAGTTACAACTTAGAGATCTTCTAGAATGTTAACCAAAGGAATGATTATTGCAAACCTTTTGGAAATGCAGTTATTTATGGACGTATAGTCTGCCAAGAAATTAGCCTGCCACGATAAGAATGAATATCGTTTGCATACCACAATAATTTTATTTGACACCAATTAGGTATGGTATACCTAAGTACCGTCCATGACCACACCAGTACATTATGAAGCTGAAGAACTACTTCGCCAACAACTAGCTATTGAAAAAGAGGTATATATCTATCTGACTAGTTGCAGTCCACAACTTCGTCCCTTTGCAAAAAAATTTAATATTACCTAAGTTATATTTATAATTTTACTTGTATACATTTTTACTTCTCTTTCGAAATTAAGTCCTAACGTAACTCTTTCCTCGTTTTTCTCTCGTTGGAGAGCTTAAACAATTGTATATGTTAATGAATGAATGAATATAATATAAAACTTCACAAATGGAGCTACTGAAATGTAATACAAAAACATTTACATATACAAAACGTTTATTTGGCCAAAATATACATTTCACTTAATCAAAGCAATATTGGCCCCCAAACTAGGATTCCCTGTATCTTGATGGCCGCAATATAGTCCTGTATATATTTAAAAATTCTTAAAAAAAACCTTACAACCGTTAATTTACGGGTTGTGACGATCTTTACCCTCTTAGGAGAATAATAAAAAACTATTTTACTTTTTTTCAAACGAGGATTGACAAATTATATATTTAACATTACAGCGGTAATATTTTAAGATTAATAAGGCGATACCTACCACGTAAATTGTCATAACCTCAAATTCCCAACTTCACAGTAGATCGTTACAAACATGTAAATTGAAATAATTTCGTCGTTATATAATATAATTGTATATACAATAATATATTCAATAATGAGGTTTACATTATTGTATACAATAAAATATTAAAAGTGATTGTTATATTACAATTTGGCTGTTTGTACCGCTCTACTGTAAAGCTGGGAATTTGGGGTTATAACAACTTACGTGGGAGGTATTGAAGTATGGGTTTACTGCTGCCGGGCACACCTTTCAGTTGATACGTGTCAAAAAATATATTTCGTGCCGCAAGATCGAAAATGCATTTTCCGGGTTACACGGCCATAGTCTTTATGCAAATCTAATCTTTCTAGCTAGCCGGCTAGGGGGGAGTTTGGGACGTGAAAAGGGGGGCAAGGTCGGTGTTGGACGCGCCCTGGAGTGCGGTATTTATTCCAAGGAATCCCCTTAAGTAAGGACCGCTGAGAATACTTAATGTCGTGTTTGGACGGATTTTATTGGATTTCATTTCCTTTCTTTTCGACTTATAAAAGCCACGGTGTCTTTTTATTCAATCCACGCCGCTTGATTATATATTATGCAATTTTCAAAAAAAAAAAAAAAATGCCGTAGAAATTTTGGCTTTTGTTTTCATTATCTATACACATAAAATAGAATCACCTATCACAAAATCTCGGAAACCGCTAAAATTTCTAGCTGGTAGACGTCCGATAAGGACGGATTTTTCTATAAGACCAGCTGAAGGAGTCAAGGGCTCTCACAAGTTTATGCGGACGAAGTTGCGTTAAACAGATTATAAAATATATTTTCTATATAAAAGGAAGGGAGAACGGTATATTATGCATTTCCTGAATGTTACCACGGGCAGACGCGTTGTCTATGATTCCATAGTATTCTTTTTTTTTTAATTCCTTAAATTGTAATATTTCTGAAATACCTAAACCGTTGCGCAAGCTTTAATAAGGCTAATTAGGCTGAAGATTTAACCCCTATTTCAATCTTATCAGGCGATTGGAAAAAACGAACGGGTTTTTTCATAATCGTAAACAAAAAAGCTGTTATTAAGAAAATAGACACTTCAATATTGTTTGCATAGACGTGTGGATGATTAAACGCCTGGTGTATATAAACACGAAATAAATTTCTCAGAAACAAGGCTGATAACTAAACAGACAGTGAAGGCGGCACAAATTTCTGTGTAACCGAAAATTTCGTCGGGCAAATACCGATGACTTAACAGCCTGGAACGGGCGAGTGCTGAGCGGGAACGTTGACACAGCGTATTAGCAATCAACGCGCCTCGGCGACTACTTCCTATATAGTGATGTCGAATAACTTGTGCTTATCGATAGCATAACTATTTTTTTTTTTAATAAAAAAGCGGCAAACGTGCAGTCGGATCACTGTGGCAACCGACGCCCAAGGGAAACCGCAACACCAGAGGGCTCGCAGATGTGTTACTGTAAATAAGTATGCTCCTTTCTTGAAGGGCCCTAAGTCATATCGAGTCGGAAATATTGAAGCTGTAAACTGATTCCACCGAGAAATTGTGCGAGGTAAGAAGTTTCTAGGAAAAACGCACGGTCGACTTTAGGACATCGAAGTGATGAGGGTGGAATTCTGAAGAGATGTCCTGTGGTAAAATTCAGCTGCCGGTGTTTGTGCGAAGAATTCCACTGAACACTCCCCATGATATATACGGTCAAAGATGCAGAAGGAACCCACGCTCTCCGAAACTTTTATCACATAGCATCATAGACTTTCAATCCAAGTTCTTTTGTTTATTTGCGCATACAAGTGTGGCAGACATTACCGTTTAATAAACTCAAAACTCCGACTCGTCCTAATGCAATATTTATCGATCAAGAAGATCCTTGACACAATAATTCAGAGATACAAACTAATCTGTGCTATATAATCCATCTCAATACAGAAGTATTCAGGCGAGCTTGGCACTAAAACATTTGTCAACAGCGATCCCACGAAATTCGAGATGTTGAAAGTTATATCGAAATAAAAGTATCGATACGAGCAGGGCCTTACCTTGTTATTTCTAACATCCCTATAATATTTATAGGGCCATAGTTAGTAAATATTTTTTGTGCCTCAATTCAGGCGAGCGTGGTACCAAAATATTTCAAAACTGCTTATTAAGACCGTTTACCTATTGCGATTCTTATATTGTAATCGCAATACAGCCGCGATGTATTTGTACGTACAATGTATTAGATTAATTTTTAGTTTTACCTTTTTGGAATAGTTTATATATTTTGGCATATGTATAATTGTAAACGGAGGGACGAGACTCGCTACCGCAACACAGCTTCGCTACTGCGGAAGTCAGGGCAATCCTATATATAATTAAGATTATGTATTTTGTTCAATAAAGAATTGAATTGAAAATGTACCTATAGTTATTTCTGCCCTTTACAGGAAATTGGGAGACTACAAGGGGCAAACGGGCAAGCGGCTATCGATGCCCATGGACAACTGGACTACCAAAGGGCTCGCAAATGCCTAACCGACCTTTGAGGGGGTGGGGCCACCGGTTACTATAACATACCGAAGGATACGTGACAACAATACGATCATTTGACAACACTGCCACTACTTCACGCCGATCTTACTCTCTCTTACGAGAGAGGTCTGCAGTTTAACCGAACCGATATAAATGCCTTTTTTACGTGGGAAAACTCAGTACGGGTACCCATTCGACACAAGGGCCGAAGGTGGGTTATGTCGAACTCCAACCGACTAAAACCCCACGGTAGTTTTTCCTTACTACTACGCGGCGGAGACTTGGAAACGGTCTTGCAATGTACCGTATCTCCGCCAGTATATAAACCTTGAAATGCATCCGGGTATGTTTTGTATGTACCTTACAATAGGAACTGTTCTCAATATTTTGGGTGGTAGAGAGAAACAATTATCAAGATATATATATGATTTGAATGTGTAAATAAAGCAAATTCATTTAAGGAATTATGACTTTGATTTTGACTTTAGACGTTGCCTCTAACACCTTTTGCAAAATTTGCGCATACAATGGACGCATAATGGTACATTTTTTCAAAGTTTACGGAAAAGCGTGTTTTTTTGACACTGGTTTTTTCTCATATTTATTAGATAGATAGATAAATTAATCAGTGTATACTTTAATGTATCAAATAAATGTTTACTTTCGTTCTTTTTAGAAGTTCTTAACATGTTATGTTAGGACTGCGCGTTCTGTTGAAGGATAAAGCATTATAATTTTCACATTGATAGGTGGCCGCCATAGACCTAGGCTTCAGGCAAACTTTTCATACAACGGCCTCTGAGGACTGGTAATATATTCAGCTTACTATTTAAAAAAAATATTTAGCGGGTAAATAGAAAGCAACTTTTTTGCCATTATGGCAACACTGTGCAGTAATAATAAACGTCTTTGTATATTTTGCTACAATGAAGTTTAAACTTAAACTTGTATTATGTTCGTGTCCTAATGTATTCGGTATAATCTTAAATAAGTATTAAAAAAACGTTCCGTTTTACATGAAATTCAGTCGTATCTTTTTTTTAATTTTCTCGACGTTTCGGCCGAGTAACACAAAGACTTGTTATAAAGAACGGGAGCTAGAGAGATGAGAGGCTCCGCGACCCGTATACAACTTTGACTGATTTGTTCTTCCCTTAAGCTCTAAACTTATAAAGAAACTTTAAAATTAATTTTATTACCAAATATCTTTAACTAGCTCTTTCCGCGGCCGCCGATGGGTGACCAATTCAAACACTCGTTTTCAAATATTCAAATTCATTCGTTTTTCGGAAGGCAAGTAAAACTATGGTTCCCGATTAATATCACTGAGTGATACTAGTCGTAGTCGATGAAATAATTAAAGAGTTTTCAATCTCCTTCTTGAAGAAGTGATGACGCGGATGTTGCAGCTGGTCGCTCGTGAAGAAGACAAACGAGAGTGTCGGACCATCCAGTAGAGCAATTGTTATATTAAGTAGGACACCAGAAACTCGCTTTTACATTCCACTCATGTGCACTGGGCGATGCCAACTTATGATCGCTTATAGGAAAATAGATGCAAGAATTGATATCTCCTTTGTCCCAATCTCTTTCACCTCCTCGCAGAGCTCCTAATAGCATTTTTTCAAAAGACTTTAAAGCACTTCTTTCCAATAATGAAGGTCTATTGTTTTTAAAATCACTTCGTAGATAAATAAAGAGTCTATTTATAAAACATCTCTTGAAAGGCGGCTATAAAAATAGCGACAATTCCTCTGAATTTAATATTACAATTCGTTCTATCACCATTAAATTTGTATTGCACCCGATTTCAATTTTAATGTTCTCCGCCTTCATCGTAAACTTAAAAATTTGTGACGGCACATTTGTATGCTTTTATAAATTATTGGTAAACAACAAAAAACAGTTTTTATAAGTAATTTCAAAACACTGGCAATTCAGAACTATAAAGAGAATTCCACATTTTTTTTTAAATTGTTACTGTAAATTTTGTCTCGGTTGTATTATTTTTTATTCACACATAATTGGAACATAGTAGTGGATATATGTAAACTTTAAATATATTGGATTTCTTTTTATAAATATTATCATTAATTAGCATATAAAGTATCCCGATAACTTACAATTTACAAGATTCAGCAGCGCACTGTTCCATATAACACGAAGGTTACGTACGGGTGGGTATACGAGTATCACAAGGGTGGATTTTAATTGCTCCCTGCATTATTTAATCGTCAGATCTTCGGCCGAAGCGCAAAATGACTGTTGGTTGACTTGGCTTTGAGGAATCGCCTATTAAATATGAAAAGATAACACGGCTTTGGCAGAATTCAATATAATTGATAGAAACAGGCGTTACTTTGCGGAAATCCATGACATGCATGAGAAGCTAAACTACTTTGCTTTAATCCGCGAATGAATACGAGGTATATTGACACTCTGATAGAAAACCTTCCAAATATGGATGTGATATTTCTGTAAAAATATTTTTTTAGCAGCGTTTACAATAGAACTTTAGTTTGTAGTTTCAGAGACTCACGCTTGCGTTGAAAGAGTGTATTCCTCAAAACACACCTTTTCATTTATTATTATTAGAAGGTTTACTTTCAGGAACATATATATATTTTTCATATAACAAGGGGCAAACGAGCAGACGGTACTCTTAAGTGACTACCGTCGCCTATGGACAACTGCAACACCAGGGAGATCGCAGATGCGTTGCCGGCCTTTGAGAAATGAGTATGCTCTTTTCTTGAAGGAAATGGTATTCAAATTATCTTGATTCCGTGAATTAACAAAGCCATAACGGTAAAAATAGATGCGCTCATGGAGTAAAAAGATTGGTCATAAAGCAATCTCTAATACTTTAAAAAAAAGTTAGCTATACTTTTTATGTATATGTACAAATATGTATGTATAGTCGATCAAAAAAGTGCTTTGCCGTTTTGGATGACAGCTCCTAGTCAAGGAAAATTTTGCTAAGGGTTATTGCTTTTATAAGGGTTATTTATAAAAATAAGCTATTTAATTAATTGACATGCAAGCGACATTCGACCTTAGCGTGCAAACCAATTTCTTGGCCACCAACCACCTATTTTGCATTCCGAAAGCGCTTACAACTTTCATAAATGGTGAAGTGAATATTAAGTTTTTGCTTAAAAGAGTAGTTAGCGCGTTCTTTGACTAACTTGGCTAAGCTGCGCGAATTAACAACTCCTTTTAAAACTTGTATTACGAGAAGCATGAAATACTCCCGCTCGAAGTAAATAGCCTTTACCTGCAGCGTATATACCTTAAAGCTAAAGGTCGTCTATTATAAAATCTCGAAGATCGCGGTACGTACAAAGGTTAAATTGGGCAAGTAGGTAATTTAGAGTCAGTAGAGATACGCTAAGAAAAGGTCTTAAGAGCTATCGCAAATTTAAACAATCATAAACAAACCTGACAAGGTGGATTTGCATACGAAACAATGCACCTTGCAAAGATACACAACTGATTTTCATATTTAGTTAAATTCTTTATAATTTATAGTCTCCCTTCTACAAATGAAACAATCAGAAAAAAATGTAATGATTTTTAAACAACTTATAATATAAAACGCCAATCAAAACATTACAGACAAGCAGGGCTTTTTTATGAGGGCAAAGAAAATTTTGAAAGTATCAAAGAACTGAATAAAAGGTTAATTATATTAATTATTTGTTATTTAAATGAACTGTATTAGGATTATCATTAAATTAATTTTTAATATTAATATTATTACATTGGTTCATTTCGCCACAACTGAAAAGTACTCCAAATAAAAAGGAAAAAATGAGTCACGACGCGTCGTCTGAGATAAATAGGAGCGCGACGCTAGGAGGAACTGTCATAATAAAGCTGCTTTATGGGACGGGAAACCAAACAAAGACTCGACGTAGAGCGAAAAGACCGCCGAGCAAAAAGACTCTAGGTTTTGAATAAAGGCAATGAAATAGGTACATTTCAAAGTCAAAGTCAAAATTAGCTGAAGTCAAAGTCAAATTTTCTTAATACAAAGAGTAAAACTTAAAATGGACCTGGAACTCAAACAAAGAAACGTGAACGGATAGAACCGATCAAGGAAATACGTACTCAATTACAATTCCTCACCTTCAATTTTGCGAACACTCGCTCGATAGTCATGATTTTAAAGCATTAAGTCAAAATGTATGAAAGGAAAGTCAAGAAAAGGATTGGAAAGTAAACAAAGACACAAATAAGAGCGAACTTAAAAGTAACTTAAGAATTTGCCAAATGGCATGTTTAAACATTTTAAAGTCAACATCCAAATTTAAGTCAGAGGATAGTCAAAGTGAACATTTCTTAAGTACGAACTTAAGTCAGATGTTTATGGTTTAGTCAAACTTATCATTTCTTTATTCAATTATACTCTACTAACGGACTCGGCAGACGTTGTACAACCCGAACATTGGCTTATTTTTTATATCAACCACCAAGCGCCCGCCCGCGCCGGCCCTCTCTGCCTCCTTACTTTAAGTCTCTGATATCTTCTAAAATATTCATTTTAATAATATGTTATGAAGGGCAATTTTGATCTGTATATAATTTACGAAGCACCTAGCGTATTTAAATGCATAACAATTAATACGGTATCTTTTAAAATAGCTTCGTAAATAGTTCATTATCTTTTTGTAATATATGAAAGATATAAATGGTTCCTGTGGGTTATACTTAAGAGATAGACATATGCCATTGTGATCTTTATTATAGACCTTATTAAGATGTAGAATTCCGTAGTGCATTATTTTGTTCTATCTCGTAAGGTTTAGCCAGCGCATGTGACGTAAGCGCACAAAAATACGTTTTGTTACTAAATCTCGCTACAAATCATTGACATTCTCGGCTTTTATCTTCTACAACATAAATGTATTATAGATATAAACCTTCTCCTTGAATCGCTCTGTTTATTTGTGAAAACCGCATTAAACAACGCTGGAGAGCGACTAAATTTTACACTTGTAATGATGATTGGTGATTTTACAGTCAATTTTTGAACATCACAGTTTTATTTCCGTAAGAAGAAACAACAAGTTACCTATAACACACGCAAGAAATGCTTGTTAGTAAAGTCGGCTTGTCTCAAGTTGTTTATTTTTAATATCCCGTTAGTTAGTTGACAAGTGAAGTAATGAGATTTCCTTCATTTACTCCATTTTCTGCAGGAACCAGCGACAGCCGTGCGCCTTTGATAGACGTCTACGTAATTATATTCAGACGTAACACGCAATACACCCACCATTTCATCTCAAATTAAATCTTTGTCCGTACAAAATAAATGAAATTGAAGTGTCTGTTCGTAACGTCGGAATAAAATTAATTTAATAAATTGTATGACGTCTGTCCAGTGCCAATAAAAAAAAAATTACATTTTTCTCAGTTTGTTACGCATCTAGTCTTTTATAACGCGATTTAGAAATATTACAACTCCCCTATACTTATTATTTCTTTCTATTATAAAAAACACTACTGCATAATACATCAAAATTAAATAATACACATTGCCACTGGCGTCAATTGAATTGTTTATGATATAGATGGTACGATACATTTGAAACACGAGTCCCTAGTTCCCGAACTAGACTGAACTGTATTTTAAGAAAATTACACATATAACTTAACAAAATCAAAGTACAAATATGTAAAAGGTATTACCTAAAACATAAAAAGTATGTGTGTGCGTGCGCGTGCGTGTATGTGTGTGTGCGCGCGCGCGCTTGTGTGCGTATGTGCGTGTCCATGCATGTATGTGTTCGTATGAATTCTCATATATTTACCTTGCCGTCTTCAAGACACTCATGTCGTCTCCATACTAGTCAACAAGTACTGACTAAAACCATACTATAAATACGATATCATAGAATAACTTTAAACTGCGTGAACAAGTACTGAATACATTGAAGTACCTTTCTCTGAACCTGGTATTGTATCTATTTGGAACCACTATTGTTCACTATTTGAGCACTTTCATTAGATATTTATGATACAAAATGAAATTAGCTTCGACTGGCTGGTTCTGTTTACTAACGATGGCTGTATACACTGTTGCTGTAAAGTGGTTGACTTGTTGATGAAGTTGACTGGTTCTAAACGCTCCAGTATAAACAATTGTAACGTATCGAGCGTAGTGACCTGTTTAGTTAGGGCAAACATTTACTTGGTACTTTATATGATGGATATATATAGAAGTATTGGCACGAGTCGTGAGCACTTATAAAAGCTACGCGTTTACAGTGTAGGATTATTTACATACGTGACGGAATTTGTTAGTTTTACTTGGTTCTTAATATGATGGATATACAAGTACTGGCACAAGTCGTGAGGGCAAATGAAAAGTACGTACATATGTACGCTTGCGAAATACGCGTCTTTAATTACTCTATGTGATTTGTTAGTTTTATTCCATTCTTTGTATTTATAAAAAGGGTAACTTAAAACCTTTTTTATATGTTATAATTTATAATATTGGTAATATTTTTATTTTGAGGAGGTCGTGGCCTAAACAGTGATCGGCATTTGAGTTGATCGCTAGGTTAAATTGCTCTGGCTGGGACCGGGTGATAGATGCGTGACCCATTCTAGCACACGTTTATATTTGATATCCGACCTCCTCCGTGTTTCGAAACAGTGGGACCCGATTAATGTCACTTTGTGATATTAGTCGTAAGGTTGTAGAGATCGTGGGGGTTCCGAGGATAACGTCAGATGGTGGTGGTTGGCCCTCCTTTGTGGATCTGCCCAGTTACCCTTATATTTTCGCTCCGACCGTCCGTTTGTCTGTCCGCTCGCAAGTCTATCCCTCCCCTTCTAATATTTCCAAACTCTTAAATGTGGAGACTTGAAATTTTCCTTGCTGATAGTCCATGCTAAAACTCACTAAGAAAATTATTTTGGGCGAAACCGAACAATAAATTCTTTAGTTATTTAACAAATACCTTTATCGCGTATCAGATACGGAACCCTCAGAAGGGTTGGTTCAAGCTCTGAGGATAGTTCTACGGTAAAAAGACTGATTTCGAAATCCGTAAGGCGAACATTTCTAGCCCTGAAGGCTATCGTCGTATTTACGTCTAACACAAGTTTCTACAAAAACTGAATTAGAGGAGTACCGAGAATCTTCTCATTTTCACAACAACTCGCTCTTCAAATATCCCGTTCTTCCTCGCGCACATCGCTTTAGTTTTCGAATTGCAAGAATCAGCCATTATAGCTCTCAGCCATGTTACCAAAACTTAAATATATACTGACACTCCCAGGGAGTAGATCTTCCTTTTTCTGTCCGATAGCTGGTCAGATAGTATATTGCTCTTAGTTGCAAAATGAAGAAGTCAATGAAACTAATCTTTATTAAACTATTTTATTTATTATTACATATAAATAAGGTAATTGTTAATTAGCTAATACATCACTGTGTTTATATGTTGCAATTGATCTTTAATGATAGAATCGATTCCAAACTGACACGTAATAAACGCACATAAAGGACCTTTTACACCGCACATATTGTCCGCTACGCTTTATAGCGTAGCGAAATCTTCATTTGGATTCCTGCACATCCTCTTATGTATATTAACTGATTAAATAATACTTGATAGTATATTCCCATTCAATTAAAGGCAGATTTTAATGATGAATGGGCTTCCAACTTGTTACAGCCAAAGCTCATTTCCATTATGTCAATTTTATATGGACTTAACCCAATACGATATCAATACCTATTATAGATAATAGGTATTATGTCAAAACTACCGAACAAAACCGAGCGAACTTTTAATAAAATTAATAACTGTTATTTATAAGTTTAGGTAATCGGTATATATTTGTTTATATCTACTTTATAAAGGCGTGGTTCGACATGAAAATACAAGGACGTTTGCCAATTAAATGTATATCCCAGAGGCATACTTCAACCCGTAATATTTGCTTACAATACGTCATATTATCGCCCTCTATTCATATATAAACTATCTAAGTACATTGTGATCAGTGTGATTACGACGCGTGCATACACCAATTTGGTGAGATAAAATTAAAGTAAATATTTAATAATATTTACGTAGTATCAGTGGATACTACAATGAATATCATTTTTATAGAGATATCTAATTAAAAAAAAAACTTAATCTGACAATATCGATAGTTTTTTTATATGTCAATAAATTCAAATTCCAATTATGATTTAATGAAACAGACTTTCACAAGTTCATTTAAATTGTCTATTACTCTAAAAGCTACCACTAATTGAGAAAACCTGAGACACTGAGAAGTACCAGCAAGAAACTCGTTGGCCATTCCTGTGTGGTGACCACATATGGGCAAATGTTGGATCGCGAACGGAATTCGTGATGGGCTGTTGAGATTTCGAATGTTCTACTGTGACATACTTAAAATATACTAATATGGCATGCTGCTAGTCTTTAGACTTCTTGGTTTCCTCAAGTATCTGCCCAGTTTTCTATAATTAGTATATGAATTTAAAATATTATTAAAATTTGGTTCTATATGGCAAACTTACATCAACCATTAGAATAATATTTTTAATCGAGGCTTAAAAAAACGATGAAAGTATTTGTTATATAACTTTAAATGTCCGTTGATTGTAAAAAGATTTAATATTTTTTTTACAAATAGCGGCTGATAGAAAAACTTCCAGCGTGCAGCTATTAAATGTAAAGGTTGTACCACATCCTTATCCACCTCATATTATGCAATTTTAAATGTATTTCAAACACTTTTCAGTTTTAGACCATGTGCCTGAATTACTTAAACAACTTTCAAATAATGATTTTTATACAAACTACAATGATGATTTAAATTTTAAATAAATGAATTATGATTGCAACGTGGGATACAAAAAAAACGCATAAATTTGCAACTGTTAAAAAGAAATGCTTTATATCGCACATGTCTCTATAGACGTGAGAGTAACTCTGCCTGTTACTTTATCACGCCTAAACCCTTTAATTATGCCAAATATCATACTCTTCCGTCCTCGAACTTTTCGCAAAATGGTTCCAAAAGTTTTCTCTTAAAGTTAATGTTGATGTAAAAATAAAGATTTCTCTTCTTCGCGAAGAGAAAACTTTAGGTACCTTTTCTCTATTTTTCAATATAGTTAATGAGAAAATCCCACACAGCCTTCGGCGTCACGAATCAATCAGAGTTATTGCAAATGGAAACGAGACGAGCAATTGCATTTGTATTATCGATATTGTTAACGATAATTTTATGGTTCCAAATAACCCACTCGGATAGATATCTCATATTCAGTCTTTATTACAATAGCAGACTATGTATAGAAATTACATAATAAAATATACTTAAAAATATTTGGCACACAATTCACGACCCTATATTTATAGTATTTACAAAATATAATACACTAAATTTATTAACAATTACTTAGGCACTTGGTCCTTTGAATTGAATTATTATACGAATATAGTGTTTTTCCACAATTATTATAAAAAAGCGTTCTATTTACTTCTTCAAGCAAAATGTAACTGCTTTTTTATCAAATACTTACTAAATATTTCATCTATTAGGGTCCAACCCAGAGTCTTATCAAATAGTCATACAATTTTCTATGTAACAATACTAACAACTAACACAAATAAGGCACAAGGACATTAAAATATTTACGAGTACATCTTCGACACTCTTACTCGAACTTAAAAAAAAATTAAATATTTTAAGTAATTTTTAAAGTACTTTTATTGCCAGACTTTTACTCGTAAAAGTTCATTTAGACTTACAAACTAAAACCTAAACTCAATCGCTTGAAGTGATTAATGAGTGGTGTAATTTAATCGATATAAGAAAATTTCTGTTTTTATGAATACTCGATAAGCTTAACAATTATACCACAACGTCCATACCACTGTATCAATCACAATTTAGTACTCCCAAATCTCAAATATCACTCGAGAACGTTCCAAGTAAATTGATATGTATCATAAAGAAGCAGATTAATAAATTAATTACTTTTAAATAAAAAGAAAACCGACTTCAAAAACAAAAGAGCGAGGAACTAAAAATCATAAAATAAATAGTACTTTCATACGATTTAGTAGACACTTACTGATGTGCTGAAGTCGGTGCCATCTGCGTCATTTAGCGAAGAACCTATTTGGTTTGGTACTTCTTCTTGAAGTGCAGTCAGCTAGTTGTTAGTTGATGTCCATTAGCGTCGATGTTTACTCGTGTGAATGGCCCATCCGTGAACTCCTTGTTGTATAAAAATAAATTGTGTATACGAGTCGACAACCCTACAAACTTCAAATGTAACATGATGTGGGTGCGACAATACCCCAACGGCGGTGGGGTTTGAACCGGGTGTCTTGCGGATTTCAGTCCATACCTTATACCGTGGAGCTATTGAGGCTCTACTCTCCTAAAACGTACTTCATTAATATTGGCGGTATTGCATATAAGCAAATGGTATCGAAATGTAAATTGCTTGTATGCGTTTATGTAATTATGTTTAATGCCGGAGCCAGACATACCTATAAGTGTTTGTACATTTATTTCCCTTGAAGACTACAAAGTCTACAACACTGCGCAACTACACAAAGTCCCCGGCTACACTACATGATCATTGAAATGATCATTTAAATGAAGCTATGTCTGGCTCCGGCATAAGCAAATGGTTCGAAAAAGCATTCTTAGCATTCTTAACTCGAAAAAAAAAATGTCAGCCTCCCCCGACCGAATATCACCCATTAGAGTGCAAACAACAAGATCGTGAAGAAAAAATGCACATGCTTTTTTGGGAAAATTAACCAAACCAAACCTTAACAAATTTTTGCCGATATGTTTTGCCAGATATTTGAAAAAAAATCTTATTTCCTCAGTTGTGAACACAACCGGAGGCCTCAAAAACTGTATTACTATTTTACTTTCATGGTGGATTTAGGTTGGAATATCGCGGCTGATGAATGCAAGTATTGGTGCCAATGGTAGTTGCGGACAATTGAGGCTATCGCATGGAGTTCAACGACTCATGTTTTGGGCGGAGGCTGGCCGCAATGCGTTTAAGGACGACGGTAAAATTTATATTTGTTATTGTTATGCCGGAGCCAGATATAGATTCATTTGAATGATCATTTCAATAATTATGTTGTGTGGCCGGAGACTGTGTAACTGTACAAAGTTTTGTAGTACTTTGTGGACTTCAAGGTCAAAAATGTACAAAGACTATAAGCTATGTCTGGCTCCGGTATTATGTATATGAACCTTATTTTACCAAACAAGAGAAAGAGATTTCATTTTTGTCGAAAAAGTGAACTCTGAAGTTGACCATGGATAATATTTATTGTTTTTTGTATGGAATAAATATTAGATATGTTTATTTCCATTTCTTTTTTTCATTTCTTTATCGGCTTAGAGATCTTCTTTACCGTCTTAAATTGTATTCAATTTTTAGTTTAGGTATTATATGTATGCCAACTAGGCACAACTACAGGATAAACATAAAAGAATGTCATGATGTTTATCTAAATATGATATCTATGGTTAAAAAAAAATATAATTTTGGTGTATATTCAAATAAATTCACATTAAAAATTATTAGTTCTTATCAAATAGAGGCTGTAATTCATGAGTCGCGTATGTACTTATAATACACATGATATTTCCAAGCGGCGATAAAGTTTACTCAATTTGTATCAAAATTAGTGAAATCTATATTTTATTTAAGTGTAAGCACTATGTATTGTAACCAGAACACTATTTAAAATATTTATTTAAATTTTAGGTATAGAATGGGACGATCGTCCAGAAAAGGTAGTGTTAATTGATCGACCATACTTGTTCTACGTCCGATGGAAAAATATAACTCTGATGAATGGCAATTTTGTTCTATAGAAATTATTTTTATCGTTGTTTTAGTATAAATTGCTAATAAAGAATTTTTTATCATTTTTGTTGTTTAATTTCATTTGAACAATACACAAGTAGAATTAAGTTCAATATTAGTGTCGCAGATAAATTAAGAATATCATATATTTTACTTATCTACGGTGTAGAACTCCTCTGCACCTGTGAATTGCGCCTATGAACATGTTGGCAAATGTCAACTGCGTGAATTGTTTTTATTGTGCCGGGGCCGGACATAGCTTCATTTTAATGATCATGTTGTGTGGCCGGGGACTTTGTGTAACTTTACAAAATTTTGTAATACTATGTGGACTTCAAGGACAAAAATGTACAAACACTTAGAGCTATATCTGGCTCCGGTATTAGACCACACGTTTAAATACAAAAAGTTTAAAAATTTAATTTTGAACTTTATTTTTATTTAAAAGTGGCGGACCCGGCAAACGTCCTGCCCGATCGTTGGCTTACTCTTACTATTGAATATATCAGCAGCGCCGATCACTCTCTCATATTTCCTAAGATATTCATATTCTGTAATGCCGAAGCTAAACATAGTTCAAAATGTTCGTATATTTATGTTCTTGAAGTCTACATTGACATGAAATGATCATTCAAATAAAGCTATGTCTGGCTCCGGCATAAGGGACAATGATATGCTGTAACGAGCAATTTGAGGTTCTCACAAAATACCGTTTTTACCACAGACCTCTTAACAAATAACTATCGGTGAGGCGCGGCTTGCCCCGGTCGACTCCAACTAGCCCGGAGTGAAGAATGAAGATCTTCCTTTGAAGCGATCGAGCATACACTCCTGACTTCCTTTCACAACTTTTTAAAGTGTTTAATAGTATACTGAATTGCATTGTAACAATAAATACTTAAAATAAATTTGAAATAGTACCAAAAGAATTATTTGAAGATGTTGAAGCGCAACAAATGTACACACACTAAAATGATACTAGAATGTAGTGCTAGTGTAGCAAAAGTCCTTAACTACAGTGGCGCCACGGTAATTCAATTCCAAATATGATTTTATTAGTAGCTTTGACAAGTGGCACAACACATTTTATAAACTGGAGCCAGACATAGCTCAGCGTTTGTATATTTTTGTCATTGAAACTACAAAGTACAACAAAACTTTGCGCAGGTACAGAAATTCCCCGGCCACATTCCATGATCATTCAAATGAAGCTGTCTGGCTGTAGCATAAAAAAACGTATGCATATTTTGAATACATAATCTGTAGTATTTTCTGCTTATCTGTAGTAACTCTGCGTGTTAAATGAAGACTATAATGAGCAACATGTCTGTATATTAAAAATGTCCGTGAAAACGACTCATAAATACTTAAATAAAGAGTACTAATAAAGCATATTGTATTGACAACACATGTAGATCAATAGCACAATCAAATTCGAATTACTCTATTCTCATTTGGCGTGCAATTCCCGTTATTTTTGCCAAGAATAAAGACTAAAATAGATCATTTTACACTGTTATTTTATTTCTTAACACATTAAATCGTCGATATCTTTTAAGACTTTTTTTAAACGTTCGAGTATCTCAGCGGAGGCGCTAGCCCTCTTCTCTGTACCCAGTACACACCCATTCACTTCTCAAAGATACTCAAACATCGTCTAAGAGTCGCCCTTAGTCATTTATGACACCAGACGTTCCCAAACCTGGACCCCTGCTAACTGCAGGGGGTTCACCATCTGTACCGTATTCCCAAATCTCAAGAAATTATCAAGATAAATCTAAGTATAGAAATTTGCGTTACAGCCGGATTCCAAGCATGAATTAATAGTTTTCGAAGAAAATGATTCCAAGATACAACTTTTTCTTTTGACATCTACACAAAGCTCAAGGAACCAATTTTCACTTGTCTTATTTAGGAAACTCCGCATTGAGAGCCGATTTCAATGACCCTTCTTTAGGAGTTAAAGTCGATGCTAATCCTGGACGTCTTAATCAAACTAATTTTTTTATTAATCAGACATTATAGAGCTATGCAAAATTTAACACGTATAAGGAAAATCTAAATATGTTGTTGAATTACATATTCATTTAGTGTTAGAGTTAGAGGGTTAGAGTTTTAATAGTTAGAACATTTCGTTGTTTAGTTTGTAAATAAAAAAAAAGCATTACAGGTACCGGTAACGGTAACAGAGTCGTGAGTTCATTGTCCTTTTCCCATCTCAAAAAACGCCTCGACGTACCTTAAGAAGATTTCACGTCAAAGGAATACGTTACTTAACTAGCACTCAACTCTAAGCACTCTATAAATGGTTTTCATATCAGTAACATACATTTCTTTTGTATAATAATTTATCTGTTATTGTCTATATGTTAATGTTTTCTGTAACGCTGTTGATTACTAATAAATAAATAAATAAATAAATAACGGCTCTGAAATGCCTCAGGTGGCAGCTGCTTTAATAGATAAATGCGGTGACGGAAAGTCGTTGCAAATTCAACACGTGTATTTTTCAAATTTTGTGAATGGAATTTCCGACACGGTGATCAATTTTTTTTTTTAATTTTGGAAAATTACTATTATAGAAACACTTATATAATTAAGACGAACGACTAAAACACGAACCAGTTAAGATTCGATAACAAACGTAACAATGCAAAGGTGAAGCGAAAATTAAAATAAACAAGATTTGTATACTTAAAACATTTTTGTTTCTTTATCTGCTTTGCGGGTGATTTCCGACATAAGTGGATTAATTTTGACAGGAATTTTACTGGCACATTTTTAAAGTTATAACATAGGCTACTCTACTTTTACCATTGATACAACAAATAAAATAATAGTAAAAAAATAGACTTACTTGAATATGATTAATATTAATATAATCATATAATTGTATAGTCGAACAAGAAATTGGTTTGCCACACTAAGGTCGATAGATAGTCGTTTGCACTTCAATTAGTTAAAAGGTTTATTTTTGCTTATTATGCATTACGTTAGTTTCTAACAATAACCTTATGTCATTAAAAACGCGAACGGAAAAAGGATAAAAAATGTTGCGATATTATTCGTTGCGAGCCACAGTATCTTATTCATCTCTTTATATCCTAACAGGATAGATAGTTTTAAATTAAAATGTAATTTGATGATTGTTATCTAATGTTGGGGGTCGTAGCTTAATCAGTAGCCGGCATTTGAGTAGATTGCAAGGTTAAGTAGCTTTTACCGCGGCCGGGGAATAGATGGGTGACCAATTCTAACACTGCTTTTTTTATTCGATCATGTATCGAAAGGCACGTAAAACAGTGGCTCCCGATTAATGTCTCTGAGTGATATTAGCCGTGAGATTGTTAATATAGAATATTTAAAGAAATCATTCTTTTGTTTACTTTCAAGTTATTGGACAATAAACATATATTGTTTTCAAACACCGACAAACGCTGTGCTAGAGCCAGGTGGTAGATTTGTAATAATAAGCTTATTGTATGAATGAGCAATGACCTGGCTCTAGCGCAGCGTTTGTCGGTGTTTGAAAACAATATATGTTTATTGTCCAATAACTTGAAAGTAAACAAAAGAATGACTTCTTTAAATATTCTATACTAACAATAGAATATACAGATTTGCATTTCTTTTATTCATCTTATGAGATTTTATTATAATTGATAGATAATTATACTGTTGTGAGTCGATTAACCCAACAACTCAATTAACCTGTGCCCCAAACGGAATACTAATTGCTCCATGTTGACTCAGACGAATATAAAATTCTGTTAGCTATTTTTTATGGACAAAAGAGCCCAATTGAAATATCATAATATTTTATTGATAGCCATAATAATCGTCTCTTGTGTATTTTCCTAACTGGACCTTTAAAAATCCGTAGTGAAAGTTTATGACGATGATGTGATAAATATGCAACTGATCAAAAAGAGATCATAGCACGGAGCGGAGTACAAAGGACAAAAAGAACTGGAAGAGGCCTTTTGGCTCAAGAGTCGGACAGAAATCTATTTTCGTTCGGTTTGTGAGACTTCCCGGTGGCCTAAACTCGTCATTAAGGGCCGGCAGCGCATCTGCTAGCCTTTTGGTCGTGCAGATGTCCATGGAAGCCGGTAGGCACTTCGGTGCCTGCTGCCTGCTCGTCTGCCCCCTTGTAACATAAAAAAGCTATCCTTTTTAATAAAAAAATAAAATATTATTATAATGTGCATAAGAATAATCCGTCTTATGTATAAAAGTTAAAAACTTGTCTATAGAGAAAGTTCTAGAATCTGCTTATAGATTAAAAACCGCTGATAAACGACAGTAGGTAATTATAAAAAGATAAATTGGTTTTCAAAAATGTTTATTTCGCGAGATTGTAAACTGTCGAAAGATAGTGAACTGAATATACAGCTTACAATGTAACGTATTATTTTTCGCTAGATTAAAATCAATCGAAGCGAACCGTTAAATTGTGCAATGATATACGACAGAACGCACTTCGCACGCTGATTGGTTTAATGTTATATGCCCTCCATCGCCATATTTGTTAGTTAATTCTATTAATTACCACGATTGTACTTTTGAAAATATATAGTACAGTATATACAATCACGCAAGATATATTTCAATCAGGTTTTTACAATTTAACGGTGACATACATATATACTTTCGGACGTACCCCTTTGAAATAATACTACAATATGACGCAATGTTAAGAATAATTTATGAGAATGATGTTCTAACTTAATGTCTTTGTTAACTTGTTTAACGTACTGTTGAAACTAATTGTAAGAATTGCTATCTTATCTGCAAATAACCCATGTTTATCGAAAGAGTACTTCCTAATTGATTTCCTACATTTTATGTTATACCTTTTAGGTTATGTTTTTTCTGTCTAAATTTATAAAAAAACTCGCGGAGGTCCTACTGCTAAACCTCTTCAATCTATCTGTTAATGCTTTCAAACCAGACTCATCAAACACTATAAGAATGAAAAAAATGACAAAAATACAAATTTTCTATAGGAGATCTTCCTTTGCGGTGGTTGAGCATATCGACCTTCGCTCCCACCTTTCATTCCTCGCCGAAAGCCTCCCACCTTGCTTTCCCACAGTACCATTTGTGGCCGATCTCTAGTTCTTATTATTATGTTATTACGAGTTCCGTATAACTGACAAAGCCACGATCACTCCAACTTCATAATGGATCATTGTTCTCACCAGTATTAAGAGCATGCGGTGACAAATTTTCAGCTTTTACAAAATACCGTACGTCTAACTGTTCAGGGGCTCTTATTCTATAACCTTCATCGCAGACGCCTTGCTAGACACAGGTTTAATGCGATTACGCTGTCTCGGATGTTACTTGTCAAAGGTTTCCAGTCCCTTCTTTATTTCAGATCATTTTCGAGGCCAATATCTCTTGTATTGGCTTACAATGACAATATAATTCCTGTAAAGACATATCTGGAGACAATATAATGAATACCCACCATCAAATTCTCTTTGTCTAGCGTACAGGATTAAATTTCCAAGTCAAATTTCTTTATTACGGTCAAGTATATAATAGAAATTTGAATCTACTTCTAGCGTTATTCCAGCCAATCACCATGGTCTGCTTAGATTGCAGATGATGTGGCTGTGGGGCGAATTAAGATGACCGAAATCCGTCTGACGTCATCCCACAAAATATCTCAATCGATGTTAGAAAATCTGTATCAGATTAACTCACCCTTCTATCATCCGGTCGCGGTAAGAGTTGCTCAACCTAGCGATCGTTTCAAATACCGGCCACTGCTTAAGCTACGACTTCCTCTTACTACTTGTACATAATCTACTCCAGTAACAATAACATACATTTATTATTTTCAATATATAAAGTAATAAATGTATTATTGTAGTATGCTGGCCCGTTAGCGCAGTGGTCAGTGACCCTGCCTTCAGCTCCAGGAGTCGTAGATTCGATTCCCACCTCGAGTCTGGGTGTATTATCTATATGTATGTATTTATATATTTCTAAAAAAAATATTTGTGTACAGCAGGCGTCCGTTACCTATAACACAGGCATTAAGTTGTCTACCTGAGGAACAGACGTCAGTGTGTCATAATATAGTCCTGTATATATTTATTTATTTTAATTATATACGTTGACCTCATGTCCGTATTTTAAACAGGATTTAACAAGCTACTGAAATTTTACGTAATGTATTCTTTATTAATATTTCAATTTAAATGTAAGAGGGAAAACATTATGCAGTGGTGTTTTAATTTATAAAAGGCTCGTAAATTAAGTAGAGTTCATATTAATATATGAATATAATACGAGGTGTAAAAGACATCGTACCGCAAACTTTGTGTTAAGGTTACATTTAATATCCTAAATAGAACCACAAAAATCATTCATCTCGGAAGTGAGAGATTACAGATATTGCCATCGTCATCCCATTCTTGAGCGAGCAATATATCGTGAAAATTGGGAAGCAATCATCAACCAAAACGTTGACGCGCAAAACAAGTCAACAACCCGCGCCGCGCTACCCCTGTTACGTACCTTAAAGTTTTATTTACATTGCGGTTTGATATAAAAATATTGAAGAATTTTCTGATTTAAAATCGCATTGAGACAAATAGTAATAATGATATTATGTAGTATTCAGTTAAAAAAATGGAAGAAAAAATTGTACATTTCAAGAAAAAACCGACGAAAAATTTCACCACTGGGGAGTCTAGAATCATATACTAAACCCATGAGATGCATATCCGGTACGATACTGCACGTTCAAATATTCTTGACCATGACATAAGAATCTTCAAGGATCTACTTCAATTCTCAAAAGCAACCGTATCGACGGTGCTTCTGGTAGTGTAATAGTTAATAAGGGTCACTTAAAATCAGAGTCAAAGATATTTTCTTAAACCAACTCAAGCGAAGTCAGGGGGAATAATCTAATCAGGATTGTACTTTTTATCATATTAATGTCCGTTTCTTTTAAGCTAGTGGTTCCCAGTGTTGCCCGCAATTTCGTCCGCATAAATATTAGGTGAAAAATTTTAGCGTGATATTATTATATAGCCTATAGGCTTCCTCGATAAATGAGCTATCTAACATTGAAAGAATTTTTCAAATCGGGCCAGTATTTTCTGAGATTGGTGCGTTCAAATAAAGTAAGAAACAAACTCTTCAGATTAATTAATATGTAGTAGATTTTTATGTTAATTTGCGCAAAATTACTCAGTCTAATACCCTTGGCGCCCAAACAAAGTTAGCACAGAATACCCTATGTGATGTAATGCGAAAAGTTCCGCCATAGAACCGCCATAATGGCCACAAAGGTATTCCGTTATTAACTTGTAACTTTATTAATTTAATGTTTAGCGAATGCGCAAACGTTTGAGTGTGCATTCTTATGGAAAGGCAGTGGCTTCAGTATTGTTTATATATGCGCATTTGAGATTTCATAGACATATAAACAAAAATTACACGGAATACCTTATGTGATGTAATTGCGAAAAGTTCCGCCACAGAACCGTCATAATGGCCACAAAGATATTTCCTCAATTACTTGTAACTTTATTAATTATTAGTAACTGTGCAAATTTTTGAGTCTGCATTCTAAATTAAAGTAAATTACGATTCATTGATTTTCTTTTTCATAAAAATATCGATACATAAATGTCTTTTTTTTCAACTTTCCGTAATGGATAAAACCTGTTAAAAAAATTAATGTGAAATGAGAGCCAAGTTCAATATATGCCTAGGTTGTTAACCTCAGCGTCAAACGAATTAAGATATAAATGGGTGCCAAGTATAATAGTCGGACCTGAAAATTATTCATAAAAACGTAAAATATTTTATAACAACCTTAAATGTCATTTCCTCCTATAACTTAGGATAATATATTTAAATCTTACTTGCCTAGCTTTTTTATACTAATTAATTATCTAAAACGGTCATGGAAGAGTTTCAAACAGCAAGCCAAATTTTCAAAAAACTAAAATAAAAAGTTACAGCTTTAAAACGTACAAATACTTCAATATAATTCATATACGAAAACTAGCCAAGTCCACGAAATTTTTGTAAATGGTACCGAAAGTTTTTTCGTTACTTATTAATATTAAGATATTGGCTCCAAAAAAGCGAAAAAATCTTATAAGATTTTCCTAATTGAACGTTACTTTAAACTACAACTTGAAATTAAAAATCTTACATAAGCTCCGCGCTCGGACGCAGTAAATCGTCTTGAAGTATTACTAGCACTTTATTTAAAGAGACCAATCTGACTTCCTGAGATTATCGCGTTCAAGTAAACAAGCAAACCAACTCTTTAACTTTATATCTTAGTATAGAGTACAAATTATAATGTTCTTTGTTTTTGTCTGTCTGCTTGTTACGGGTAATCGCCGAATCGGCTCGACTTACTTTGACGGCACTTACAACTCACAGAAAGATTAATAGCTTATGATAAGATAAAATAATGTTTATTTCTGAAAAATTTTACACGTACATCACTGAGACATTACATTGCTTATCTATAAGTTGTGTCGCTTACACTTAAAATAGGTAAAACCTGTGCTATAAGTCTCAGCAGCCTTCCATGTAGTCTATAAAATTAGCCTTATATTAGACAGATATAACTTATATCACTAAATTTTTATAAAAAGAACACCATATTAAAGATAAGTTTGCTCCAAGATGAATCAATCCAGCTTTGTATTTTATAGTTAACATGTAATTAAATTGCATTGAAATCATTTTTTGCAATAACAATTATTAAAAGATTGGTTAACTAGTTCCTTGCTGATTCTTCTCGAAGCTCATCTTTACCGAATCACGGGAAGTTTTTGTAATATATAGCGATTCAAAAGAGCTTGTAAAAGTATATCTTTTCATTTGATTAATGACTGTAAGGAAAATCATACTTATAACAGTCAACTAAACAATAAAAACGCTGCACACACATAAGCAAGCGTTGCAATTAATTAGTGGAGGGGCGTGCATTTTTAGACTGAAAAAAATATACAGTGTACTTGAGGATTTAACATGCTCTAAGACGCACCGTCAAGGTTCTGCGTTCTGCGGATTCAACTATTTTTACAGTCTCCGTCTATTAATTTACCACAAGGAAATTTTATTAACCATCTCACTATATAAAAGAAGTTCATTTATGTAATTATTAATTCCAGCCAGCCAGTAGCCTAGTTTCTTTTATGCCTCGTTATTTATTACATAAATTAAAGGAGAGAGTTGTCACATGAGTGATTGTGCAGTCATAGTAAGTAACCCAACGTTTGGGCAGAATAGCGCCTGCCAGGCCAAGTATAACATAAAATAAGTAAACAGCTTCTATTAATGTATAGTAGAGCAAGAAATTTGTTTGCAACGCTATGGTCGAATTTCCTTTGCACGTCAATTAGTTATAAGGTTTATTTTTGCTTGTTATGCGTTATGTTATTTTCTAACAATAGCCCTTGGTAAATTTTTGTTTAACTAGAAGCTGTAATCCGAAATGGTAAAGCACTTTCTCTGTCGACTATACAAACTTTAGTACGTAATTGACTTGGATCTTTAATGGAAATTGATATTTTTATAGTAAAATCCCATTATGTTTTATTTATGTTTGAAAATGTATTTTAAAATAAAAATTTTAATTAAATAAGACTAATTGATATTCTGCAATAAAAACTCTACTATCTTCTACTATTTTATGGCTATTTTATGCAACTACTGTAATAGAGAATAGATAATTTTTACCTCGTCTTAGGTATCTACAGGTATATTATTTTCTTTTTATAAGGGGTCACCTATACTACGTCACACGAATTTTACAAGTTTTAACCCCTCCGCCGTCCTTGTCACAGGTTGCCACATTTCCTCCCCCTTGCCGTGACGTCACATAATCAAGAAAACAGCAGTTTGTTTTAATTTTTTATGTAGTCGCTAAACTCAAAACTCTAACATAAACTGAAAATTATTTTATCCTATAGACTCTTTTTAAAGTACTTATGAACATATTGCACATGAGAACATTCTTTTGTAAAACATTTTTATTTCTTTTTTGCGTAAAACATACTTATATGTTTAATATGGGATTGAAGGTCATTTCAATACTTATCCAGTGAATGATCTTTTATCTCATATTAAAAAAATGTATATTTTTCAATAGAAAAAAAAATAAAAATATTTTACAAGATACTTCTCTCACGTGCGAATTCATTGCACCCGAGTGTATAAACGTTCTCTCGTATTTGTATAAATGTTGTTCACCTATGCTGTACCCTATGTAAATATTTTTGTAGTGTCAGCACCGGCACTTTCGAGCTTCAGTGCTCTCAGTCTCAGTACTTAGTCACGTGATCAATCAAAAGAAAGCTGCTCTTGTTATAAAATTGAACAGTAAATTTAACAATTAAACAATATTATATTATTAAAAATTCGTGGGTATATATTTATATTTTTATAAATCGTGGCTTTATAAAATTGAAAAAATAAAAATGTAAAAATTGAATGGGGATGTCAGTATAATTGACCGCGTTCCGATTTAAGCTGTTACCAGTATAGCAAAAGAAAAAAGGAACACCTTTACCTTTTTATGAACTTACAGCGGAGATTTATAATAATTTACATATGAAAGGGAATTGACGCTCAAGTGAAAACATTATTTTGTAATAATATTTCTTACGGCGAAGTGGCTTTTAAAACATTGCATCCTAACATAATTTTTTGCAGTGTATTGATTACTCTATATTGATATTTGGATTCCAGATTCACTATTTCATACAGATCATGTTGTTAGTGTAATTCTCTACTCATTTAAATCTATACATTTAGTTTTCATTCTATAAGTTGTGTAATTAATCAGAGGTAACGCCATGCTTGTAGCCGAATTGGGCCGGCGCGTCCGGGTACCAGTACCTCTTTCTCACATGAGATCGGCGAAATGGCTGTCCCCAAGAAGCCCGAAAAACAAACTGGGACTGTAGAAGAATTAGTAAATCAAAGGTGACAATAAAACAAAGGAGAAGATAACAATGGCACGGGCCTTTAGCCCGTGGAGTATACAGTGACGATTAATAAAAAAAAACTTTATAAATTACATTATTTTATAAAATTTTGCACGCCATCTCATGGCAGTTTGCAAAATAACTCTGTAATTAAAATCATTTTGTGAACAAAATCTGGCAAATAAATTATTTGATTTGGTTTTTTGTGTCCATTACGTGATTACAATAATTGTTATTGAACACAAAATCAATAGTATCAACTGTTGATTTTTCATTAATATACAAAACGGCAGGATTAACGGACCACAAAAAAAAATATGAAATAGTTAGTCCTATTTTTAAATAAATAATGATCAAACATGAAACGACAATTTTAATTACAATTATTTGCAACACCATACTTAAATTTCAATAAAATGGAACTAAATTAAACAAAATGCATTTATATTTTATTAATATACATTCATTTATTCAGTTGTAAACCGTCACCAAATCTAAAATTTTCTACTGTTTATCTGTCATCAGACATAGCTTCATTTGAATGGTCATTTCAATGATCATGTAGTGTGGCCGGGAACTTTATACAGCTGCGAGTGCGAGGTCTATATTACTGTAATATCAGCCAGTGACTTAAATTTAACCAGTAGTTTTTATGGACTAAAAAGTACAGTATATAGGTAAACATTGAAATAAACTATACAATTTCCTTAATCTAGAGTTAGACAAGATCCCCAAAGCAACCACCACCTGAGTAGAAACCACCTACTTCCAACATAATTGTCCATGCTTTCCTTTCTGACTATTACAGAAGACATCTTTGTGGCATACACGATGCAGCTGTCCAAAAATGAAGAGTGTGGCGCCACGACTAGAATGGGCGCCTCCTTTCGAGTCACTTGGCGACCGCGTACTGTGATGGCCATGCCACCAGCCAGGTATGACATCTTCCCAATGAAACATATAAGCGGTTTCAATGACCTAGAAATTTCGAAAAAATGTAGTAAGCGACATTCACTTATAATTAACCGGAATATGAATAATAAATTTTTAATATTGTAGCTGGTCCACTTTGACTGCTGTTGGATGGCGAGTAGGCAATAACTTTGTCTTCCGCTCCGAGGATGCGAGTTCGATTCCCGCCTCGAGTCTATGTTTATTATGTATATAAAGTATGTATTACATTTATTCATTAAAACATCTATATAGGATGTAGGATTATAGTAGGAAATACTGGAATCTGAAGGCCTTACACGTACATTTTCGATAGTTTTACTTACTTTTACGTTAGAACCGAAACGAATAAAGATTCGTGCTAACATTTTACACGACTTACATGGCCATAACGTCGAGGATTCGATACGTGCGAGCAACCTAGTTGTGTTAAACTGTAGCATTCATGTTTCATTTCACGTTCAGTTTCGAACGTAAAAGTAAGTAAAACTATCGAAAATGTTCATGCTAGGCCCTCCGAGCAAAAGTAATAGAATCTTTGATATTTCTCGCAACGCTTAGTGTGCATTCGTGCTTACTTGACGGATTCAGGCCAACGGCAGAGATAAGATTTGCAAAGGTAACTGTAAATCTACTTAATTTTGCACAGTAATGACGAATCATGCCGTTCTCGCCTCCTAAAGAAGTGGCGATAAAAGATCAAACGGTTGCTGGTAATTGAGTGAGACTGGTTGGGCTTTGGAACGCTTGAGACCTGTTTCATCAATGCTGATAAATTGCCTGATAGCCAGACGATTACTTTCTTTTGAGATAATAAAACTTGTGTTTCAAAGAATTGTATTATATTCTGCTCTTATAACGGATTTCTATTATTCTATAATATATTATTTTATAATGTATTTAATATTATATTCTGCGCATTCGGGGTCGTACCAGCGCGTTGTAGGAGAACACTCCTACGGCGCATTTTCCTATAATGTGGAATAAACCTGCCGTGTTATTGGAGTTGTTGTAATAAGCTTATTTTTAACGTTTAGTGCTTTTTACAAAATATCTAACTTAATATTCCTATTGCGACAGTTAAGATATTTAAGAAGCTTTCAAGGATTAAGCTTTTGTTGGGAGTGACCATGGCGATAGTCCAGCGGCGTAGTTTAAACGGGTAGTGGGTAGTTTAAACGCCTGACCTTCCGAATTGAAATCATCCTACTACCGTTAATCTTTGAAGGCTTCAATTTAAGTCAGACTGACGTATATGGGTCGTAATATGAGAAACAACTTAAGACCTCATTAACGGAGACGTGGATGTTGCGCGTCGCGTGCGGTGTGGCGTCTCGCGGCGTGTATACTCTATCGAATCGTAATCGCTTCTCCGTAAACGCACTCACACAACGCCATTTGTTTGAATTTGGTGCGGTGGTGTGCGAAGCGCCCGACGCGTCGCCACACGCGACGGGCGACGCCCCGCGTCTCCATAAATGAGGCCTAAATGTCTTAATAACATTTGATCTTGACGATATCTATCAAAAAATTTCGCGTATCTAAACAAGGTTGGATCGATGTGTTGTTTTAAATGCACGTTGAAAAAAAATCATTAATTATGCATATTATGTAATTCCATAAACCAGTTATTCATTACAAACCTGTTCTCATATATACGTATTTCTTCTAACGATCATTGAATAGGTCACTAGCGTAAAAGATCACGTGTGAGCGACTTTTCGAGTAATGAATTCATTTAATCATCATGTATAGATTTATAATACAGATAGCCGATTCACTTGACGCTAAATAGCCGTGTCCTAACTGAACGAGCTGCCTCGCGAGGCAGCCTCGGGCAGCAAATTCCTCGGTCAGTCAAGACGTGCATTGACCGAAGAAAATGCACATTCTCCAAACAAATAGTTGCGCGACCAACGTCCGAGGCAGACATGCGAGAGTGCCTCGCGAGTCTACTATTTAAGTTAAACACGGCTATTGACTAACAATGCCCATAGATGCTAGCACTGCCAGATAGTAAATTAGTGAGTTTCAATCTTCCTTTCCTCCTTGTAATCCCTGTTCTATGTAGCAAAAGACGGTAGCCAATGAGCAATCAGTTGTTAACTACATTCATATATGTTGCCAACAATAATGTTACTGTCAACTTAATGTTTACTGCAACTTTGTATGCGTTTCATTCCATTATTTTATTCAATTCCATTGGTTTTAATTTGGTTTGGCACTCTAATGTTTTTGCTAAAGTATATATGGAGTACTCCCTACAATACTTATAATATAATATACAGTTAAGTTTCATACAGGTCCCTAAGAAATGTGAATAGATTATCCTTCAAGTGCCCAAGTCATATAGGTAAGAAATACCAGCACACGTCGTAGTGAAAAGCCAAATTCCTATCCCAAATATACGTATATCCCCAAATACAAAAAATCATTGTCGGCCCTTGATAACCCACCGCTGGACATAGGCCTCTCTTTGCTTCTGCCACTAACCCCTATCCCTTGCCAATCTCATACAGAAATTATATACGCAGTCCTATTTGTACGACAGTAATTCCTCTTTTATACATTTATATGGATACGTCTACGAGCTACTTTTATTAAAAATAACAGTGCGAGTAATTAGTATTTCCGTCAATTCACAACTTTCGAAACCACTAAAAAGTCTTTAGTGCGTGCCCAAGCATAGAGAAAGTCGTTTGCGACTAACATGTAAAAGGGGACTTTGTATATAGTGCGTGCATTGCATAATACGAGTGATGTGCATTACGAGCCAGAACTTCAAAGAGCACTTTGCGGTTATAACCAATGGGGCTCTTCACCCGCGGAGGCTTTTAAATTCCTAAGTTTACAGTTCTAGGTGAATCCATGGGATGCTAGGATTTATCTCGCATAAATACATCGCCCCACAAGGGCGATGGCCTTTTTGTTACAATTTTAATAATGAAGAAATTTTAAAAATCTATGTCGTTTATCTAAACGACATTGGTTTTTCTATTTCCTTAAAAAACATAAATGTTACTCTTAAGAATAGAATATTCTTCTTATTCGTATATTATTCTTAGAAATTATATAGAAAGTCAAAAAGGCAGTAACTGCCTGGCATCACCACAACACACAACACTACGCTACCCCAAGCAACCCCAGGTAACATTAACGTAGGTCGTAGAAATTGCTAGTTACATTGAGTTTTATTTTCCGCTACCACAACGTCTTTCGGCGAGGTATTCTTCTAAATAATTACCTTGATCAATTATAAATAATTCGAAGCTATTTCTTAGGACAGATGGGTAATTGGTACGAGGTACCTCGACGAAGGAAAAATCACGGGTGAAGCCTCAACAACAAACGTTCCGAATCGATGTTTCCCTCGGTAATACGTGGACACTTAGCGTATGCAACAACCTGGGGTTTCCCCGTCCGAAATATACGCATTAGTTTGCTGAAAACTCACTTATTAATCAGACAAGAGCTTATTTTCTTAACGTTCTGAGACTTAACCGAGTGAGAGCGGCGCGTGTATACATACTTTGAGGATTACCAGCAGACGCGGCGGTAAGGATTTAAAACAACATTTCAATGTGAACCTCGTGCACACAAACAGGCATATTTTTACCGCGAGGTCAGTCGGTTCGAAGCGGACATCTGCATTGGCAGCTCTCCCTATCGTTGATTCGTCTGGAGTTCGATCAGTGAAGACGATGGAGGACCGACATCAGATTGCAATATTAACTTTTTATGTCTTGAAGGTCTTGTGGCGAGAGCTGCGGAAGACCAGGACTGAGCGAGGAGTGACGCAAATTTAATCATATATAATTATTAATAAAATATTAGACTCCTCATTAGCAACAATATTTTCCGACAGTCGCTGAGGTGTAAAGTAGTGTTGTACTTGGAGGTGTCTGTAACGTAGCAGTCAGTTTCGCGGATTTAACAAAGTAATTTACTTTTTGCTTCTTGTCCTGGTTCAATCAATTATCGGTATAAATATGTTTCCCTCAGCATTATTGTATATTTATCATTAGCTCGAGTGAGATCTCCAAGCCGTGCATTGGACGTGAACCCAGTATTGCTCGAAGTGGAGTAAAGACCTCGCGGGCGAAGAGAGGATTGGTTTATTTTCGCCGAACTCTTCCCGGAGATGTAAGACATATTTTTTTCATCACAACCAGCAAAATACTTAATATATTGTCCTCAATAGGTCAACGATGGAATTCACCCTGGATTGAAATTAGCAAGTACTCAAGTTCGATCCCCTACCCGTTGGGCTATTATAACACCCATCCCGACAGAAGTTTTGAACTTAATGGGAGGTCACGGAAATTCTAGGTATACCTGAGGTATTCTAACAAATGAAAATAAAATAAGAACAAAAAATGTGAGACACGAACGGGATTGCGAGTAAACACTAGTTACAAGTAAAGAAAATAACATGAAATATTTTAAAATATCTCAATTCGCAAAAGTGATTTCTCATCATACATTTTTGTGAACATGTGCTGCCCCAAATACGCGAGCGACGACTTCACAAAAATAAACCGATCGCCGAACCCTCGATCCTGGTCTAACCTCCATCGTGTACCTGCTATGAATCGGATGTCGTTGACCCACCTGGCTAGTGGTCCACGTTTAATTTACTCTTAAGTCACGTAATACAGTGAGTTCGAGGTTTGGGAAAATAGCACCTGAGTGTATATCTACCCGATATACACGTTTCCCCCACTTGTTAAGAGTCTTAACAAAAATCTTAGGACAACTTCCCAAGATAGCGCAATATTTTAAGAACTCGATAACGTTGTAGAGGTCTCCCCAGCTCAGCTCAGCTTCGACACGCGACGGTTGTAAGTCTGTCAGTTCCCGCGACCTGCTCTCGCCGCTAATTCCAGGATCAAATATCAAAGCGACCAAATCCCGCGGCCGGAGTCTGAGTGCCCGTCTCTCAGAGATTGCTTTGTTTTTTAAGATAACAAAGGAGCCCGACATTTTTTACGTGTAATGCTATATCCTTAACTGTTAAAAACGGGAGAGATGTACACTTCACCGACCAGCCTAATTAATAATAAATTCATTTATTTCTGTACTTATTTTTTAACGATCTTGTTACAGTCTGTTCCAGTGCGGAACCCCGTACCAGCACAAGGATAGGACAAAAATTTACCAATGGAACCTTTTGCGACTTTTTTTATCTTTCTTTACAAGGGGCAAACGAGTACCGACGCCCATAGACATCTGCGTCACCAGAAGGCTGGCAGATGCGTTGCCAGCACTTAAAGAAGGATTTGGGCCACAACAATATCATCACTTCACGTCACAGCAGTAAAGGTACTGCTACCCGGATGCGCCCAATTCTGGTGCAGAGCAAAGTAGTGCAAGAGTGGCGCTACCCCTCATTGTGACTTTTATCTAACTGCTGTCGTAACGTTCACCAGAGCGTCAGTCAGACCTGGAGGCTGGACGACTCTTGTAAAACGTGACTCTCTTGGTAATCTAAGCCCTCTGATCCAATTTTCATTAAAGTAAATGAGTTCATAGTATTAAGTTCCGAGCACTTTTATTCCAGTCGTGTATTTAAGTAGATTTGCGTAAAAACTGAACTATTTCTTCATTTTCTATGGATTACAAATTCGTGGGCAAAATCCTGTTAATCAGCCGGCAGTCCAGCACGCAATAACGTAAAGACGAAACTTGATACTCAAATGCACTACGAGGAATTTCAGAGGCCGTTGATAGTGTGCGTAGAAAAAGTTATCACCTGTGTGATAAAAACAACATTCCTTTGACGCGGACGTGACGGATGGCATCCTTGCACCGATTACATTTTCTCAAAAATGCATATTTATTTTCGGGTTCCCTAATACAGTAAAAATGTCAGAATTTGTCACACACACTCCCATGCCGATTAAAGATGGAACTAACGAATTCCTTCAAAACACATAACACTAACTTAAAGTCTGAAAAAACATGTATGAACCCTTCAGAACTTAGGTTTTTAATTGGTGCTGTTGAGAGATGACTCAGATATGAGGTGGGCTATGGTTGAGTCGTAGACTTTAAAATCCAGAGAGACGAAGTTATAATACCTTCCATTCATTATTTTTTTACGAAAAATCATAACATTTATCGTGGTATGTTGGTGGTACTTTAAACACAATGATCTCGAACTTTACATTATTATAAAATAGACAGCTACGCATATATGGGTACGAACCCTGACCCAACCAAACTTTCGTTGCACTCACTCCGCACAAGGAATATTTTTAAATATAGGGAATATTTTATATCAATACGTAGAATGTTACTGGTGGGGGAACTATGATAACTGTCAGTCCACTCCTGCATAATATTAAACATATCTTAAATAGATAATTCTAGTTTATTTTGAAAGTAACAAAAAATTTGGCATCTTCTACTAACGGCGTATTTATATACCATTTTGTCCCGAAATATCTGCTGCCAAACGACAGAAAGGACACTTTTATTTAATATTTTAATTTTGTTATGGTATCACGCGCCAAGATTCAAATTATCATCCGACAATACACACAGACATACTTTTGATGAGAATATAATATGCAGGTATCCCCCATGCCTCACCGCTCACCCGCGCCCATCACCGGCCACATGTCTGTAGCCGACTGCTAACAGTTCTAGTGCACTTGTAGTGCAGCAGCTTTAGTATTGTCCTAACTTAAAAATTTAACATTCTCAATGCACAGTAACAAGTACGCCTCCTATAATGTGTCACTTTCTCTAAAGGTTAATTTTTGAGGTAAAAGTTTACCTATTTCCATCCTAAAAATTGCATCGTTATTTGCATAATCGTTGGTTAGTATAAAAAAATGAAATTTCCCCTTTATCCTCCATTTAAAGTAAATATAATATGTTGCGATTTGAAATTGTAACCTTTAAACCGTTTGTATGCGTTTAGAGAACAAAGATTATCCGAGTTATTGCTACTTTATTTTATATTGTGATTATTTTTATCTCCTTTGTATAAAAATAATAATAAACTACCATCATTAACAAACGAACTCTCAGCAAACCTATTCTTATACTCATTCGATCTTGGGTGTTTATAAAATTAACTGTTTTTTTTTTAAATACTGTTCATCACATTTGCGAATAACTCTCACAATTGTATAAAAGTTGACGCCACTTGTTTAAAAATATATAGTAAAATATTCATTAAGCGAGACGTTTAATGTAACTCGCTTAACCGGGCGTGATAGTAGAGTGCAACACTTGCATTTAAATTATTACAAAGAAATGTGATCCTTGACTTAATGAGAAAAAAGGTTAAAATGTCGTAATGGACTTTATTGTATAAATATGTATAAGGAACGAGCGAACGAGAGGTTTTAATTGTGTTATGCGTATTTTATATGTATATTAATACAGATGTGAATCGGAAATAAAGGAGGAATTGATATTATTGTGAAGTTATCCACCTTCAGCACTATGGAACTCATTATGAATGAATTTACTATCTTTGGTAACTTACATTTCCTTTTATAGTACACTGCAGATGAAAAACAAAAACATATCTTAAGATTATTGAAGTCAACCACGGACGAGTTTCATTTATTGATGTATTATGTCGTTTGCCCTTTGGAATCAGAAATTGTTGGCTTTACTTTAGAAAAGTATTTGTTTTATCAGCTGGAAATGCAAACCCTGTGTTGTCGTTTTATTATTAACTCGTGTTGCTCTTTTGAGAATCTGTAGGTATTAAATATTTTTATTAATATCGACAATAAATGTAAAAGCAGTAAACAAATTTTATCATTATCATTGAACCATTCAGTGACCATTACTGTTTTATTGCGAAGGAAACTGTAAATTACGGAGTAACCGTAATATTATCAAATCTTAAATCAGTTCAACTAAACATCAGACCCTACTGGCAGTCAATTCTTCGCGATAGACTTTCCATCGTCTAGTTTAACGATATAGTAGCTTTGATTTGAGGTCAATTTAAACACTACACAGCCTCGAGTAAGACGACGGCCTGTATCTAACTTTCATCGAACCCTCGCTAGTTTACACATCTGAACAATCTTAAGTTTGCGTTAATTTGTGGTGTTATTTATGCTCTAAATAGCAGAGAAAGTCTTGCAGTGGAAACACGCTGACAAGACAAGTTATTTCACTGGTGGGTCAAACAGGGAAAACTCAGGATCTGACTCGTAAATTTTATATTCACTTCGGACACTATTTGAGATATAAATATTCATAATCTCAATATTGAGGTACGTGATCTCTATTTCTTAAAGGTCTGTCTCCGTAGTTGACCCCGAGTCAGTTACTCTGACCACCGTGCTGGCCGCTCGTCCTTTACCCCTTGGTGTTGACGACAACGACCAGTTTTTCTAGATTGCTACCTCCTCTCGCTATATGAATAATTTCGGTGATTAAATCTATATCTATACTAATTTGAGTAAAAGTAAGAGCAGGTATTTTGTGAAAAAGAAATAAGATCCTTTTTAACTATATATTTGAAACTCGGAGCTTCTAATCTAGCTAAAGTAAAAAAGCGATAAACCACAATAAATTATCTATACTAATTGTATCGCTACAACAATATCTGTTCGTGCCAGTACGCGGCCCGCGGACTGTAGTTTATAATAATTCCGCCTCCCGTAACAAGTTTACATCTCAATACGAAGTAACAGGTAGAAGGTGTGCTTTATATGCGACCGGTGGAATGCAGGCAGAATTATACTAATACGGAAGAAACAATACACAACAAATATTTAAGTCACTGTACTTAATAAAATACAACAAGCCCCAACAATATTTTTTTAATTAGAGAGAGTCCTGTTTTTTTCAATGTTAAGTGATTGATGATAAATTACAACGGCGTAAAGAAAAAGCAACGATAATTTATGGTAATGGTTATTAATAAATATGCCATTTAATGTAGTTAATAAATGACAAAACATTCTTATAAGATATACTATGATTTTGAAAACTAGAGTTCGCATATAATCAAAACGGTACCACAAGTTTCTGCTTCACCTATTAATATACGCGTCAACTTAGGTCACTTTGAATTTATTAAAAGTAAGCTCTTCAGTTCCATTTACAGCAGAATTATTGAAGGGAGCAAAAACGCACGACCAATTTTAGACTGACGGCCGACGGACGCAAGATGGACGCAAGACAACGATCGCCAGGTGCTACACAAGTAATACTAATCATATTCTACGGATTTCTACAAAGTAATATTCTTAAAATAATTTAGCAGGTTTGTGATCAACATAAGAAACGCAAACGATGTGTGAAGCTGCGAATGTTAAGAGAGGACAATAGCGACGAATATCAGACTGTCGTCTTAATTACACGCTTTGATTATAAATTGTAGCATGATTTTTTTTGCTTTGAAAATGCCTTTTCTTTCTATGATATATTGACTTACTGTTACTAATAAGACTGATTATTTTAATTTATAATTGAATAAAAATATCTCCCTCCACCATGTTTCATAAAAGATATATTTAGTACTTACTGTTAGCTTTTGCAAGCTGTACTCGAGTACCGCGAGCTGGTTAGCGCACGATAGAGCGCCCGCCCCCTTTTATAGTCGATACCATCTCGTGTCTGAGGAGAGATTGGTGTTCTTTACGATAGCGTGTGTATGGCTTTATATTCGCTAACGGGCGATCCATTACACGTCTCTCATTATATAAAAAGGGGCAAACGGGCTGACTGTTTACTAATCCTTTAAAGCCAACTCCACTATCAAAATCCTCGCAAACACGTTTAATAAATGAGAATGCTCTTTTATTGAGGGTTCCCAAGTTGTATCGGTTTGAAAACACCTGAGCTGTCAGTTAGTTCCACAGACACGAAGGGTTAAAAGTGTGAAAGGTCAGACACTGCACCAAAACCACATGGCTCTACATTTTAAGACAAATATTCTAGGACCACTCCTCATGATACATGCTGTAAAAATAAAGAAAATTTTTACAGCATGTATCATTAGGTCGGGAGGGGGATTTCTCTCAAAATTTCTGCGAAAACAAACATGCATTATGAATTGACTGCAATCTGGCAGGTACTGGCTGAGGCAACCGGTGACGTACTCTGAAAATTAGGAGACCCGACGAAGGAGCGCTTTGCATCCTTTTCAGCGTCCTGTCGTCTTTTCTGAAATCGTGGCTTGGTTGGTTGGTTGGTACCAACAAGATATTCGATTACGAAAACTTTCTAGACCTACTAGATGTCATTATACTATTTAAGCCAGTTCGAAAGAAACTGATGTGAAATATTCAAAGGATTCTTTGTTTTTAATAAGTTATTTATTTTTAAAATGTTCAGAATAAAATAAATAAGCAAACTCGGTTTACGTTTCGTTGCCCTAAGTTTGTTGAACTTCTTGTGTATCCATTCTCTGCGAGTCGCTCTCGATGGTGCTGGACGAGGACTCCGTGGAGGTCTGACCCTCGGTGGAGTTGTACGCCCACGCCTCCACTTGGAACCGGTACGTGTGCATGAACGTGAGGACGGGGACCAGCACCTGCAAGTTGTCGATCGCCTGTTTATGCTCGCTTGCTCTGCATAGCATAGTTCATTAGTTGCCAAATTTACAGGTGTGTTTAATATTCTGAAAAGTTTCGTAAATTCAAAATCAGATAAACGTTTCAAAGATTGTCACGGATCGTTAGATACTTAGACTTCGGAGCGAAACTCTCATTGTGCGATACCGAACAATTGTCAGATAGTACTCAAAAAGAATATAACAAACGTGATGATTACGTTGCTATAAAATTCTAACGCATCTTCTAGACAAGTCACTATCCGATCGCAGTCTAAAGTTTTATTCTTTTTCTTTTCTTTTTTTGGCTAGAATCTTATCATGTGCCTCGAAGAACATACCAGAGGCACTAAATAAGCGTGGCAGCCCCATTAGAACCCTTATACTCTAATGTGAGCGATTAAAGGTTGATAGATATATAGATAGAAGATGAACTTTAGCACCAATACGCTATCGAGGTCGTAAACCCGTATTCCAATTTTATTTATAAAACTCCAACCATAAATGTCCTCATTCTTCTTTGTAACATTAAGGCATCGAATATCGAATAAAGGACAGAGACTATTTCAAAAGAAGTTCTATTTAACGTTTACAGAAAATTTCTATTTTATTCTACAATAGTTTTAGAGGGCACCTTAAGAAATCTATTAGTGAAGTCATAATTCTGTGTCGTATAAATCGATTAATACCTCGAAACGCGCACGCGCACGAAAAAGGGTCACGTTCCGCTTGAGTCAAGCATGCAAGCGAGAGCGCGGAACAAGCTATAGGAAGGCACGATCGTAAAATTATCGTCCGTAAAGCGACCTTACAGACAACCAATGTTTTTTTAAGATAATTAAATACCTAATTGCGAAATTGTTGTGCAATTAATTTAATTGCTAAATTGTGCATGTTTTGATAGTATGATTACCTTTTCCCACTCCTTGTCGGGCACGTCCAGCTTCTTCTGCAGGCGGTCCTTCAACGCCTGGAAGGGCTCGTGGGCACTACAATACAGTGCGATGTGATGCGATGCAATGCAATACTATGCAATACAACACAACAAAACACAATACAATACAGTACAATACAATACAATACAATACAATACAATACAATACAATACAATACAACACAATACAATACAATACAATACAATACAATACAATAAAATACAATACGATACATGTCAATACTAGATACATTGTTGTAAAGCAGTTTATCGAAAAAAAAAATAAAAGCTCCAAAAAAGAAGGTCCACAGGGGAATAAAAACGAGTCTTGTCTGAGTGTAAAAGGGTTAAACGAAGTTTGTTTGGCGGAGTTGCGTAATTTGGGTATATTTAACGTTACTTTGTGGCTGGTTATTTATTTTTTTAATTGAAATAGGATCGAATCTGCAAGAATATAAATATATCTATCGTGGGCTTTTTGTAGATCTATTTAAGATAAATATATTTTCCTTAATACACTATATACGTGTACCTCTAACGGTTTTCGCAGCTCACAACAGAATAGCTCGCAGATGGTAGATTCTTTTGCTACTTGCTTGACATTTATCGTTTTATAATTCACATATAATTAATAACCTATGTGTTAGAGAGACGAATTTCTTAGCATTCCATGGATTCACCGTGCGGGTGCCGGGTCCATCGCGTTGCAGAGGAAGGAACTTCCCGCATAAAATGGTACGATATACATAGAAATAAAAAAGATTTTTTGAATGATGAGATGATAAAAAGGTTGTATTACAATTTGCGAATTTGTATGATTTTAGTTCCAGAACTTAATATAATGCGCTAACAAAAATATAATTCAGGACGTATCGCACGCTAATCATACACTGACCTAACTCAAAAAAGTTGATTTTTGGGAAATGAACAAAACACTTTTTTAGTCATATACGACTTATTCGGCTTATAATTCGATATAACCGGCATTATAGATATATGTTATGTTATTTAAAAATAGTTAATGAAGTGATGAATGATATAGAAATGTTATGGAACGGAACGGGAACGGAAACGGAAACAGGAACGGCAACGGGAACGAGAACGGGAACGGGTACAGGGATGATATAGGATAATAGAAGTAAATAATAAGAGGCAGAACATAGTCTGCCGGGTCCGCTAGTTATAAATAGATTGAAGTGCCTTAAATAAATCAGATATAAAAAAGAAATTCCATTAATTCTCACTAAATAAGTACAGTCAATCTATACTAACATATAAAGCTAAAGAGTTTGTTTGTTTGCTTGAATGCGCTAATCTCCTGAATTACTGGTCTAATTTGAAAATTTTTTTTCAGTGTTAGATAGCCCATTTATCGAGGAGGGATACAAGTCTAATTTGTGCGGTACTTTGCATCCTGCTCTGCTACTGGTATATTGGGCTTGTCCAAAAGTACGAATTGCCACCAAGTTTCTATTTGGTTCTTTAGGTATTCGAAAGGTAATCGAAATTTATCCAAACTGTGGTTGACTTTAATTACATATATTTGATGGTCTATTTGTGTTGGCTTATTATAAACTATCGGTGCCATTTTAAGAAAAACTATAATTGTGCAAAGTATGAAATTTTGCACAATTATAGTTTATATAGAAGGAGGAAGTAAATTATTAAAATAAAACCACATGCACACTAATGCCAAACGATTTACACACACATGTATTACAATGGTAAGAAATATTGCAACTTAAGTACGCAAGTGCGCAAAGGCGGTCTTATCGCTTAAAGCGATCTCTGACACACAACCTCGTCAAGAGAGGATTTAGGAATCGGAAAAGGTGGTGCTAAAAACAACTAAATGTATAAAAGTAAAATAATATACATAATAATAAATGAAATACACATGAACATAGGTGATGATATATATAAAATAAAATAACTACATAGATTAACATAAATGTTAATCATATATATGATAAATATATATGTATAAATACATAAATACGACCTTTATATTAATAGAAATCACAAAGTGGACAAATAGTATTTTTTCAATTACGGTGAGAAAGTGGTACTCGTTGTAAATTGTTTCTTTCTTTCTTTTTTTTTTAATAAACTCGCTTCAGAACGTCTGTCACGCCGGAGCCAGACATAGCTCAAAGTGTTTGTACATTTTTGTCCTTGAAGACCACAAAGTACTATAAAACTTTGTACAGTTACATTAAGTCCCCGGCCACACTACATGATCATTCAAATGAAGCTATATTTGGCTTCGGCATCAAACGAACACTTCTTTCTTCTTTTCTTAATTCTTCTGAAAATATCGTGGACGGATAGAGTCTCCAACGAAAGGGTTTTGCAGAAGATCAATAAAAAAGTGGAAATTCTTACTTCTGAAAATTTCGAAACAAAAATAATCCTATACGAATGAATACAATTGAAGTGACTGTTTTTGTATCATAGAAATAGAATTTATTTGTTTGCCTTATATGCTACAACAAATAATTTATTTTATTTAGGCAACCGCACAGATTACAATATTACATCATTTTACAAATCCATTACAAAAGATTTAGTACTTATTGTAACCCTATAATATGGTAGCACACATTCTGTAAAAAATAACAAATGACCATGAATACAGTAACTATTAAAAGTAAAAAGCCAAGAGCGTGTCAAGACACGCTTATATTTCTATATAATCAGATACGAAACCCTTCTGTAAATATTTAGTTAATTTTTCTTTTTCAGCTCTAATGAGATTATCGTCATGTGGAACAGTTATATCAACAATCATTGATTATTACTATTAATTACTATTATTATTAAAATAGCAGTAGGAAGTTTTCCACACTTTTAGCCAAACAAGTTAATTGCCGCCGTCCAACTCGTAAACTACCAAGAAATACAACAAACAGCCTACCACTAAAATAAACAAGGAAACCCGTCAAATGAATCATACACAGCCTTCGTCTTATCTTTTACGAAACGCAAATATCCTTCTAAGACAATACGCAACTTTACAAATAAGTTGCCCAAACGATGCTCACAAATAACATAAGTAACGTAATTTATGTCACAGCGAATGCAACCGAAACGTTTATAAAACAGAGTTCGTTTTCGATTGTTGCTTGACCGGAAAATCGAGCAACAGATATTTTTACAGTACTCGCTTATTGTATCTTTATTGTTCGGAGTGAACGTAAATATAGGGTTTTTATTGTGTTTACATATAGGTGCGTCCAAGGCGTGTGGTCGCCTCCCAGCGCGGTACATTTGAAGGGCCTTCCGCCCCTTATAGAGTTACAGATCACTATTTATAATTTTAATGAATTCGTAAAGGGATTCCGGGGCAAAGCGAATCATTATGTAGCAATAAAACTATCTCACGTATGGACCAGAATTATATATTTTTTTGATTATATGATTAAAATTACTATAGTAATAATTGGATAATCATTCAATGTCTGGAATAATAGCTAAGATGATTATTAATATGATTTGGTTTACTTTTTTAATACGCCTTCACGCCACAGCAACGAAAATATTAAAAAAAAAAATTGACTCAATTTCAGGAATGCATAAAAGTACGTAGACTACCGTTCATCTCGAAAAAAGTACCAATCTATATTAATATATAAAATTGAAGAGTTTGTTTGCTTGAACGCGCTAATCTCAAGAACTGCAGGTCCGTTTTGAAAAAATATTTCAGTGTTAGATAGTCCATTTATCGAGGAAGGCTATATAGGCTATATATCGTTTTGCTAAAATTTTTCACCTAATTTTAGGCGGACAAAGTCGCTGGTAACAACTAGTCTAAATTAAGGCGGAAAAAAAAAATTGTTAATTGATTAAGTAATTGTTTTAAAGAGGAAAAAAATTAATTGTTTGTTTGCATTTGGTAGGCTCTGAAACTAATGGACCAATTTGACAAATTCTTTCACATTTAGAATTCGATATAACCTGATGAACATAGGCGATAGAATGTTTTCAAAAAAGTTAGAGATCCTTATGAAAACTTCGATAATGATTCATACACACAACTATATTAACATTTAGAAATTGGAAGTGAAACAATGCCACGAATTCACCGCAAACCACGAACCACCTACCAATTTCGGAGCACAGCACGGAGGTCTATTCTGGCGTTCGACGTCAAAAACGATTCGCACATAAACAATCATCAGACATCTCGAGTGAATTCGTACGAGATAAAGCTATGTCTACATAGTAGTAAAAAGTTTGTTTTGCTTTCATTGAAAAAAACCAATGGAATTACGCTAAACTTTTATATGTATTTTAATACAAAAACTATATAATAAAATATTAACAACATAAAACATTAAACAATATATTATATATGTACACACACACACACATATATTATATATTATACTTTTTATAATTAACATATTATACTACCTATGAATCATTGTATATAACATTACTTATATACAATGATTCATAGGTAGTATAATATGTATATAAAAATGTAACACGCATTTTTTAAATATATTAATTTAAAGAAGGAATACAAACACAATCAAGGGTCGAAATTTGTAATTAATCTTGTATTTTTTGTGACTTAATAAAGCAATAGAATTCATTATCAGTAACCATGCCTGTCTATGAAAAATGAGTAGGTGTTTGGAATCATGTTAGTAGTCTACCAAGATGGCTTTTTTTCTTGAAGAAAAAAAAATTTACAACGATATATTTATGTATTTATAGAGATAAACCAACAGCATATAGAAAATACGTTTAAAAACATAATTAATTATGATTACATTTCCATTGTCAACGCTATTGCAGATACATACAGTATTTAAATACATTCTACTGTATAAAGTTCAAAAAGCAGAAAGCATTTAAGAATGTATTGTTATACTAATGTAGCTAAAAATGCACCAATATCCAGAATGTGTTGCGAATATAACCATTTGTAACATGTATCACAGGAACTAGACATATTTTGTGATAATCTAGCCAAATTCAGAAACAAAATTTGTGAACTGTTGAATTAATTTTTTTGATTTAAATCTAAAATTGTTATATCTATTTGTAGCTTTTTTCTTCTACCTATTTGTTTATCTATGTATGAATATTTATGTAAATTATGAATAGAGATGTTCTCTGGCAATGTTGTGTGCATCTATAATTGGTGCATATATCAGAATTTTACCTTATCTAAGTGTGTCTTTGTAAAAGTTTAATATTTGTGCTGTTGATGTACCTTAATAAACGAATAAAAAAAATAAAAATAATGTATAATTATAATTTTAAATTAATCTTCAGTGGGTTCTACCGTTATTTCCATATATCAATGAGCAATAGTAATGTTGATTACAATGTCAATATTGTATTTGGATCCCTGTAATGGAAACTTTTAGTCTTATATCTAAAAGTTGTAAGAACATACATTCCAGTAAAAGGGCTTATTATTCAACAGAACATGCTGATAGTTTATCTTGTATGTATGCGATCTGAATTCATTAAGTATACTGATTAATTTTTACAGTAATTCATTATATAGATATATATTAACAACGTGATAGAAGCCACACTGGTACAGTCTGCAAAATTATCTAATAGGTAGTCGAATGAAATCTTTCCTGAATTTTAATGATTTTTTCTCATGACTGTATGGACAAAGAGAAGATGTGTTTAATATTTCTAAATATGTATAATATTATGTAAAAAATACGTATAATATTTCTATACCTACATTCCTTACTCACATGATAATTTAAAATTAATGTAATGAATCTGTATGTATAGCAAGCAAATTCTATATCTATCACTCTAGAATACCTGTAATTATTTTGTGTGGAATGGATGTGAGTTTTATGAATGACTATTGAGAGAAAAAGCATTGAAGAGATGAGTGTCGAGTGATGTGTTAGGTATTTGGTGGGACGAGGTGGGGCCCCCGATCGAAAGTCGGTACTTCGCGAATGCCTTCTGTGTAAAAAATACAAACTCACGTTCTGATCACATGTGATATGAAATAAAGGTGATTATGGGTTACACAATGCACATTACCTTAGACCATTGATTCACTTTTGAAACACGTACCAAATTAGAATAAAGAAGAAAAAAAATCTTTATAGTGATTTACATTTGCACATAGACTTTATTATTTATCACTTCGAATTTTTTAATAATTAAGCTGTATAAAGTGAACCATTGCTCTGTTAAGAATAAAACACAATGCAAATAATCGTACAATGATCAGTGATGTTAGGGGACAAACTTAGAGTAAAGAAGTAAAAGGAAATGCAAACATCAGAAATATGCGAAAAATATTAGTTTTCGTAAACCATCTTGCATATAAAATATAATTGTGCAAAATTTCATAGTCCTCGTATGAAAATTAACACAATTACGTTCGTGCAATTTTCTTAAAAGCCGAAAGTTTAGCATAACGTTTCAATATATAGATGTAAAAATATAATACATTCGAAATATATGCACACATATATTCAAAATTCTAGTGACCCTCAGACATTCTTTTCTGAACAAAATATCTTCCAAGCCAATGACAACGTTACTTATAGTCCAAATGTGAATTTTAACTACAGTCCAAAGGAACAATTAAACCTAGAATTACTTATACTAAGAGATCCAGTTTACCTTCCCGCAAAGGCGTCCAAGTCGTCGCGCCACCTCTTCCTCGGCCTACCCGGTCCACGGCGGCCATTGGTGGGAGCCTTGATATAAAAAGAAAAAAAACAATTAGATGTACAGAGATGTCGATAATAGTATCAGTTTAGCGAGTTCAATAGTTTATCGATATCTCAAAAAAAGTCCAACTTTATATCTTTAAAAACTTCGAAAATTGTATCTATCGAGTGAAATGGCAGCCCTGCCGCGACTGCAGTGCTCCCATCGCATCGGCCGTTCGCCGCGAAGCCTGAAGGCTCTCAGTCACCTGCCGAGTACAGACCGCGTAGCGCGCCCACGGAACAGTGTCTGCTGGGTCCGCTAGTAAATTAATATTTTTTCAATCGCAAATCAATTTAAGGGTATCGTATATCACAACAAAAAAGATTACAACTTAATTAAATCATTACTATAAAACTCTATGATTAGAAGCATCATAGAGTTTCTCCGTAGGTACGTTGTTAGTTACAAATTGACACAGTAAAAGCATAGTAAAGCCAGCGTATGGATCATATTTAATATTCAAAATTATGCAACAATAAACAAATTCGTAGCTGATTACTATAATAATGTGGGTTGATTATCGAATAATGTGTCAGAAATGCGGGCACTTGGCCGCCGCCCTACCTTTGCGAGTTCAATTCAAAACAGTATTTAAATGCCTTAATACAATTAAAAACATGAAAGGCATAGGTTAAACGACTCGGGGGTAGCCGGTGGGCATACCGACAATTTTTTTGACGCAAATCGTTATTTGTGTATAGTTTTTTATGAATGAAAATTATTCAAAAGAACTTTTGGGAATTGTATAAATAAAAGCAGTCCCCACTACAATATTTAATAATTATCAGTAAATTAATTTATGATTTTTTTAGACCAGGAAAAATCTCACTATTTATTTTTCTTAATTACAGTACACAAATTTCATTTTTTATTTCGCCACCAAACAGGTTACAGTTCGCCATAAAATATAATTTCGATAATAATCAACATCTTATTGATTATTATCGAAACATTCTTGCAGAGGTCGTTGTGACATGATATAGGTTGTGACCTACTATTATAAATACTTACTAAAGGTAACGATTTAACGAATTCACTCCTCATTAGCACTCAAAGTCAAAAATGTGTATAGACTTTTAGTAGTAAGTATCTAGTACTTATAACCGACAAACGTATAAGATTTTTTAAAAGTTTTTTTTAAAAAAAGGACAAAATTATTAATAATTTTGTGATAAAATTTACAAGCTAAGTTGAGGAAGTAGGGTAGAAGCCACAACAAACTTTGTTGGGTATTTTTTTGTATAGATGTTAATTCCGATCACAATGCAGCGTTACTTGCACTTTTCTAATGACAAAGATATCGTTGTAGCGTTCCCTTAAGGCGAATACTGTTTTGGAAAACAATGAATTTATATACATCATAATAATATTTGATTAGCGGAACAAGTTGCTTTCTTTTTTGAAAAATCTATGTAAAATTCATTGTATACCTCCAATCTATATACAGATAAATAAAAGCAAAAGGTCAGCTATTAAAATTCTCGATATCCGCCCGACGCACAAAGATGAAATTTGGCAGGGAGGTAGTTTATACTTAGTAGACATCCGCTACAAACGGATTTTCCGATAGAATTTGTCATTCTATTGTAAAAATGTAATCAAATGACGTCATTCCAACAACTTTATTGTCTCTCTGCCAAACGCTATAAGATATAAAAGTTTTTCATCCATCTCTATGCTATAACAAAACAATAAAATGCGTAAGAATGCTACTTCATCCGAACGCTGCAAAGATAGTTAACAGGCGTAGAAGCCTGTTCGTTGTATAGATCAAGAAAGTGCTTTACCATTTTGGTTGACAGTTCCTAGTCAAAGAAAATTTTGCTGAGGGTTATTGTTAGAAATTAACGTAATGCATAACAAGCAAAAATACGCCTTATAACTAATTTACATGCAAACGACATCCTTACGACATAGAACATAATAATGTACTACGGAATTGTACATCTTAAAAATATCTATAATAAAGTCTGTCAGAGCATATGTCTATCTCTGACAGACTTTATTATATAAGTCTATATAAGTACTTAGGAAGTATAGACCACAAAAATAATTTTTATCTTTTACATATTACAAAAAAATAATGAACTATTTACGAAGCTGTTTTAAAGAATACCGTATTAATCTTTATCCATTTAAATAAGCTAGATACTTTGTACATATTACACAGATCACAATTGTCTTTTACAGCATATAATTAAAATTAATATCATAAAAGATATGACAGATTTTAAATACTCTTCAACGTATACCGAGAAACAGCGACCTTCAAACTACCATTACCTTTATTCATCGCGTACATTTTAACTATCCAAGTGTCTAAATAGACAAAAAAGGTGTCTAAATTGAACATTAAATAAACTTTAAGTCGGGACAAAAAAATTATACAAGTTTTCCGGTAAAAATCATAACTATAATTTTAAAAAGCAACTGTGGGTTTATAATTATGATCTGTGTTATCAATTACACAGGGTCATTAATTTTTTTAATTACTAACCGGACCAACAATCGCTTTACAGATGAAGATTTTTTAAATATTGAACTGAATGTAGTATAACAAGATCATTAAAGTAGTGACTTAGGTGAACGGCCTGCACGTTTGCCCCTTGTTATATAATAATAATAAAAAAGATTTCTATAGGGTGGAGGTGTATCTCACGTCAGGAAACCCCACATGACGAACGAGAGATCTTCCTATGAATTGTATTTGAATAATATGCATGCGCGTTTCATTCCGCACTCAGTGATGTGCGTTATGCGTTTTCTAATGTTTATTCATCGCTACACCCATCAATCTTTCGTCGCCATTATTGACTTAAATGACATCCGTTATTTATCAATCAAGGCGCAAAGAGTATTTTGATTGCTGAAAAAAGACATAAAAAGCTATAGATTAAAAAATAAACTTTATATGTCTCAATGATTTAGAAAAAACAGTTTTTTTTTAACTAAACTAAATCAAACATTTTTCAATATTGTTTCTTTTTTTTTTTGCTATTTCTGTTTTTTTTTTAAGTTTTTCATAGAAATATTTCAAATGGTATTAATATATATAACTAACTATACCCCGTACGCTGTACTGCGTATGCCTTATCATTTAAGGGTGTAATGTATAATTTATGACCGATGCTCAGTGCACAAAAATTTTCATAAGAATCTGTCAAGCCGTTTCGGTGGAGTTTGGCTCCACTGTGACACGAAAATTTTTTACATCAGATATTTCTTGGCAGATTTGAGTTGAGGTAACAAAAATATATAATAAAAAAAATGATCTTAGAAAACGACAATATTAGTTAAAAATGAAGGATTTCAATTTAATACATCTTTGTGGGGTTGTACAGTGAATGTATAAAATGGAATTTAAAATAATTACAGCCGAAATTTACGGTAATTAGCTGCTATCTAATTTTGTAGGTCTAGACTTCTCTAAAACATGATCTGAGATGCAGATAGTATTTAGAGATCACGCTCGGTGCGTTGCAATGTATGGGGCGCAAGATAGGGTTGCCATTTTTTATCTTATTCGTTTATTAAAGACCACATTGGTGTACACAAATAGTAGAATGACTTTACATCTTTAAGTATTATCATTGAAATATCTGGAATAAACTAAATAAAAAGCAATTAAACATACAGCTTGCCTGATGGCATGCAGCCATCGTAGCTGGCAATAAAAAAAAATAAAAAAAAAACAAAAACTTTTTCGACAAATATGCTCATTGCTATTATGATTTTTTTCTACTAATTTTCTCAGTTTTACTGGACTATTTCTGGAACTGTACCGTTACTATTTCTGGAAGACTGTTTATATTACAAACAAATATTTTTCTTAAGTTAAATTTTATATTTTGCAAATGTTTAGGATATAAATATTAAACCTAACCTAATTAAAACTAGTTTTTCTTGAAACAACACTATGAAAACTATGTGGCAAACGCAAGACTTGAATACGCGTCCAAAACTTAATGCATTTAACATAGTGGCACTTAGCTTATGGGTAAATTGACCATTATTTAATGAACATACATATCATTTTGCAAGTATAAAGATTATACTTGATTTAAAAAAAAACTGAATAACCACCAACGTGTATTACATTTTATGGCTTTTCCAAAAACGGGTACATATTTTGAATTATGCCATTTTCGTACTGAATGTGCGATATTGTAACATTTAATTTAGTACCGCACTGACTTCCTTTGTATTTGAAATTTTGCGAATTAAATTTCGTTACAACAGCGCCAACCCTGTCCAGCGAGCGCGCCGATGCGCATACTTTCTCTCCCCCCTAACGGTGCTCTGTTGCAGCGGGGAGACGCGGCTCCGCGGCCTCGGCAGACGACGAGCGTCCGCGCGCGCCCAACCTCGTCAACAAACAGCCCGCGCTCCCCTTCGTGCCGCCCGCGTTCCCGCACAACGCGCCCGACCGCCTCATCAAACCCTCGGAGTACCTGAAGACCATCACGGCGCCGTGCAAGCGCGACGACGGCGCGGCGGAGGCCCGTCCGCCCCCGCCGCCGCCCGTGCCTGACAGCGTCCCGCCGCCCCCGCCCCAGCCGCCCCTGACCCATCATCAGCCGCTCGCAGCGATCAGCAGCGCTGAACTAACCTCCGTGCGACTGAAGACCACAGCGACGAAAACGCTTTCCGCTCCACCGCCGGCCAGATCCGTCAGCCTGCAATGTTTACCTACTGCCGCGGACTTCAGGAGCGCTAAAACAGACCTCATCGAGGAACTGAAGCAGTCCAAAGACATCACCGGGATAAAGAAGATGAAGGTGGAGCGCGCGAGGCGGGAGAGCTTGCATGACAAGGGAACCTTCACGGAGTTCACCAAACGCTTTACGGCGGAAAACTTTGTTGACCAGGTAGGTGGAGTTTCTTTGTTGTTTTCCTTAATAATTTCAGTTTTAATATGAATTTGAAGTGGCATTCATTGATACTGTTTTAGATAAACATCTCGAAGGTTCATCATAAAGAGCGATCTGACTATTTGAAATAAAATGTTTCTCATTTAATTGCGGCATCTAGTTTAATAGGGTTTTTTGCAGCAATAATTATCAATGTTTTTTGTTTATAATGTGTTAAGACTTCCAATCAATAAACCGACTTTGTGCGAAAGATTTTTATCCGTCAGACAATAACAACGGGTAGAATGCGATTTTGCAACGTGTGCCGGGTGTTCAAATAAAAAGTACGTATGAACTTATTTGCAATCTCATAAGTATGTACACTTATATACACCTTTAGTGTATGTAATATTCTTCTATATATAATATAAAAGTGAAAAGTCTCCTATCATAAAAATCTCGAAAACCGCGGGACGTACAACAGCGTTATTTGGCAAGGAGGTAGTGTACAGACAGTAGACGTCTTTAAGAAAGGATTTATCAAAAGAGCCAGATTGGGAAGGTCTAGGGGTTCTCGCAATTTTACGCGGACGAAGTCAGGAAAAACAGTTAGTGTCGTACTAACTTCGTTCGTCCGCGTAAAATTGATACATAAAATGTTTTATAGGATAACAAACATAGGTTTTTATATAATTGTGGTTCAGAAGACAACCGCATTAACTATGGCTATTGGAGTCCTGTCAGGATAAGTTTTATCGGTAAATCCTGATTGCAATTGGGCAAGAACTATGATGGAATAATGTCTTAGCTGAACTTCAAAGACAGACTAGTTTTGTCAGGGCCGGGCCCTACCAAAGGGCGAACGGAACGGCTGCTCCAGGACTCGCATATTTAATTAAATAAATACATAGTAAAGTAATGTATAGGAATTACGAATATCCACGTTGCATTCTGGGTTGCTAGTAACCCTAGCCAATATGCACGCAAAATTTCATGAAAATCGGTCGAGCCGTTTCGGAGGAGTTTGGCAACGCACCCCGTAACAGGAGAATTTTATATATTAGAAAATATACTCTTACTGTTTTTAATTGCTCCTATTGTCAATAATATATAGACACCAATCTAAATAATAAATTTTTGATCAAGATGCAATTTATATAGTTATAGAAATGACTCATTCGATATGTGTCCTTATGTTTGATATATATCCACCTGTTTGACATTGAGTAACGTGCGCGGCATAAAACGCAGATGCAGTTGAAAGCAATGTTCGGGACATTAGCAGTTATTTGAATAGGACGGTGAGCTACGGTATAAAATAAAACAGAGAAAAAACGTTTGGCAATAGAAAAAAGTAAAGTAAAGTTTAATGTTCATAAACAAAATATTTTATAACGTTAAGATAACGAAATATCAAGCATAGAGACGTGTATAATACAGCCAAAATAAGAACGTCAAATTTAGTGTAAAATACTGGTCGATCATATTATCCTAAAAATAAATTTACAATGACCTCAGCTTAAAAGGAATAGACGGATTAAGTTTTTCGTTTAATCTTTGAATTCTAATTGTCCATTCAATCTATACATAGAAATATAAAAATCGGAACTTTAATATATTTTTATATTGGGAAAATATTCTATCGCCTATGTTCATCTATACTAATATATGAAGTTGAAGAGTTTGTTTGTTTGTTTGCTTGAACGCGTTAATCTCAGGAATTACTGGTCCGATTTGAAAACTTCTTTCAGTGTTAGATGGCCCATTAATTGAGGAAGGCCAAAGGCCAATATATCATCACGCTAAAAATTTTACGCGGACGAAGTGGCGGGAACAGATAGTAGTAAGTATAGATGAAATAATAATTTTAATTTTAAGTGGCCCTCAAGATACAGGGAATCCTAGTTTTTGGGCCAATACTGCTTTGATTAAGTGTAATGTATATTTTGGCCAAATAAACGTTATCGGGTCTTGTTACAAAATCCATTCTTAGCGGACTCCTGCTAACTAAAAACTACCTTACAATGGAATATCATCTTTATCCGTCCGCTGTCCAGGTTCCGTGTTAGGTGACATTTCGATTTTATACCTATAGATAACAGAGAGCCTGATCCATGTTATTCTTATTAATTAAGAATTAATTTTAACACGAACGATAAGCGATCACGTATAAAATAATATGTACGAAATAGATCACGCCTCCGAAGGTTTCGATCACTATTCCAATGCGATAAAGCTGTCACAAGAGCTGGTATTCTCGGTGATTTATCTGACGCATCATGGATTGAGTACAATTTGTACGCAATAGAACTGTCTGTCTTGTGGGCTTTTTTCAAATAAATCTATACATAAAAATAAAATTATGTTTGTAACGTCGGAATCAATTTTTTTTACTAATTGCATACGACTATATATACAAGACCTATAACGAAAACGCAAAATAAACCTTTTTAACTGTCTGTCTGTTTGTTACGGATAATCTCTGAAAGGCCAATGTCGACGGAAGTTCACTGGTTGACAGATTTTACAGGGAATATCATAGACTCCTTTGGTTTTAGCTAGTGTTCTACACCAAAAAGTAAAAGCTCACAAAATTTAACAAAATTACTGAATTCTCGTGAGCCAAGCCATGCAAATTAATGCCTTAGCTGAGATGTTCAACACTTCTAGGGTTGCCACCGAGTTAAAATTTAATATTTTATCAATGAACGTTAAAATTTTAGGAAAATTTCGACATACTATTTTTGGAACTTAAAGCTTTAAGTAAAGGAGAGGTCATAGCTTCATTAGTGGCTGGTATTGGAGTCGATCGCTAGGTTAAGTAGTTCTTACCGCATCCAAGTGGATAGGTGGTCAATTCTAACACTGGTTTTCAAATATCCGACCTACTTCGTGTTACGGAAGTCACGTAAAACAGAAGGCCCCTGTTAATATCACTGAGTCGTAAGGTTGTAGCGATTGTGAATTCTTCCTACGAATATTATAAGCGCAAAATTTTGTACACATATATGTATGTTGTCTCCACGATATAGGCGTATCTAATGTGGAGACCGTCAGCAAAAAAAATGGACTGTAATTTTATTTTATTGTTAATAAAGATTTTTTTTAATGTATGTATAGATGTCTGAATGTATGTTTGACGCTAACTCACGGAAAAGCTACTGAATGGATTTTGATAAAACTTTTCAATATTATAGTTTGTACTTCAGAATAACACATAGGCTATAAATTATAAAGATATTGTGTGAATTTTTCAAAATATAACGATAAATGTCAAGTAAGTGAGTGAAAATTGGAACGTTTTATTATGTATGCATAGATGTGTACACTCGGGTGCAATGATGTCGCAGATGAGAACATTTTTTTGTAAAAAATTTTTTTCCAAAAAAAAATATTTTTTTCTATTCAATTTTTTTTTAAATAGATAAATAAAAAGAGAAAATTGATGAAAGAGGAGGTCGTGGCTTAATCAGTGGTCGACATTTAAGTCGATTGCTAGGTTACGTGCATAGCTCTTGCTGTGACCGAGCGATAGATGGGTTAGCATATAGTACGCAAATCCAAGGATATGTGGACAAGGAATTTTGATCACCAGGCGATCTCCAATACAAATTAAAACACTAAATAAGTTTTATTTTCAACTCGAATTTTACTTCTGAATATCTTAGTTTGTGAACAGACGGATGAACAATAATTTACTTTAAAATCCTTTGTGTAATTTATGGATTTTAAACAAACCAAATGTTACTAATTTACGCCAATATAATATAGTACTTTATATAAAATCTTCAACATATTGTACTAAAACACTGACCATCTTCTCTCTGTTAGTGACTTTCAATAATAACTTTATTCTAAAGTCAGTGTCGTTCGTTTCATTGAAGTAATTTTCCATATTAAAAGTGAATTATATCCATATTTAGTATTTAAGAATGACGAAGCGTTATTTTCACTTAGAATTAAGGGAGCTTTATACGATAGAGACTAATGGATGTATATAACTTTCGAATAATCCGTCGTTCTAAGAGCAAATGCGAAGATTTTATATGATTACAAAAAAGTTGATTTTGTTTTCTATTTCAGTTTTTTTGCCCGATTAAATTAGTTAGAACCGTGAATATAAGCGAATTTTATTATATGAAATATTTTTATTCATTACAAAAAACTATCTAATATATAAAATTCTCAGTGTCACAGCGTTTGTTGCTAAACTCCCCCGAAACGGCTAGACTGATTGTTATAAAAATGTTTGTGCGTGTTAGGTAGATCTGAGAATCGATAGTAAACCACCCATACGGTCTCTACAACCTCACGACTAATATCACTCAGTGACATTAATCTGGTCCCACTGTTTTACGTGCCTTCCGAAACACGGAGGAGTTCAGATATCAAATATAAACCAGTCTTAGATTGGGTCTGCCATCTATCACGCGGTCACAGCAAGAGCTCCTTAACCTAGCGATCGACTCGGATGCTGACCACTGATAAGGCCATGAACGCCTACAAAATATATATTCAATCGCTATTCTATATTCACTACCCGCGATGTCGTCCATATTGAATTTAGTTTTATTTTGCTACAAATAAAAATGGCCGAAAGCGTGCCAAGACACGCTTATATAGAAGGGTTCCGTATCTGATTCGTGTATTTATTGATAAACGTATTTGTTATGCTAATAACTTCAAAAGTTGTTGTCCAATATCGTTCAGAATAATTTTTTAATGAGATTTTAGCATATTCTATCAACATGGAAAGTTTTAAGTCTCTAAGTCTAATAGTTTGGAAATGCTAGGGGGTGACCACCATACGGGCAGACAGACAGACAGAAATTATAAGGGTTCCTTGTAGTGCTACGGAACCCTAAAAAGCCTATTTCCGTTTCCAAGGTCCAATCTGCATATCTCAATTTCTCCGAATTGATTCAGGAGTGAAAACGTCAGAAAAAAAAGACAGAATTGCTTTCATATTTATAATATTAGTATGGATGAATTGTAATTAATTATATTTTCCTTAAGAATTTATTCAAAAGATATCCCAAACGATCTTTTGATGATAGATGATGCTAGTTTGATGGAGCATAGACCATCCATTTTGCCTTAAAAGGGATAGTGAACGTATTATGCGAAAGCTTACAAGCCATTTGGGCAACACTTTATGATTTTTATGGCATAATATCTACGCTTGCTATCCGTTTAACATCTTTATTTTTCGAAGAATACTGAAGAAGATATTTCAAAGGTAGAAGTCAATGTCTTTTGTGTAAATGTAGAGTTATATTTTTTAAGGTTCCGTAGTAGGACAACACTGGAAAGGAACTCTTAAAACTACCCTTATGGTATCACTGTTTTTCTGTCCATCCGTTTTTCTGTCCCACCGCAAAGTCCCCCCTTCCCTCCTAGGATTTACAAACTATGACACGCTTTTAGTCTCCTTATTAAGTTACTAGCGGCTCCGGCAGACGCTGCCCCGCCCAAGCATTAGGTTACTTACTATTTAATACATTTTATGATCCTATAATATTATTCCCGTTCCCGTTCCGTTCCCATCCGCTTCCTTTTTCCGTTCCCGTTCCTTTCTTTTCCAATATTTTCGAAAATTAGATGTTACAAACATACATGTATTTTACAGACTCTTTTCTTTATATAGATAACTTCGGCCGAAGGATCTGTTTTAAACGATATTCAGCTCTTTTTCATCCTCTTTGATGATATTTGGAGCTCGTTTTCTTTAAATGTTATGTTAAACGCCATAAGGTTACACAAAAAAAGTTGTAATTACGACGGACTGTATGAAAGGCATTGTTATAGTTTTTATAGAAGATGGTGTGCGAATGCTAATATTTTTATAAAGTATGCACTCTAAATGATTTAAGTAAAACCTCACGCACACCAATATAAAACGATTTACACACACGTGTATACATTTTACTATAAGATTGTGTCAAAGCGAAGGCGTGACAATCGTATGAACTTGTATTTTAATTCTCAAATATAACAATTTCGTTGTGCAAATAATTAAAATTATAAAGAATATATGTGCAAATATAAAGATTTGTGGTTGAATTTCGACCAGCCGGCCATTTCTAGTTATAAGAAATGCGTCTTACTCTCTGTCTTATGTCAAACTCATACCTGAATAACCTTTTAATTTAAAAAATATCAGCTAAATATCTAAAAATCTTCTTTCTAGCGTTATCCAGGTTAAATACCAGGGTGAGCTTAGATTGTAGAGGATGTGGCTGTGGGGCAAGTTAAGATGACCGATTGTCATCTAACGTCATCCTCGGAACCCCCTCGATTTCTACAGCCTTACGATTAATATCACAAAGTGACATTAATCGGGTCCCACTGTTATACGTGCCTTCCGAAACATGGAGGAGAACGGATATCAAATATAAACGGGTAGAATGGGTCACCCATCTAGCACCCGGTCGCAACAAGAGCGACTTAACCTAGCGATCGACTCAAATGCCGACCACTGAATAGGCCACGACCTCCTAAGCTAAATTATCTAAATATACTTTATAATAAATAGTTAAAATCTTCCAGTTAACATAAATACGAGAAACGCCAATAAGGATTGGCATTTGAAAAAAATGTGTGAGTGAATTTCGTGAAAATAACAGCGTTAGGAAATGTGAAAATCTCGTGTCACTCAATATTAGCGCTCGCTCAATTACCTTTGAAATGTGACCGCCCCTGTATTCCCTAATGTCATTCTTCATATTAAGGGCCTTCCTATCTTGTTCCAAGAGTGATGTAAACTCGATACTTCATATTTATACCTATAATATTACTGTATGTGTGCACGTCACTGAATTCCTCCTAAACGGCTGGACCGATTTGAATGGCTTTTTTTGTATGCCTTTGGGAGGCGCCCTGGATGGTCTAGATTCACAAAACAGCCCGGTAAATAGCGCTGCAGTCGGTATTTAGGTCATTTATCTATACTAACATACGGAACGGGAACGGTACGGGACCGGGACCGGGACCGGGAACGGGAACGGGAACTGGAACGGGAATGGGAACGGTTATAATAAATAATATTATAGGATAATAGAATGTAGTACAGGTAGGTAACCCAACCTTCGAGCAGGACAAAGTCTGCAGGTTTTTTTGCTGAACTCTAATTATTTATTAAATCAACTAATTATTTGATTAAAATGAAAGTAGGCTATCTCACTGGTTATAACAACATTTATCTGTCAGAGAAATACCTATTAAAATCGATAAGTGATTTTATATGTCAATTAAGTGATCTCGTTAAATGTTGAGGTTCATTTTTTTGTGCGGAACCCTAATTATTTAGCTAAGAGCAAAGTAGTCTATGTTGTTCCTTGTAAAATCAGCTATCTAACAGTAAAAGACACATCCAAATCGGTCCAGCTATTTTTCAAAAATGTTTTTACTTGCCTTTTTGCTATAGATATCTTACATATTATAACCACCTCTACGAAGGAAAGGACGACCCAGGAAAGTCTAAATTACTCCTCGTTGGGCCAACTTCGAGTTAGAAGGGGAGGAGTGTAATACTACAGTGGACACGAAATTGCACCTACACAATTTCAGTGTCCGTGCGATGAAATTTCTATTCCCAATGGATACAAACATAATTCAGAGGGTCTTACTAAAAGCAATTTCATCCAATACCATGAAATATACATTAATGCCCCCGAAGTTACAGACAAAAGCTAATAATGAATAATCCGAAAAATTCCATAATTTGTTATATCTAAAAAGCTTGCAACGATCATACAAAACTTCCAAAAGGGATTTTTATTTTTAAATTATAGTCATTAATATTATAAAAATTATCCTCCTCCGAAACGGCTCGACCTATTTTCATGAAATTTTGCGTGCATATTGGTTAGTAATTTTTACTAACAATAGGTTAAGGCACTACCTGTACATACTAACACAATATGGATGATAATCCGAAATAAAGAATCAATTATATTATTATTATATTAAAGCTTCACATTAGAATAGTAATAATAATATATCATTAAATGTCAAATACAATTCATGCGTCATGATAATTGCACAATTATTTTCTTCGTGACATTTTATAAATGAAAGGCATTTATTTGTAGTTGACACTACTTTACAAAAGTTACAAATAAATACAAATAGTATAGTCAAAGGAATTAAAAATTAAACTTAATTAGGGCAAAAAGGAATATAAATTTCAAAACAAAAGAAACCTTCAATAATTGATCAGCTACTTTGATCTAATTTCTTTTAATTTGACTCTATATAGATCTATGACTAACTAGAAAAAATATATTTAGTTATACATTAATAGTTTAAGCGAAAATAGTCGGAGACGGAGGAGTACGAATTTTGTCACAATTATACTTTATAAAGAAGATGGGGTATAATTTTTTTTATGAAATATCCATTATACATTAAATTATTTAAATAAAAACTCACTCACACCAGTATCAAACGATTTATACACACATATATACATTTTACTACAAGATTTTGTCAAAGCGTAGACGTGACGTCCGTATGTATATTAAATGTCAAAAATAGTATTACAAATCCCATAGGAAGGCTACAGGCTATATATAATGCTAAAATTGAATCTAATTATTTTTATCTTCTTTTAGGCGAAGTAAGTCGCGGACACAGCTAGTAAACAATATAATACTTACTTACTGACAAACCGGAAACTTTTGTTCTCTCTCGTCTTGTGAAACTTTTTTATGTTACAAGGGGAAACGTGTTTACATAAGTGACTACTGATATCCATGGACATTTGCACCAACAGAAGGCTAGCAGATGCGTTGCCGGCCTTTGACAACGAGATTATGCCACCGGGAAATCACAAAAATCATACGAAACACGACAACATTACCATCACTAGGACATGTCAAGAATTTATTCTAAAAGTTATTTTGAGCGAAATCGGACAATAACGTTTGAAGTTATTTATGCTTTAATGCGTTTATAGATTCGAAACCTTTTCTATATAAGAGTGTTCTGACACACTATTGGCTACTTTATTTTGAATGTTAAGTTTATTGTGATAGTGGGCCAGTTTGTGTTGCAGCTTTTATAGCAAAACTTGCTCGGACAAAATATATCACAACTAGGTGTAATTGTGAATCATAATCATCTAGGAATCCACTTAATTAATTGTATATAGTTATTAAAATCGGTCCAGCTGTTTATGAATAGTTCAGTGACTTACACACATGCCTAGTTTTTCGAAATATCTGTCGTTGTCGCAATACCTCATTGTCGTCTTCGAATTCACCTATAGTCAGCTTTCAGTCAACTAGGAAAACTAACGCAGAATCATTAGTTTTCCTGGAAATATTACTAGGACGTAGTAGGATTTATTCACTAGCTAAATGCCGCGAGTTCACTCACGTTGAATTTAAAAAAAAAATGTCTTGTTTGGCAAGTTTTAATATAGCATAATTTAATGTTTCTAGAAACAATCTCATACATAAATATTAGACTTTCTTTATTTCTGCCGGCTTTCGTGACAAATTAACTGGAAGCGTATGCAAATACGGAGACATTGAGGGTTAATTTAAAAAAGTAAGATAAAACAGACACTTAAACACTTACACTTTCTTTCATTTAATTACATACACTGTTGTATAAACCTTGTGTATTTTAAAAGAGAGACTATCGCATGCCAGTCGCGTCTGACGTCTGCAGTTAATTCAGCAGATGTTGTTAATAATGATGTCACAAAAATTGACGGAAATCTACAAAGTGTTTGGGGTATACGATATTTAATATTTCCTGGTACAAATCGACTTTTTAAGCGGTTCTCAATTACATCTGTTCTTGGTTTCAGGTCACAAAAGATCGAGGAAATTGGCGAGTTAAAAAGCGAAAAGCAGACAGCAGATGAAAATATTTTAACCTATCATATCCACATCCATTTATTTATAAACACAAATTTATAAACGCGATTAGAATGTAGTTCTGATTTTAATAGCTGCAATACTGTAATCCCCTCTATAACACAGTACTCTTTTAACGTATTAAATATTATTCTATAATATATAATAATTTTTTTTTATACTCTTATATTATGAACATTCGGGGTCGTACAAGCGTGTTGTACAAGAATACTCCTACAACGCGTTTTCCTATAACACGGAATAAATCTACCGTGTTGTAGGGGGGATTACAGTACACCATAAGTAAAAACCTGACATTTAAATCATTGAATACGATGGATGCACGTACGAAAAATCATGAGTCATTGTCACGTTCCTAGTCAAGCGTGCAAGTGAGAACGCGGAATAAATGATAGAGGCATTGTCGGCTTAAGCCCTCATTCGCAAGAGAGTTAAGAGTTGCGTAACATTACGACATTGGCGGTTTTTTAGTGTCGGCGATACGAAAATATAGCAAATTTGTATATACATATATAACGTTGAAAATAGAACTTTGCTCGATAAAAAAGCGTCGCGTTGTCAAAGCACAGCCGCTTGAACATAAACTTCGGAATTCATATGTCGTATTTGAAAGATTTTTTAACGTGCTAAACATTTGAAGTTGTCGCGCTGCTCCGCCACTTAGGATTCGGGGTAATTTTTTATAGAGGTTGTCTTCCTCGCAGTCCGGCCAATTAAGGCAAGACCCTCGGTCCTCCTCCTCTCGGTAGGAGGATTACGATATCGACAGTGGCAAGATGCCTGCCCGATGGCAGTGTGAGTGCACACCGAGCCCGTCCATGCCAGGTCATTCGCCATCAGTCAATGAAGACCCTCGTAGGGAAGTTATTGACTGATGCCCAGGGCGCACCGTCCCTTGCCGCTACCCTTCACACCAAACGTATCTGATATGAATTGTAGCAGGTGGGAACACGAGGAGGTTACCTGGCGTTGCGCCCCCAGCCTGCGGCAGTCCACTGCTGGACATAGGCCTCTCCCATGGCGCGCCACTTAGCCCAATCTACGGATACGTGCGTCCAGTTTCTGTCAGCCACCTTGCGCAGATCGTCGCTCCATCTGGCCGGGGGCGTCCCACGCTACGTCTGCCGATGCACGGTCTCCACTGCAGAACACGCTTCCTCCAGCGACTATCGAAGAACTGTCTTCGACACATGTGTCCAGCCTACTACCACTTTAGCTTGCAAGCCCAGAGAGCTACGTTGGTTACTTTGGTTTGTTGGCGGATGTCCTCATTGCGAATACGTTCCGCCAACGAGACTCCGAGCATAGCTCGTTCCATGGCTTGCTGGGCGACTTGTAGCTTGTGGATTAGACACACAGTCAATGTCCACCCTTCCACACCGCAGGTTAGTACGGGCACGACACATTGATTGAAAACCTTCGTTTTCGTTAAGAGCAAACATATTATGTCCAATTTTTTCTATTTTCCTTTATCCTCGGCTGTCTTATGTCCAACTCAGAATACAATAAAATAAAAATAATAACATTTCAATTTGCTTTAAAGCGAATTTCGTCTACGCAGCGTTTCCATTCGGCTCCACAGCGCGCATAATGCACGGAAGCAGGTAGAATAAAAACAGAGTAAATAATTTATGGCTTGATGACATCAAATGATATATTTGCCCCGCCTTGAGCTCGTTTGGAAACGTAATCTTTCATACGTGAAATGTACACGGGGTGTTTCTTATTTTTATTTCATCATTCTGTAAAAAGAAAAAATATTTCATTTAAAAGTAATACTGTAAAACACGTATGCTACCAAATCAAATGATGTTTTATTCAAGTAGATTTTTACAAGCTCTTTTAAGTCGTCAAAATTTTAAAGCTACCACTGATTCGGAAAAGTCGAGTTACAAGAAGAATCAGGAAGAAACTCGAATACAATAAGAAAATATAGGTATATGGTTGTGGCCGGAATTGGTCAGAAATTCTCAGCTCTTTTTGTTGGAAGTGAAATTCTTTTATTAGATAGAAGTGGACATCCACTTCTAACCTAGATTTTTTTAAAGATCAAGACGTCTATACTCATTGCTGTGTCACAAAATTAGGAGTGATATTGAGATTACTCATTCCAACATGAGACAAGCCGAAAATAATGACATTTGATGAAATAGGACCGAAGTAGTGCAAAATGACTAAGCGACCACTGTCAGAACACGTTTATCAACAATCTTGTTCTTTTTTCTGTTACTTTTTTCAGTTGACTATAGGTATCTATATATTAATCATAAGAAACAATCGTCACAATGATTCTAAAGCATGCTTTCAGCACATTCACTTGATATCTAACAGCCGCACGTATCGATAAATCGTTGCGAAAAAACTACAGTCAAATCGACAACAATGTTTAAGCTGCACAGTTTCTTCGCAACGGTTTATCTAAACATGTGTAGCGGCTATATGGGGTATAAAAAACTCAACCAACATAAAAAAAGAAGGAAAGAAACTGTGTTCATTCAATTATTGTGAAACATCATGACAACATCTAGAAACATAATCTGCGTGCTTTTCTGAGTTCAAAACCATTGCAATGCAGTCCTCACTAAATGCATAGCTACTTCAGTTCACACAAAGTCTAGACTATAAAAAAATGTGTAGACAGAAATAAGCTTAATACAAGACCGTGAGAAAATAATACACCTGTTGGAAAAAAAAATCATGAAAGGTCGAAAAATAACGAAAGGGTAAATAAATCCCAAAAAAGACCACACGGCCACAGATACGCTTTTGAAATAACAGAGAAAAAAATCCGCTCACCCTGTGCATTGAACGATTTTGCTGACAAAAGCCGGGTGTATGAAGCGAATCTGTCGCCTCGGGCGCGCCTAATATGCTAATACGTGCCCAAATAACTGGAGCTCGGAACTAGGACGTAAACGTCCACGATATTTTTTTAATACCTCTAAGTATTCCTAATATTTTTGGTACCATTCCAGTTAAGCCTGGAGTACCGTTCCACCTAAAGGTAGCAAAACCTAGGAATCTACGTAATGTCAATGAATCTTTATATAAACTTTTCAAACGTATCTTTAACAATATATGAAAAAAATTTTAAAAAAATTTTTCTGATCTCAATTTTCTAATTACTTAATCAAAAACTATTACAGATATTTCAAAGCTGAAAAAAGATTCAAAAAGAGAAAAGAAATTTATAAAAGACAGTTCAACCTTTTGAAACTCTGTTTGTATAATTTACCTATTATGTTAATTCAATACTGAAAATAGCGCCTCAACTCTGGTATGGGGACGCGGTGGCTGAAATGACTACGTTACGTAACTGCTTATTCCTTTATTTATTTTTTCTTAAACTTTCACAGAATAATTTATTTATTTATGCTCTTTGCACCACAAAAAGCACTTAAGATAACACAACCAGGCCCAGCCGTTTTTGAATGATTGCGAGGAACACACCTAATTTAGGTTACCGATAGCAACGCCACGGGATATCGGGACCAATTTTTCTGCAACCATCTAGGAATCCCTTGGAATATTCGCACAAACTAGTCCAAATCCGTCCAGTGATTTGGGATGAGTAGGGTGACAACGGCTAGACACTAATGTCGTCAATGTGCCAACAGTAAAAATACGTTTGTCGCAAATATTTACGTTTTAGTTCCAACTTCGTCTATTGGAAGCTACGTAACGATGGAAAATAAGTAACAGCGCTCCCATAAGTACCGATAGCATAATATACGACGGTAAATAAAAAATAATTCGCCCAATTGCGTCTACAATGCCGTATCCGCAGGGCATCAGTTTATTGAATGTTTGATAACATGACTAGCTGCTTCCCGTGTCGTCTTCCGCTTAAAATTATACTTGACACAGCCCTTAAACCTCTTTAATCTGGCCCTCTCGAAAAATTATAACAAATAAAATTTAGCATACTCATTTCTCCGGCAACGCATATGCAAACCCTCCGGTTTTGCAGTTGTCTATGGACGTCGGGCACTTAGGTGAGTGCCGGCTGCTTGTAATATATAAAAAAAAATCGGATGTCTGACTGTTTGTATATACGTCCCGCGGTTTACAAGATTTCGTGGTAGGTTTCACTTTTAGATATGTAGATTTTCTCAAAATCCCTTTAGTAAGTTATCTCTAATAGGGCTTACTTTTAAAAAAATAAGTGATTTTAACTCCCAATTGTTTAGTGTACCTTTTTACACTTGAAAAAAAATGGAACATTTTATTGATGAAATTAAAAATCCAGATGAGTTTTCTTATGCGACTAGAATTGGAGTCGATGTGTGCATACCAGAACAAATGTTTGTCTATCATAATTCCTAAATATTAAGTGGGATATACTCTGCATAAAACATTGAAGAACACGAGCATTTATTATTTAAAGCTGTGTTACAATCATGAATTTTAAAGAATGATATATACATCTGGTTGGGTTGTTTTATTGATACTAAAGCAAACGTAATTTGTTTTTATTCCGTGAATAAACTTTTATTAAGCCGACACGATTCCTCCTTCAATACACGCTTGGCTTCCTTACGAACTTCAACCTATGTTAAGAAGCCAATTTGTGTCGCTTTCTGACAAGTGATTTAATAGACTTCGAACAGAGGTTGGCAGGAAATGGACAATATATGTATTTATTTAATTCGTTGAAAAGTAAATGCGTTGAGAATTTTATTATTGAATGGGAAATAAAAATCTACAAAGTCAAATAATTACATCAGTCCTCTTTTAAAATCAAAGTAATGATTAACTGAAGGTATATTTTTTAGCAATGAACAGCGATCATTATACATATTGTTATTGCTAAGAGTGAGGGTATAATGATATTAGAAACATAATACTACATATATAGTCTTGGTTCATAATTAATACATTGAATATGTTATTAGATGTTGATAATCGTGTTGTTTTACCCCCCCGGTTGTACCGCTCTTTACGGTCTTTCGCTAATCTGGACCAGTTTCGACACCGCGAAACATGTTATGTATAAAACTTTAGTACATCGAAATAGATGACATAATAATCTTAAAACGCAAAACATAAAGATATATATGCTTGTATATTTATTACTTATTTCTTTTAATACAAAAGCAAGAGATGTTCTATTGCTACGCATTTCATACAATAAAATGGTATACACACCCACTCCTAACAGATTTCAGACAGTTGGCAATTATTTCGCACTAAACTCAAGCCAAATCCCCTTCTAAGTGGGACTTTGTGTAGCTGCGCAAAGTTTTGTAGTACTTTGTAGTCTTCAAGGACAAAAATGTACAAACACTTTGAGCTATACCTGGATCCAGCACATATGCGATTTACGTTGCGTACTTCCGGTGCTAGACATAGCTTAATGTGTGTACATTTTTTGTACTGAGCGAAATTACAATGACCACAAATGGGACTTCGCGATAGTCACACGATAACGATTCGATATTTGTTTATGTTGTTACGAATATTTTGATTATAAAACAATTTATTTGAAATTGTACTAATAAGAAATCTTATTTGGTTTCCATATGTTGATACGACATGTACAATTAAACGGATGTTAATTTATTTTGTACTTTTGAACACGACCTTTTTTGTATCGAAACTTTTTTTAGAACAAAGCAACTCAACCAATAATTAATATATAAAAAAAATCTATATCTCACTTGTGAATAATAGCCTATGGAAAGGTCACAGTTTGATTGCGGTGATATTAGAGCCACTTTATGAGAACTTAAGTGTGTTAAAAAATATATAACACATTTTTTGTTAAATATAACACAAAACGTAATGTTATGATTTCACAAAAGGTAATTCCAAAACTTGTCTTAGAAATATTAAGGGAACTTCGGCACACTCTAGTTATTTCGGAGTATCTCAGTGTTATAAAGTTAGCTAGTGTTTTTACCTTGGTGTTCTGTTATGTCGTCATGAAAGAGTGCCTTCAATTTCCTTAAAATGCATCTGAAAAGAGGAGCATAGATGATACAGCGGCGTCGAACTTACATTTTCTTTTATTTTTGGATTTACGGTTGAAATTTAATTTTTTCTTTATTGTATACAACTTAGTAGGTTTTGAATTTTCGATCATTTTATTTATTTCAGGTATTTAAAAAAAAAATTAAATGTCCATAATAACTAAGTGATCGAAATACTTACTGCGACTCCTCGCTACTCATTGTCAGACTGACTACTGAGCTGCGATCTAGAATATTCTTTTTAACTGAATGCTTTACAAGTTGGCGGATGTAGCACTAAGGAGGAAGTAATTGTAAAAGTCTTCTGGTATAATGAGGGTGACATGTTCGTATACTGAACAAACCCTCTATAAAAAATAAAGAGAAAAAAAAAAAAAAAAAAAAAAAAAATTATAATTCATACTTGACAACTGGAAAGAGCAGTGGTTCATAAACTTTTATTTCAACATTTTTTATTAGCGACAGGACGTCGTGGCCTAGACAGTGGTTGGCATATGAGTCGATCGCTAGGTTAAGTTGCTCACGCTGTGACCGGGTGATAGTTGAGTGACCCATTTTAGCACTGGTATATATTTGATATCAAAGACCAAATAACTAAAAAGTAAAGATTGGTACTTACATACGATTTCCTAGACACCTACTCATGTCCTATGTTGTACAATATTGAAGTCGGTAAATATATGCTGGCGATTCGTCGCTCACATTATCCATAGCATGGAGGCAAACCTCAGTGGTTTTACTATGCTGTTTGCTCACAATTGGTTGTAGAATGTCTCGTTAAAATGTTAAATAAATAATTTAAAAAATAATAACTAATTTATATCTCTCATTTTTGCTAGGGAGAAACGTTCCCTGAATATTGACATGAGAATCGGCGTACATTCAGGAAAAATCTTAAGTGGCTTAATCGGCATCACTTTGAACTATGTTTGGTTCCGGCATAACGCATACTTTTCGAAAATGCGAAACTGACTATAAACTTGCAAAATTCGTACGCTTTAAAATAGTTAAAGCATGATTTTTCGAGATATATAATTAAAATAATCGGAAGCTATATTATAAGTATATTAAGTGAATTTCATGAGCGACATAATAAACTAATCAAGTAAGTGAGTCGTATACTCGGAATTCAATAGCCAACGGAGACTTACATCCGACGTAAACAAGCTTGACACGTTTCTGCAAATTTCCAAGCTATGTAGGACTATTAAGATATTTTGATTATTTTTACTATTAGTTGCAATGCTATATTATGAGGTCCCTTCTTATACATTATGTGGTTGAATCATATTATGACATTATTATATTAGGCTAAGCAGAATCCGTGACTTCATATATCTACGTAAAATTCTGTGACTATGTTTAATTTCGAAGGTTTCTATTTTTTCTGGCTAATTAAATAGCTTAGATTTTATAAGTAATCTCCACGACTTCGTTCTTCATTGTAAGAGCCCCTTAACTTTCCTTAATCCGGCCTCTTTGTAAAATCCGTTCTTAGCGGATGATTATATCTAAAAACTACCTCCCTACCAAATTTCATCCTTGCACGTCTCGCGGTTTTGCAGTTTTCTTGATAGGGAAACCTTAATAAGGCTCTTGACAACTTTAATAATGCTCACTACCTTATTAGAAGGAATTTTTAAAGAATAACGTTTTGTAACTGTACTACCGTACCCGACAGACATTGTCCTGCCCGAACGTTAGGTTATTTACTATTCTATTATTCTATAACTTTTCTATTCTTCCCTTCTCCGTTACCGTTCCCTTTTAGCACACATTCTGTCAATTTTATGTCGAATACCATAGGGTTACATAAAAAAGGTTTAACCGATTTAAAGCGTTTATTTTAAGTTGTTATACAAAAAAGCCTACAGCATGTATCTATCTATCTTTCATGTTTAAACCATTACAACCACGCCAAAATATGAAACCATTATGTATATGCAATAAATATAATGAATTGTGTAAATTAAATCCTGGCGTTGACATATTTCATGATTCGTTTGATTCCTTTAAAGGCAAACTCACCAAATATCTATTGGTGAGTTCCATAAATAAGCGAAATTAATGTAAAAACTGTATAATTTTTAATCTTTTTTTTATATATCCTATATTAACTCTAATGTGATTTTTTTTTGTTTTTCTATCGTGTTTGCATGATTCTTTATAACAATGCCTATGTACATTTATTATAGACCTGCATATCAGATATTATGTTTCTAATATTAGTATTTAAGCAAATGTATAATATGCTGGTTGTAAATGTACTTTCAAAATAAAATAAAGTAAATAAATACTTTTATTATCGTATATCATCCCCGTTCCCGTTCCAGTGCTCGTTTTCGTTTTCGTTCTCGTTCCCGTTCCCGTTCCCGTTCCCTATCCCGTTCCCGTTCCCTATCCCGTTCCCGTTCCTGTTCCCATCCCCGTAAGTTCAAATTGAGTCTACATTTTAGTTAGAATTTTTTTTTAATTAAAAACTAGCTGTTCCCGCGACTTCGTCCGCCTAAAATTAGTTTAAGAAATGGTTAGGCGTGGGCGCGGCAATACCCCAGTGCCGTGGGCGTTAAAACCGGGTACCTCGCGGGTTTCTGTCAATACTTTCAGCCGTTGAACTATTAAGGTATGTATAGATACATACTAATACATAACTTTGTTATGTATAGATACAGTATATAAGTCAAAGTCAAAAATGTGTCATTTATATAGACTTTAACAGTACTTATGAACGTCATGTGTATGTATAATTATATATACATAAAATAAAATTAAAATCATTATTATAAAGTCTTCTAACAAATTTTACGATTTAAATGCTAAGTTTACAAGGGTTCCAACGCGCCCTGCACCAAGAAGAGCCCGAAACAAACTCAGTCGGGTAATTATTTTGTTATCACCATGTCACAATAATTTAGATACGGTTAGAGTCATTTACTCCCAAGCTTTTTCATCATTTAAATAATCCTTTAATAAAGATTATAGATTTATATAAGGACATCTCTCGAATATCACATGGAAATTTATTATAAAAGCGAAGAAATAAATTGTTATAACCCAAAATTTTCAACTTCACAGCAGAGCACTACAATCATTGAAATTGAAAATCATCATTATATAATACATTTGTGTATATAATTATATATCCAATAATGAGGAATACATTATTGTATAAAATAATATATTAAAAAGTGATTATTATATTACTATTTAGTTGGGTAACGTAACGTAACGTAACGCGCTACTGAAAAGCTGGGAATTTGGAGTTACAACAACTTACGTGGAACGTATCGAAATGTGGAGTTGATTATATATGATATTAGTTTATATAGATAAAGTCGCCAAGATAATAACAAAGCAGGAATCACGTTTACAGGCTTTCCATACAATGTAACTCAATTGTCCAACATCGCATTTGTTGGAAGGGTTCCAAGGATAATCTATGATAAATGACGCGAACAATGTCTTACAAATCACCATATATCATAGCAACTTATGGTGAATTAATTCTGGGAGACAACATTATAGTAGCAAAGATATTTATTTATTTACTAGCAATTTCTTCGCCCGCAACTTTGATCGAGTTTGATTTTGATCAACAAGCAAACACACACACACACACATACGTACGCACGTACATGCAGGCATGTATACATGCACACACGCACGCACTCATGTGCACACGCACGTACACATGCGAGCACACACGCACGCACACACGCACACAGACGTAGGCACGCGCTCGCACGCTTGCAAACGCAGGCACGTACATATGCACACGCACACATGCACACACATACACACCCACACCCCCACACCCACAAAGTGACACACGCGTATATAAAGCCATCGCGGTCCGGGGATGACATCAGACGGCACTCGGTCGCTTTAACTCGCCCTATAGCCACATCCTCTGCAATGCTATCGGACTCTGGTACTAGACTGGAACAATGCTAGGAAGAAACCACGCGTGTAGAATGTCGGATTAAATCAAATTCAACATACTTAAGTCAAGAATAATTTCCCTCTATTTGACCTAAAAGAGTTAACCACAAAGAAAAACGTAAAACATTTTATACTATCGCATAAAATGTAATTCAATTTTATCTACAAGTGCGTCCGAAAAGACATATTGGAGGCGAATTTTCCTGAAAGGACGGTGTTGAAAAATAAAATAAAAAAGTACCCCTCCATCGTAAATCAAGGAAAGTCTTTCAATTTGCGACCTAATGCTTTTGTATCTTTGAACGTTGAAATTCATAAGCAAGGACATGAAATTAGAGGAAAAATCCCTCGTTCCTCGCACAGTCGAAAGGGATTCACTCCTTCGTAAATTACCACCGGAGCGCGCATCCATCTTTTGTCGGGACCCACGGCGTTCTTGTGTAGCTAACCGATGCCAAAGGAATTATTTACTGTTTTTAGTTGGCGGAATTAAGTGGGGGAAGGTCGTGACCTAATCATTGGTCGGCATTTGAATCGATCGATAGGTTATGCTGCGACCGGGTGATAGATGAGTGACTCATTATTTGATTAACTTTACATTGACTGACCAGTTGGCGCAGTGGGCAGTGACCCTGCCTTCCGCTCCGAGGTCTTGGATTAGATTCCCACCTCGAGTTTGGGTGTATTATCTATATGTACGTATTTATATATTTCTAAAAAACATACCTATTTGCGTATAACAGGCGTCTGTTAGCTATAACACAAGCTGTAAGTTGTCTACCTTAGGAACAGAAGTCCGTATGTGATATATATATGTGTGTGTGTGTGTGTGTGTGTGTGTGTGTGTGTGTGTGTGTGTGTGTGTGTGTGTGTGTGTGTGTGAAGACGATTCAAGAAGGGGGAGGCCTTTCTCCAGCAGTGGGACACAAAAGGCTAATTAAAATAATTATGAAAAAAAAGAAACTTTAAAATATCTGCCTTTTTGTTATAAAACAAATGCACATTGTTGAATTGTTAGACAGAATGTTTGTTTTATTTTACAATATTTAATATATTTTATTTAATATATTTTACAATATTTAATTTTAACCGCGACAAATTCTCACAAAAAATATGATTAAGTAAATATTTTAGCATCTTTTTATAAAACAAGAGGTAAACGGGCAGGCGGGTCACCCCTAAGTGACTATCAACGCCCATGGACAACTGCAACACAATATTCACATAGTTTGCGGTCAGAAATGTCATATAAAAATATCGCATTATGAATAGCTTGAAATAAATTCGGAAACATTTCACTTCCAACATATTTATGTTTAACATACATTGCACAGTTAATACGAATCTATACAAATATATTAAGCTGAAAAGTTTGTTTGAGCGCGCTAATCTCCGGAACTACTGGTCTGATTTGAAAAATTCGTTCAACGTTAAATAGTCCATTTATCGAGGAAGGCTATAGGCTATATTTCATCACGCTAAGACTAATAGGAGCAGAACGCCAATGAAGAATGTTACAAAATCGGTGGTTTTTCTCCTGTTTGAAAGGAATGGCACAAAATATCTCTTCCGACGTTGCAAGTAAGGAATTCCTTCTTTTATGAATGTAATGATTACATTTTAAAGGCAAGAACAAGAAGTAGTGTAACTTTTTTTTAACCAATATATTTTTGCTAAATTTCAAATTGAAAAAAAATATATATATCTTTCATTAAACTCTATTCTAATATTAATCATCTTTACATTGCATAAAACAAAGTCCTTTTCAGTCCTCGTGCATATAGGTCTTTAAAAGTATGTAACCAAAACATTTATATTAAATTTATAATTCATAGTCATAAGTAAATAAAAGTCTGTATAATATTTATTAATTTTATTTAGTGTTATACACAAATATTTTTTTTTTAGAAATACATAAATACATACATATATAATACACCCAGATTCGAGGTGGGAATGGAACCCACGACCCCCGGGGCAGAATTAATTCCTTCAAATGTTTTTTTAATTCATTTTAATAATAATCTCTTGAATTACGTACGAAATTCACATTCACATTATTACTTACTAATATAATAAAAAAATAATTATTTACTATTATCATAAAGGTAGCTGCACAACATTGTATATTCGAATTGTGTATTCGAAAGAAACACCGTGAATCGGTACCCACCTTAATGCGCCAAGATTGAACGATTAAACAAGTAATTAAGTGCGGGTAATCTCCGAAACGGCTGAACGGACGTCGACAGGACTTTAAATGGCAGATAGATTTTGTTACAAGGAGTAACTTTTCTATAAGAAAATCAATATTTTAGTAGTTACTTTTCTATAAGAAAATCAATTGGAGTTCCGCAAAAAAAGTGAAAATCCTCAAAATTCAAAATTACATTTAAAAAAATCACTGAAATCATGCGGATTAAGTTGTGAGGTACAGCACTATATTGTGGTATACACAGGGGGCACTTACTATACTTCTCATTAGGAAATTGAAACACTTCCGTTTCTTTTTGACATATATTCTATTATTTGAAATATACACATTATTTCTTATTAAAGGATGTTTCATTTAAGTTCTTGGAATATTTCGTATAGACGTCATAACGATAGGTCAAAAACCCTATCTATATATAAATTTAAGAACAAAGGTAATCGAACAAGTAACAATTTTTTTTTTAAATGAAGGGATGAAAACCTGATGTTTCATTTTAAAAGATATTTTAAAAGCAGCCAGATTAAAAATACACATAGCTATAAATACAGTTCCTGTGAAAATTATAAGAAATATTTTGCTATAAACATATAACGTATAAAAACATTCGTGAGAATTTTACTGCGCTAATCTGCCCGATTAACAACTAGTGGATACTGATTGCAGCAATCCGTTGTTGCATCAGTGTGTTTTTTTCTATCTGTTAGTTTATCCGTCAAGACCCTTTTTCTAAGAAATGTGTAAATATTTAAATTAATACCAAGTACTGAGGTTTGTGCTCCCTTGAAGCTGTGCGAGAACATCAACCCTCTAAATATAAGCAATCAAAAGATATGGTTGTACATATCGCTTTTCTCATACTAGTAAAATGTATGAAAATGGACTCAAAATCTATATGGTACTTTCCATTGCTCTAGAACTATGAAATTTGGCAAGAAACAATGTCTTATAGCATAGTTAAAGGATTAATACAAAATCCGTAAATTTGTAGTAACATCACATTTGTAAGTACTTTTAATTGATAAACAGTTTAAGAGTCTATTTGCTGCTTAAACATTTTTATTTTTGCTATGCATATTATAATTGCAATGCCCGAGCGCACTATTTTTGAATACAATCAATTGAATACTGAAACTACAGTGCAACCTTAATATCACGTACCTCAAAATAACGACTTCCTCGTTTTAACAAATTCTTCATAATCCCCTTGAATTGTCCATAAGAGAAAATTAACCTCAATTCAACGAATTACATGAAATAACGAATATTTTCTTGTTTCCCTCCGATTTGTTAAATCGAGGTTGCCCTGTATATGTATGTATATCCTCTGTATATTATGCATTCCCCAACTTCGCTGCTATGTAAGGCATTATCAGTATGGAAATATTTCAGTTGCGAAGAGGCAAAAGTAAAAACTTTTGTGTGATGTTTTCTTACTTATTTTTAATTATTTTTTTTTTTATATATATACACATGTTTTTATGGAATTCATAATCAGTTACTTCATTTAAGGATAACGAAAAACAAGTATTTTTGCACAAAATTTTGTTGTAAGAATTACTTTTATATCTTTATCAAGACTGTTTGAGCAAAATTGAAGATGTTGCCATTTTCTCAAAACAATGTGAAGCTACTTCACATAATATTAAACATTTAAATGGATCTCAACGTTTCCCTCCGTAACCGGAGCGTCTGTGATAGTTTAAAGAGTTCGTAAAGGTTATATCAAATAGATCTTGACAAGTCAAGATTTTTAAGAGACTGTAGAGCGTATATAATAGTTTCGCCTCCAAAACTGGAGTGATATCAGGAGATAGAATTGGGTTAAGTTATGATATGTTTTTCGTAAATCAATCTATCAATTTGGTCTTTGTTAAGGCCTTTTAGTGGGTTGCAGAGACTTCAAATTAATTGTAATTGATCATTTGCGTGAAGTGGGAGTTTCAACTGTGTAATACAAGATAAAACTAGCTTCTGGTGAGTGAAGAAAGCGACACGTTATTCACTATTTGAAGTTCACAAATTATCAGACGTTATAGTATTCAGTAAAATAGTTTTTATTTTTTTAAAGATTCACAAATATCGGCACTCCCAACACACTCCCACACACAAACGTACAGATACACAAACACATATGAATTCATTCGAAATACGGATATTAATAAAACATGCAAGTTTTCTATTACTGTTTTTTTGAATACAATTTTGTTCTGTAGCTTTGATGACTACTTAAGTAATTAATTAAGTTACGGAAACCTATGTATTTCTCAATTCTGCCGGTTAAGAGAGAAGAGAGCTACTTAACACAGATTTAACAATATAGCTAGCGTAACCAGTTTTTGATCTTATAACATTCTGCTCCATGTTAAGTAAAAAACTACAGATTTTTGGCGTGGCGCTTTATTTGACGTTGCCTACCCCAGGTCAGAGGACTTCGGTTCCTTCAGATTGCAGGCGATCCTGGAACTTCTCGTCTGGATTTTTGAGGCCCTGTAGCTGAGGGAACAAGGGACGAGGCGAGTACAAAAGATCCAGGCGGGTCGAATTACATCCGCAGTGCGGTCCCCATCAGAAGCAAAAAAAAACGAAACTACAGATAATGTAAACTGATACTGAATGAAGATTATTATTATTATTAAAATGTTTAGTGATGAGTAAATAATTCTATACAAAGGCAAAATAGGGCAATGATATATAGATCATACTGGCAGAGACCGTTGGCGTCCACATGACCCAGTTGCTGCCACGCCAGGAGCGCGCAAGTCATGTACCGATCCTCGGGTGTCACGGAGACCATACCAGTCTCGTCGTGTGACTCGCTCTCCAAGCGGTAGCTGGCCGAGCGAATTGCATTCTGCATCAAAAAATACATTTTAAGTAAACAACTTCTTCAGGTGCGTTGGACGTTTTTTGAGATGGGAAAAAACATTTAACTCGCGACACTGTTACCGTTACCGACACCTCTGTATGTTCATGTTTTCACTTCTATAAGCACTCCCAGGCTGTCCTTTTTTATTAAGAATTCAAAAATAGTATCAGGAATACTTATTTAAATCTCTAATAGGTTCCATTAAAGATCCAGTAGCCGTCCATTATCAGGAGTGGTCATACGATAACCCAGCGAGATCTAACTTTAAACCGACTACCGACTAGCGCAAAAGAACTGTTCTGTGTAGCACAAAACGCCGGGACCAAATGCCCAGAAGACGCACAAAAAAAAATCCTCTAAAAAAAATTCCCATACGCGTAGAAGCAAAATACTGTATTCGTAACACCTGTCTTTAATGGTGTTTACTATACTTTTATCCATTACTAGTAGTCAAACAATAATATTTAAAACATTTTTTTTGACTCTCTCCGTTTGTCTGATTTTAATTTTTATTAATTCATAGAATCATTTCAAGCAGGAGATGTTAATTGTCTACATTTTGTTTTATTCCATTACAGCTTTCTTTATTTACATTTTCACTTAGCAAATTACTGTTGCACTTTAAAAAACTTAATCAACTAAGATATTAATAACAAATTGTAATGTAATATTTTATGCGTATATCTTTTTATATTAAAAGTATTTTATACAAACCTCTAGATTTAGCTGCGGATTTTTTTCCAGAGCCTTGGAAACATTCCAAATAATAAGCGAGGTCATCGAGCCCTCCTCGCTTGCCAACATGAATGTACCAATATCCCCGCCTTTTCCATGGCTCTGAGCCTGGAAATGATAATTTTAAGGCATGTTATCAGTTTCATAATAATCCGGTAGCGGAAAACAATTTTGTTATGCATGTAAAGACTTTGTTGTATAGCAAAAAAATGGAGACGGGTAGGAAACTTGGCTAGACGTGGTGACTGCTGGTTGTCTACAAAGCTATCAAATCTTAGTGGTGATCTAGATTAGACAGACACCAGGATGAAGAGAACAGGTGAATCAAGACAATAGATCGTCTCATTGAAAGATGGACGGACGATATAGTGGCGGTAGGAAGCTGGATGAGATTGGCAAGAGACAGGGGAGAATGGCAGAAATGAAGGGTATCTTATGAGGTTGCAATGTTTTTTAAATGATAAATATATTTTGTTACTGGGGTAATGGACTTAGGGAAGAAGTCAGCAGAGCTAAATTGGGAATGGGCTGGGTATGTGGATCGAATGCACCCGCAAAGATGGACCAATATCGTGACTTTCTGGACGCCCACTATTAAAAAAAATATATCTAATATCTTTATTTTTTTTACTTGAGCTCGAAACGGGCACGACAATAGCCCACACACAACGTCTGGTATTTAACCGAGCCAACTCAGGATTCTACTCCTTCTTGCTGTTGAATTATCAAGACTTAACTTATCAATTAGGGGTAGCGCTATGCTTGTAGCCGAATTGAGCCGGCGCGCCCGGGTACCAGAACCTCTTTCTTACATAGGATCGGCGTGGAGTGGCAATGCTGTCACGTCATGTGATCATATTGTTGTCGCGTTTCGTTCGGTTTATGAAACTTTCGGTGGACCCAACTCGTCATTAAAGGCCGTCGTCAATAAAGGCAACGAATCTGCATGCCTCGTGGTCGCGCAGATCTCCATAGGCGTAAGCACTTAGCTGCCTGCTGCCTGGTCGTTTGCCTCTTGTAACATAAGAAAAAAATCAAGACAGAAACAAACAATAAAGTAATTCATAAAAGTTCAATTAGACCAATCAAGTTTCCACTTATACATATTACAAAAACGGAAGAGTAAACACAGAACAAAAATGTCGTGTGAACTCTGACGCATGTCTTGTTTGAGCCAAACACTAAATGGTACCAACACCAAATACAATGGAATTATGGTATTTGAGTTTGCAACGCCACATATTTAAAAAGCAAGTGATCTGTTGTCTTAACCAAATGTATAAGCCCATATAAAAAATAACGGTATAAATTGTATACGAGTATTTTAATACGAAAACAATCTCGGAATTAAGTTTTTCATTTGCGAAATGTGTGGTAATAAAAATGAGAATAAAGAGAGATTCCTGTCTTATGCAGGAGCCAGACCGAATCCAAATATTTGTACATTTTGTCCTTGAAGACTACAAAGTACTACACAAAGAAACAAAGTCCTCGGCCACACTACATGATCGTTGAAATGATCATTCAAATGAAGCTAAGTCTGGCTCCGGCATTACAGTAGTTCAGAGCAAGGCAAAGTCTGTTATACCGGAGCCATAAGCCATAGCTCAAAATGTACATTTTTGAACTTGAAGTCTACATTTACTTCAGCAGTATCCTTTTGGGGTATGTGTTGATATCATATGGTATTTTACTATGTGCTAATGCTGCTGATATTGATACTATACTTGTTCTGCAGAAAAGGACTGTCCTTACAAAATATGACATGAGCTTCAGAGAATCACTAAAAACAAATTTATGGACTTTAAAATAATGACTGTACACTCTCAATATAGTTTCGAAAAAAATATTTATGTAGATAAAAACTGACAAATTTAAGAAAGTGGATGATTTTAGTAACACGAATCATGGAAATAAAGAACAACTAGTAATGCCCTCTACTAGGCACCGTAAGATCAACTCCATATAAACTTTTAATTGGCTTTATTAGTATTTCTTGATTTCCACTATTTTATTTAATAGCCGATAACTGAGCGTGAGGTTTAATTATCGGATAAGGAGACAGATATGCCCTTGTAGTTTTTACAAATGATGTACAATTGGAAATAGATAGACCATGTACGTGCTTCTATAAACTTTATTCCAACACAACGATAAATCAAATTACCTTGAATAAAAAATAAAACAAAAAAAATAAAGCGAATTATGATAGCGCATAAAATAACATGGCGCTTAAAAATGCAGTTCACAAACAGATATTTTAACTTTATTTATGTATAGCAGATTATATAATCATCACAGAATAAGTTGCCCTTTGTTCCTCTTGCTTTCTGTGTTTGCATTTATCGCACAACTTTACCAAAGGCCAGATTAGTTTTTACTCATACAATGTCATAAAACTTTTATTTATCAGGGGTTTTTATTAGCATATAGGTAATTTTTTAACGCATACTTGTTCTAAAGAAAATAATAGTGCAGTAGTAACACGTTGTAATGGTATTTAGAGACCGGATTAATTAAGATTTTATTCTACAGAAAGCGTACAATCATAATTCTCAGGAACCTAAATAATTTATATGTAAATTTAATATGTGAACACATACATATTGATATTGAAAACAACTTATATAGAGTTAAGTCTCATCCCTCAAAGACCACCAACAGATCTGCGTCGGTCATCGATAGTCACATATACCCCTGCCCTTTTGCCCCTGTTACATATTTAAAAAAAAGAATCAATGCTTGTCCCTCTTAAATAATACTTAACAATACTTTTGATGGGAGAAATCCAATAAATAGTCCATTTATACAAAATATTGAACAAACTTTATTATACAATTTTGGCATCTAAGTAAATAACGATAGTTTCTCATATCGAAATTCGATAACAAATAGAGACACTAACTTAGAAACCAAAATATTGCATTGCAAGAACGTATCAATAACAAATATTAATGATAAGGCAATGAAATTATATTATTTTCCTATAAGGTTCTTACGTTCTGTATTTTTTATACGTACTTACATAGTAAATACACTTACAGATACGTTGATTGTAGACGGTTCTTGATGAAATTAAATTCAATAAAAAGGTTAAGTACACACTTTTGGATTTGTTATCTTTTATAATGTTCTTCAAATTGATATATTTAATTTTTATTCGATTTGGCATTTATTAAATTGTATTGAACGTCGCTTTCTATTCACCTAGACCTTTACGATTTCTGTTGCCAACTATGTGCCAATCTAAGACCGGAATCAAAGCACCCAATAACACAATGCGCGAGCTTAATGGACTTCCGGTGTTTCAGCGATCAGCGCTGTTGAATGTGAAAAAACTATCAATCTCGTTTAAATTTAACTGCAATATTCATTCGACTTTTATATAAAACAAATATCATTTTTTAAGTTACGTGTGCGCTTCCGTAATGTTGAAATTTTTTTGCAGCTATTGCGGTCGACAAATGAAACGTACTAGAAAAAGATCGTGGATACAAATTTGATTTAAAAATGCTGTTGGCAGTAAATTATCTGCTATTAAATACTCGCGTGACAATCGATAGTAGAAAACTAACGACGAAAATATAATCATAATTTATTTATTTATTTCATAATAAGGAACGTTAAATGTACGGAAAGCTGTACTTTCAATTTTTTTAATATTATAACACCCGTTAACTACCATTGACAATTAAAAAAATAAGATTGGACTGTACGTGTTACTTTTTATTAAGTTTACTTTAATAGCGCAAATAAATTTTTATTTATTTTGCTTCGAAAAATAGTACCACTATCGAACTGTTATGACGTATGTAGCTGAATTGGATACAACCATGTTTTCTTCAAGTTCGTTTAATTTTTGTGTTTTAATTCCAATAATGAGCGTTTTTATTAATCTGTACTTACCTTCTCCATTTTTGATATTAATCAGGGTTCCTTATTTTTAAGTGTGTTCCGATAAATGTTCTATTCTTGAAGACAAAGTATGTATTTTTTTATTTTATTAGACTTAAATTATATTTTAATATAATGAGGCAAAATAGATATTATTAGAATGTTTGGTTTAATATTACAGCTAATAGCTTACTGGCCATAAGTTTATATTAAGCAATTGTTCCTTTTCCAGTGTAGATTTTATTAATTCAGCCCCTCTATTTACATTTACATTCATCTGAACAGTAGTGCTGAAAATTATATGTTATGCAAACAGTATTCAAATACTCTTGAATATTTAAAATACAGCTCAATTTGTTATTGTTTTGAAACCTACCTGGCACTGCTATGGTTCCTTCCTCTGCAAAGGGACGTCCGTCTGTTTGTACCGTTTTCTGCCTAGATAAAATAGGTGTGAATAAATAAAATGGAGAAGTGAAGGTTTAATGTTTGTGAGAGATTAACATACATTTTCTAAATGCTATATATCTGAAGATGATTTAAATAAAATTTAAGCTTCTGTATAATTTTAAAACATCTGCTTTCTATTAAAAAAAATTTATAAATACGTATCGTTTAAAATTTTCGTATTGTTCTCTGAATAATGAAGTTTTAATTAGAAGTAGCGACACGCTTGCATTCATTTTGATCTGTGGCTGAATTGCGCCAGTACCTCTCACATAAGATCGGCGTGAAATGGTGGCACCAACTTAGGGAGACCTAAGGGCTCTTTAGTTTTACGCGGACAAAGTCGCGAGAAACAGCTAGTTACATTACAAAATTCTATTACATAGATACAAGTAAAGCAAATAAACACATTTTAAATATTCTTTGGGGCTAGGACTTAAAATAAAGTTTGTAAATTTAATAAAAATAATAACAAATATCGAACTTTCTACGGTCGTTTTTAGTGCTCAAACAAACAGACGGACAGACGTTGCGATTTAATATGCACACGACGATCAGTATCGCTGTAAGGAGTTCGTACGAAATAAGCTGGTGTGAAATCTTCATACAGAACAATTGCAAAGGAACCTTTTTTATTTGTGTTTCTTAAAGTAAGTCTGTTTGTCTACCTTATTAGAAATAAATGTATTTTCTTTCTTTCTTTCTTATTAAATTATCGCACAATGTTTAAATGAGAGATATAGTTTTACAATTACCTACATTTTGCTACATTGTTCTTACGTGTTTTTCGCACAAAAATTTCTGTCACAGCTGGAAATTCAATTGGAATAAGAGCTATAAAAAGGTCGTTAAAATTCCTTTATGTATCCAAAATTAATAATGTAGAGGCACGCGAGCTGCGCCATTGCTTTGTCATTGTACACAAAGGCATTCGGAGAAATGAAATTATTATCGCAATGCGATTTACCGATAACATAGTCGTGGTCGCCATGATTGGTATTGTTACAGTACGGTGTCGAATGAAACTAGTGAATGGTTTGTGGTTTTAATTTCATTGTTTTCTATTTATATAAAAATACTATTTATATGAATGTTACCCGCGTCATTGTCCGCGTACAATTAGGTGAAATCTTAATAGATTCATTATTTGTACCTAGTTTTTCCGCCATTAATAAGATAAAAGCTTACATAAAATTAGCTATCTGCCTCAGAAAGGTTCATCAAAATTGGTTTTACCGTAGCGAAGAATACCCGTAAAAAAAACATAGGGGAAAAGTGTTAAATTGTTCTGTTTGTTATAAGTACCGTATTTTAGAAACATAAAAAATTCCAGGCCTCCTTAGACTCTCTTAATCCAGGCCTACAGCAAAATCATTTCTTAGCAGACGTCTACAAACTAGAAACTACTTACCTGCTGAATTTCACCTTTATACGTTCCGCGATTTTCGAGATTCGGTGTTAGGTGATCTTTTGTTTTTATATGAATATATAGACTAAAGACCCGCCTCGCACACACTGCCTTGCACAGGTGTAATTTTGATGTTTTCTAGGTATAAACCTTGCTCTTGAATCACTCTGTTTATTGATGAAATCCGCATTAAAATCCGTTGCGTTGTTTAAAAGATACAACCGTAAAAGAGCGGGTAGCGATTTTGTTTTATACTATGTTATGGAAGGGTAAACGGGCAGGCGGTTCAGCTTAATTACTACCGATGACCATAGACAACTGCCCTACCAGAAGATGCTCATCTGCATGGAATGCTCACTAAGTAATATCGGTTCGGAATTACCGGAGCTGGTAACTGATTTCACAGAGAAGTTCTGCGAGTTAAGGAGTTTCTAGAAAAAGTTGAGGACTTTTGGACATCGAGGTTATGAAGGTGGAATTTCAATTACAAACGCGATGTCCTGTGGTGAAATTTAGCCGGTATTAGTCCGAACAATTCCTTGGAACACTCCCAGTGATATAAGTAGTTAAAGATGTAGTGATCCGATCTCTCCGCAATGCCTTGTATAATCATGAGAACTGAGAAGACCAAATTTTTTAATGGACCAAGAGAAGTATTACCAGTAATTGACCTTTCAGATGAAACGGATGAAGAAAAAGTGAGTCTCCCAGAAGATCATTATTCGTTTGTAGCTTTAATTGAGTAAGTATTTTTTTTTCAAATTCTTTTGCATTAAAAACTAAAAACACATATAAAATCTTGCTAAAGGCAGAATTCCTTTTTGGTCAAGTTTCTTCGTCACTAATGCAACTTAAGGTGGCGGGGGGGAATCGAACCGGTTCTAATGGTCTTTGCGCATGCGCAGTAAAAATTAATTAGCATAGAATACAAAAAGTTTATCATTAAATTACAGGATAACTATGGACGAACGAATGTTTTTTTTTTAACGAACAATAAAAACACCGTCATGAAGTATTAAAAAAAGTGACAAAATCAAAACTTAGTGCTACATTGAGAGTCAATTTTTGAAACTTATGAAACAGAATTAAATACGAACAAAAAAAAATTGTTCTAACATTAAAGAACAGTTGACGAACAATTAAAATAGCAACAACAATAATAATAATAATATAAAATTGATTTCTCCCCGCCACCTTAAGAGAGCCTGATGCAATAAATAAAAGACTGTGTACTTCGATAACCGTTTTAGAGTTATAAAATGCTAACCATCGACATTAAAAGCATTAAAAAAAATACATTATCGTATCTAATACCGGAGCCAGACATAGTTCAAAGTGTTTGTACATTTTTGTCCTTGAAGTCTACAAAGTTCTACAAACTTTGTGAAGTTACACAAGTTACCCGGCCACACTACATTATCATTTAAATGAAGCTATATCTGGCTCTCCGACATAATAAGAATGACTGAATTATAGTATGCCAAATAACTTACAGATTTAGACTTTAATATTCAACTGTGTTAAAGTTAATATCTGTAAGTATGTTAAAAAATGAAGCGACTCTACGTTAAGTAGAAAAACATGTCTGCTAAAATAGCGCATATAAAAATTTTAACATATGTAGAATTAAAAATAAAAAATCATTTTATTCCAGCGTGGTTTTCACGAATGGCGGTAAAACCACGTGCACTGGGACCATTATTCACGATAACGTCGTTATCACGGCGGCTCACTGCTTGTTAGTATATCACTGGGTCACTTTTATTATATATCCACTTTTTAATATTAATTTACTATTGAAAATATAAAACCTCCACCGTTTTAAAAGTCCTTTAAATGGAACTTGGCACACTAGTTAGCAAGTGTTGCCAACTGATAAAATTCTAATGTTTGTCATTTCCAGCCAGCTTTTATAATAAGCTTACCTGGCGGAGTAACAAAAATACTTGGTATGCTTAAGAAGTATTTCTTCTTATTATTAAAAAATAAAAGATACTAATATAAAATAAGGACGCAATCTGTCTCTCTGCTAAATATTATCTAAATCGCGAAAGCGGCTTACGCGTAGAAAAGAAAACACAGAGAGACGAGATTACTTTCGCATTTATATCTATATATCGATACACCCCACGTAAAGTTTTGTAACCCTGAATTCTCAACTTCACAGTTGAGCGTTAAAACACATAAATTGGAATAAAATGTTCGTTATACAACACATTTTTGTATACAATTATACATATATTCAATAATGACGATTACATTATTGTATACAATAATATATTCAAAAGTGGCTGTTATATTACAGTTTAGTCGTTTGTAACGCTATAAAACTGGGAATTTTGGATTACAACTTACGTGGGAGGTATGGATATATAGATATATACTAGTTGTACCCCGCGACGTCGTCCGCGTGGGCCACCCTTATCATTTAGGAGTATGAAAAATAGCAGTACCCGATTCTCAGATTGATATAATTGTTTATATTTTTGTATTTATAGATGGTTTCAGATGCTTGAATTTGAAGAATTTCCATTTAAAGGCTGCTGGACAGGTACTTCATCATTATACTTCATGGATATTAAGGTTTTTTTTTATAATGAGTAATATTATTAATTTCATTGATTGAACTCTACGCTTTCAAACAATTTATGTTTCAAATAGAATAAGAAGAATTTAAGCTGAAATCATTGGTATGAAGAATCACTTATAGAGGCACTATTAAAAGGCCGGCAGAGGAGACTTGGGTCGTGCACAGATCGGCAGATAGCGACGTTTTGGCGAGATAGCGTCAGATAAGCTTAACAAAATTGGAGTTTGGGGAGTTATCCCTCAGGGCGATGAAGCAAAAGTTCACTTTTAAACATAATGAGGGGACTTTAAATACCCTGTTGGTGACTTGAGACTTAAATAAACACACGAATAGTAGCAAATTCCAAAGCCAATAATTACGTCCTAAATTAAAAAAAATATTAAATTTATTCTAAATTTAAAATTGTGATAGGATAATACATTCCAAGTTTAAAACCATAGAGCGTCAACAAAAGTTTGAAATTTAAAAAAAATTCTAAATTTAAAAGTGTGCAAAATATTAAGCCGTCACTCTGGTGACGTTAAAAAAATGCATATATATCGAGTTAGAATAATAGCTCTTACCGTCCCCTTCGTTCGCTTTGGGTTCAATGTTAAATCAAGTAGGTTTTTATTTTTTTAGTACGGAACCTTTATTTCTATTTACAAGTAAATTTTCTATCCAAATCAGTAGTAGTAGTTTCGCAAAATTATGTGCAACAAAAAGACAAATAGACACTGGAAGTAGAAAACTGGAAAAAAATACGACACGCTTGCTTTATCTATATATTAATACGTGAAGGCAAAAAATTCTGTACTATTTTTCGGAAATTGCGCGGATGGAGAAGTACAATTATATTACCGGAGCCACACATAGCTTCATTTGAATGATCATTATTTATTTTTGATATATATTTATAATTTGGGAGGAATGTACAGACAAGCCGATGGGGCTTAAAGGCGCGAAGAATAATAACAGTAAGTAGTACAGGTACAGTGTTTGTCTTTATTATGAAATGAAATAAATACAAAAAACTATACAATGTTGTATTAATTCATAAACGAATATTTTTGTCTCTTTACTTTAAACGATCAGTAGGAAGATTTTAAAATGGTTGACTTAAATTATCTATCATTATTTTAATTTCAAGCTAAAAAAGATATAACTTCTTTTTCTCGGCGTAATTACTAATATTTAACTTAACGATTACTTTTAATTGCAACTACGAGATTCTTTTATAGCTCCTATTACCAGTCCTTTCTTCACCTTATCTGAATAGTACAAGAGCTGATGTTCCAAAAAACGAATCGGCTTAAACAGATTACACTCAGTAGAAGCTTGGTATAGTAAAGATTTTCTTTTAATTTATTACAAGGAGCAAACGGGCTAGCTGTTCATTCCTAAGTGACTACTCGTCTCCCATAAACATCTGCATCCACAGGAGGCTCGCAGGTGCGTAGTTGGCCTTTAAAATTCCGGTTTGGGCCATCGGGAACTCTCACAAACCAAATGACACGCGACAACAATCCCATCATTTGGCGTGACAGCCACTTCACACCGATTAATGTAGCAGTGTTTATCCGATTCTTCGGCAGCCAAGTCGCATATCTTGTTAACCATCACCATTTCCTTAATTGAGGCTACCATTGGGTAAACGCATAGTAAGTAGAAAGTCTTTGTAGCGAACATTTTTCTTATCTTTGGTCCCATATGTTTCTATGAAATTATATAAAGAAGTTCAGTTAAGCAGGGATGGCATGTTTTCTACTCGTTTTTGTTTAGTTTTTTATTATATATATTTTTAATTTTATCTTTCCATTAAAATTTAAATTTGTTATCATATTTTATATTTATAACTAATTTATAGTCGCTATTAGCAGCTGATTACGAAGCCTTTTAGTTATGGCCCGCGGGCAACACTTTGCCGACCGCTGGTTTATGTAGTAAGCGTGATAGATAAACGTGCTAGCCGAAAGAATCTAAAGAAGTTGGTTAACAGTATTTTCCCTTCGGCTCAGTGCGTAATTGTGCTGTCATTAAATTATCTTTTAGAGATATCGTAATTACTTATAAGATACAATACGTTACAGATCGCTCTTCCGCTCTTAAGTCGCTTAAACGAATATACAGGTGTAAAAGACATCGTACCAGACAAGCATCCCATCGGCTCAGTACGTGATTCCAGGCTCCCCAGTGGAGAAATTATTCGTCTGCTTTTTCTTGACATCAGAAATGCCGGGCAGAAACCCTTTCTGATAGTTAGGCCTGAAGTAGTTATTAGCAGTCATAAATTGCGTCATTTTTTTTTCAGGACAGAGAAGAATATTTGCCACTTGGATGAAATCGTATCTTGATGAACTTGTCGATACAGCCTATGATGTATATTTAAATTGCAGTATATTTAATTTATTTCATTCAATTTTACATCTTACCCTGTTAGGGTGTTTGTAAAAAATTTTTTCGAAATTATTTTAATTTTATTGCTTACCAAATTATATTATTATCAATTCATGTTTATTATATAATGTTAAATGTCAAATGAATGGTTTTATATATTTCTAAAAAAAAACAGTCGAGACAGGTATATAGGGTATCTTAGACAGTGGTGGTTTAGTATAGATTGTTCGGTGATTTATTAATGTCAAAATAACTTACTAACTACAAAACTACCAGTCAACATTGAGCCAGCTCCACCTTAGGGACGCTTATGACGGGCAGGTCTTTCTTAAATTGTTCGATGTCTTTGATGAAATCCGCATTGTTTTCGTGCGTGTCTCCTGAAGGATCGTTGGCGTCCAAATAATGCAGGGAATAGTTCTTTCCGTGGACCTCAGGGCTTATTGCGTTGCTGTCCTTTGGTTTGTTGCCCACAATCTATGCAATATATATATATAAAATGGCCATATCTTTTGATTGCCTATACTTAGAGGGATGATTTTTTCACAGCTTCAAGGGATAACAGACTTCTGTATTTGGTATTTATTTCAACTTTATACCTCTACACGTTTTAGAGTAAAAAAAAAGAGAGAGAGTTCATTGTAAAGGGTCTTGACAGGCAGACAGACAACGAAGTGATTCTACAATGTTTCATTTTTTCTTTGATAATGTGGAAACCTAATATCATATACTTCGGATTATATGAGCATAAAAACGAAAACAAATATCAGTCAAATGAAGAGCTTCCTTCTCTCTTTAGTATCTGTAAATAAACTATAGCGTGTGTGCCAATTACGTTACATATCATAATTAACAAAACATATTGTTATTTTTTTTCGACTTTATATTATGTCTATATTGGACACCATCCTATAATAAAACGTATTATGCCTGTGTGTGTAAATCGTTTGGCATTGGTGAGCGTGAGGTTTTATTTTAATAATTTAATCATAAAGCATATCTTATAAAAATTTTAGCATTCGCACACCATCCTTTGTATAAATTATAGTTGTGACAAATTTCACACTTTTTTCGTAAAACGTTACCAAAAATTTTTGCACCTTGTATTAATAGTCAATCTAAATATATAGATTGACTATTAATCTGCTATGGATTGACTGAATAAGAAGGGCCGCTAATCGGTAACCTAAAGAAAATACTTATATATCATAATCGAAACCTGAGGGAGCATTAAGGGCTGAGGAGGCGTCGAAACGGAAAACTTTGCCCTCCAGCAACCCCTGAGTGTGATTTTAATTATTTTCACGTTGTAATTTGTTCAGGGATGGAACGCTCTGAAATTATAGGCAATTAAATGGTTTTCATTTTAACCGACATCAAAAAAAGGTGGTTTCCAATTCCCCTGTATGTTTTTTTTGTATGTGTGTTACGCGATTGCTCCTTATTTTGATGATCCTTTTTTAGTTTAGTAGGCCATACTTCTGATATGGTTTCATATAAATTTGATAAAAATTAGTCGAGAGGTTTTGTAGTTGATGAGTAGGTGTCTACTAAATCGTATGAACGTACTAATTAAATATTTTTTACTTTTTAGTTCCTTGTCGTGTTTTGAAGGCGGTTTTCTCTTTTTTTTTAAATAACTTATTATGCGAAAATATCTATCTTGTACTGAAATTATTAATAACTATTTATCAGATGGGATACTATGATGTATTGGTAGGATTGTACTAAATTAGGCTAGTCTGTGGGGAGGTGCAACAAGAACCGACACTAATAGTTACAACGTGCATTGTATAGAGATCCTTTAATTTATACATGCATCGCAAACACTAGGCACAGCTTCCGTATCCTTCAAAGCAATGGAACCCTGCACGGTGAAAACTAAGAAATAGCTTAGATTAAATGGTTGTGTTTCCTATATGTCACTGGATTTCTATATAATTAATTTATATTGTACAAAACCCCGTTATAGCAGTATTTGTATGACTCAGAATTTACCTAATCGATAATGCACCCGATTATGCCGCGCGAGGCGTCGCCAGTGAACGTCCTACTGCTGTAGATAAAACGTAGGAGCGTTCACTGGCGCGTACGATGTCCGAAACGTCGTCGCTCGATTAGTATCGCCTCGCGTTCCATAATTACGCCCATATTTTTTCTGTTGGAGTCGATATAAAGATCGACCGCGAGTAGCAATTGAACGCCACCGCTCAACTCCGAAATGCGATCGACTCTACTCCGCGTATGCGCGATGTTACTCTGTAATCCAGTACCGTTGCAAAGTTTCCCAATTCAATATTTTCACCGTTATTGTTTTATCTTACCGACGTACCTGAATCTCCAACGCAGCCTCTCTATTCAGGGCGTCAGCGTTGTGCCGAGATAGACGCGCGAACCCGAAATAGGCTTTAGCCCTTGCATGTTCGTAAGCTTTGTTACTATCTGAATTATCCGTGCTTTTAACCGCTGCAGCTTGCATGCTTCATCCTCCATTTAATCCCATCACACGACAAATCTTTCTTTAATAATTAGATTCGAAATCTTTATTTTATTATTCGTTATCGGTCTACACGAGAGTAGCTTTTCATACTAGATTCATATAATGCGTACTATTTGCTGTTTCGTAACTATCAAATAAAATCAATGGCCGCGGTCTACTTCAATAGACCGTGCGGCAACATCTCTTGAATACTGAAAAATAAATGCTATATCGTGTCACATCTATAGTTTTATGTTTCTGTTACTTGTTTCCTATCCCTGGCTTCTTTCTGTTTTATTTCTTGACTGTTCCATTCTGTAAATAAAAGACTGCACGAACGATACATGGGTTTTATTGTGTTTGTGGGTTGTCGTTGTTGCTAATATTGGCGAGTGTTGCTTTTGTAGTTTTAGTTTAACACAAGCTGTAGTACACTAGCAGTAAGTTTAGCGGTAAGATGGAATCTATTTACTATTACAATCTTTCCAATGAATTCACCTCTCTTGTAATTTCATCTATAGTTCTTTTTATTACCCGATTTTCGAAGAATAGTGTTTTGTTTAAAACTCGAAGCATGTATATGATCCGATACTGCCTATAATCTTCTACTTCTTTCTGTTCGACTATAACATACAAATACTTAGCATGCTGAGTTATACCCATATCTATATGTTTGTTCGTTTCCCACAAGTGAACGAATGGACCAAATTTGATTAGATTTCACATACGATTGTACTTTTTATTAAGGAATAGTATTTGATTGATAAAATATTCCATAGTATTTAAGAATATTATTAGATTTTTGATTCGTCGTCATATCAGTGGACCTTAAAATTTGAATTAGTTCTAAAACCCTAGTAAAAACCACATAATGCGTAATATATTTAGGGTAGTACTTAATTGCTAGCAATATAGGTAACTGTTTGAACAGTAGCGTTAGACCTGTAGTACTACTTAGTCATTTGTACATATTTTAATATAAAACAACATTAACACTAGTTAACACCAGTAGACACCCATTCGATATTTTTTTTAACATAAAAAGTATAAACTTATATGTGATTGAAAAGAGATTGGATTTTATTTTCTTATTTTTATTTTATTCTGATTATGTTTACTATAAATTTATAAATCGAGCAGGACAATATATCAGAGAAAATTATTTATTTTTTCATTTTATGTAATTTTCTTTCATCATCGCATTTAATAGTGAAAAAATCAAAAAATCCACTGTCACTTTACATATCACTGCTACCCAAAGTTAGAAACATCTAATATTAGTTACATCTGTTTGGAGGTTCACTATAACGTAGTTTCGGGCGGTGACGAATCCGGGCCTGTATGTGCGTATGTCTGTGTATTAACCGCGCTTTTAACTCTGCACCAGAGAGCTACCGTGAGCGCGGGGTAACCTTTGTTTGGCATTACATTACAGTGGGCACCACGAGCACCGCGGCCAATAACACCACGTCCACCGCCACCACCACCACCTCCAATTTCAAACGACAGGTACGTCCAATGAATAATACAAATCTATCTTCTGTCTGTATGTATTCATCACTAACAGTTTTCTGTTTCACCATTTTTTAATTTGAACTATGTATACAAAATAAAAAAAGTAGGTATAATTTTAGCTGTTTCATTGATCTATTTAGGAATAAACAATCGATAGTACTCAGTCCAATTCAAGGCCATATTGAGTTTGTACTTTGTTCATAAAAAAAGAAACCTTGTGACAGATTGAATTGTGATTGACTCATGATTGAAATTTGCTGATGATTGAGCTGCGGCATTATTTTCGATTACTGATTCTTGACGATTATTGACTTAGTTAAATCGATTCTGTAATATTGAAGTAGAAAACGATGTATTTTCTTATGCCGGAGCCAGACTGCCAGACATAGCTTCATTTGAATTATCATTAAGTCAGTGTAAGTGAAACTGTAAACAGAGATGACGGTAGGATCATAGTGAGAGAGAGGTTCACTCTATAGGTTTCTGTAGCAATCAGTTGTCATTTGTATAAATTTCTCAGAACTTCTTTAAAGTTGCGTTACACTTTTATATCTAGTTTTCTATATTCATTCAGATTAGTCACTTTTGAAGGAGTCACTTTTTAAGCGGAAACTTAAACAGTGGCTCATTCAACAGTGCTTCTATAATATAAAGGATCTATTTAAATAAATAAATGTAATACGTTGTCATTCTAATCTCTTTCTGGATTTATAACTTTCTTTTTTGTGGGTTGACATATAAAATAGAATAAATATGTCATAGATAGCCAAAATTAACAACATTTTGCTCAAGACCGAGTAATAATTTTTGATAACTCTGTTCGTTATTGTAACGCACAGTAATTCTTGGTTCACTTTATACAACTTCTAAAACATACATATAGTTGCATAAATTTAAACGTAAACATACATAACTAAGTATGGACGGAGAAATTAAAATGAGCATTCCCAAATTTTATTTATCATATAAATATTTTTTATAAAAAAAAACTTACTTAGCGGTATAATTAACTGAGAAACACAAAATATTGGTGTCCCACTGTGTTTACTTGGCACATATTTGTGTTACCGTAAGTGAAGTCTATATACTAATATATATAGCTGAAGAGTTTGTTTGCTTGTACGCTCTAATGTCAGGAACTACTGGTCCGAATTGGAAAATTCTTTCAGGCCCAATTATCGAGGAAGGTTATAGGCTATATATCGTCAGGCTATAATTAAATTTATTTGTTTTTACCTCACTTTTTGTGGACGCTAATAGCTAGTAGTTAGCTGTGCCCACGACGGCACAGCTATTTGTATGTAAAAATTTATCCAAAGTTCATAAAATCTATAAAAAAACCTAGCGATAAATATAAACAAATTATTTGCAAGCTTATACTCAAGATATAACACTAAACGACTGTGAGTGTGAAAGATTTCCAAACTTCATCTAAGTTTGGAAAAAGACTTGAAATTTTCTGTATTGATAGGACATACCAAAAACTCATTAGGAATATTATTTTCAACAAAATCAGACAACACGTTATGAAGTTAATTAATAAATACCTTTGTCGTGTATCAGATAATGAACTGTTCGATATAAGCGTGCGTTGACACATTCTTGGCCACTTTTTGATGATATATCTACATTGTCCTTACAAATTTTAATTATAAGATTTTTTTTTTAAATCACTTTAATGAGGGCAACTTTAAACCGCAATTTTATAAATACGAAAAATTTAATCCAATTTGGAATTTACGTAGCAATCGGTCATCTTAACTCGCCCCCCAGCCAAATCCTCTGCAATCTAAGCGGACCCTGGTACTTAACCGGGATAACACTAGGAAGTAGAAGTAGATGTGTCTTTATACTTTATGTAAATAGATTTAAGAAAAATAAATCACGTAATTTTTTCAAATAATCTATACACTTTTCAAATAATACAAAAATTTATAAATCAATTAAGCCTAGACCGCTTTTATCCATGTAAGCCGTATTTTCGGTGGTCTAAAAATAGATGCTCCTGGTAAATAGGTCCTTCGAGCCAGCACAAGGTCATCCCGGGAAGGGTATATTCACAAATTTAACCTCTATTAATAACGCTCTCTTGCTCAAACAGTAACATTTTTTAATATTTTGATATTTTAATATCAAAATATTAAAAAATGTTACTGTTACATACTGTTACACCCATAAACAGCTTAAAAACGTTTTGATATTTAAAAGTTTTTTGTTGTAAAACTCAATGCAGGGCGATAATAATCGCCGTAAACTTAGATTTTAAATCTTAAATTTAATAATTAAAAATATTTATATTATTATAAATAAACTGACGTTCGTAAGTATAGTAATGTGTGTAAATATGAATAAAATCTTTGACTTTGACTACTCTTTGTCAATGTCAAAGATTTTATATATATTAATTCTTCTTTTGTTTAAGGGTTAAGTTTTCTTCGTAAAGTGATCCTAAAAATAAACGAAAAACTGTAACATGTTTATGAAAACTTATAATATAAAAATAAATAAAATGCAATATTTGTTTGTGATTATACCATGCAACTATAAGTTACATGGTATTTAAAAGAATAAGAATCCAAATAAATTAGTGCGAATTCGAGTAAATGAGAAAACGCCTTATTGTTTTTATATGTAAACACTATATTGTCCTTTTTAACATCTCTATCTTATTATAGAGGTACTGCTCAGGCTAAGCAGTGGTAATGAATGAATATTGTACAAAAGTAACCGCTTTCCATTTACATGAATTAATTTCTTGCGTTAAATTACTGTTACCTGAAAATGTTATGAAATTGTAGCAAATAGTTTCAATTATTGACCATAAAGCATATCCGCAAAAATTTTACATTTATTAAAAAAATCGCTCACATGCCCCAAACAGAAAAGAAATTTTATAAAAATATATCTTTAATAATAAATTTTATAGTACACTAGCGACCCCCTTCCCCTGGCTTCGCAACTGTGCATGTATTATATGCATAAACCTTCTTCGTGACTCTCTCTATTTATTGGTGAAAACCGCATTAAAATTCGTTAAGTAGTTTAAAAGATCTAAGCGTAGAACAACGAGATGCGAGGGGGTTACAACAATTTACGTGGGAGGTAGAGAAATATAGAATATAAAACGGATGGCTTTACATTTGTTTTTCTTAAGAGCCCAATCGTCTAAGCATTCCCCGAGGAATAGAAAATAACCCCCTGAATTTTTGTACAGACCTTTTTTAGCTTTACAAATTGCAAACCTTTGTTTAAACGACTTAACGTACTACCCTTGACTTGCATTTATATTTTTTTAAAAATGCGTATTTGTAAAAAAAGAATACTGAATACTTTAAAACTCATGGCCAAGTTTTCCAAAAAGTAACAGTGTATAAAAATATGTTACTCTCACCACGAATGAGACGAGACTAAAGTTTCAAGGTAAGTAAAGTGAACACCAAATAAAATTCATGAACAAAGTACCTGTAGCCGTTAGGCGACGTGTAGAATCCGGGACTGTACAACATCTTGGAATGATCTTTCAGCATAGCGTCCAACCTAGCCTTGAAATTGTCAATCTTCCAGATATAGTTTCCAACACAGTAACGGAGAAGCATGTCGTTGTTTTGTTTCATTTTGGCCACTGAGAGTGCAGACAGCTGCTTAGACATGTTAGCAATCACAATGTCCTGTTCACGATTCCTTTGCTCCAATACTACAACTCTTTCATAGAGTGCTCTGTGGGTTGGGTCAAAAAAATCATACAGAGCATAATTGTAATAAGGTATTCATTCATTAAAATGAATTAGATACAAAGTAAAATTTACTCCCAAATTAATTTCAAATTGAATGATATATACATACTTTCATGCTGAATTGTCTTAAGACCTATTGACATAAAATATTGATTTTTAAATCTAATTTCTCTATTTGACCATTATTTATTTGAAAATTGCTGTAGTATGAGAACAATAAACAGCCTTTCCAATAAAAAAAATAAGTTTTATGGAAATAGGAAAACTCGTTTTCTGAATATACAACTTTCTGTGCCATTGTATGACTTGAGTGGATTTAGATGCACTAGAGTGTATATTCAAAGCCAAGCGAAGCATAGTAATAGTTTGATAAAATAATAGATATTTATACTAAAGAAACATAAAAAACTTTGAATAAAAATTTATCGAAGTCTTTAGAATACCTTATGAGAGCACTTGTGTTATTTAGTGGCGTTGACGGTTTTTGAGCACCATCCTTATCTGGTGCTTCCCACAGATTCATGGCTTCTTGTTCCTTTGCATCTATACTGGCATTGGATATGTCATTGTCTATTTGAATTTTTGAATAGGCATTCATCAGAAACTGTAAATGACATAATATTATATAAATAATATAATGTATATGGTGTGTGTATTTAAATCTTCAAATGCCTATGACATACTTTTACTATTTTTATATGTATCGTTCAGTAAAATTCTTAAATTATGTCATAGGACAAAAACATGAAAGCTCCACACCCAGTTTGTACAATGCTAAAAGTTGCTTTGTACCTGCATAGCAAATGTAACAGTGTAAATGCATTTTTATATAATTTAACTTACACTCATGTGACTTTGTATGTCATTATCAAGATGAGTGTTCATGTCTTCTTGATTGTCAAATGTTTCTTTACATCCAACAGCTTGAAATGAACAAGGTACTCGTATTTCAGATTGTGTTGATACTTCTGGCTTATTGTACTCACACACTGTGATGTGGGCATCTAGGTCTAATGGAGTTACTTTTACTGCACAGCCTAAAATAAATTAAGGATAATTGAGAGAGTATGTAAACTAAAACAGACAATAAAAAAAAATATTTATAGCTGTCTTATAAATCGATGATAGCTGGCTGTACGCACGAAAACATTTCTTCTGAACTGAGCAAGCAAGCGAGAGTGTGGCAGCTTTAGAGAGGCATGATCGGTCTAGGTATTTAGCTTTATTATGTGAAATTATCGTCCGCAAACCGACTTTACAGTCAACAAATTTTTTAACTTGATAGTATAGTGTTTTGCTTTTTAACAAACTGTGTAGCAAGAGTATAATGGTACAATTACTAATTTTACAAGTTATTTTTTTTACTTAGTTGTATTTGTAGACACTGTCATACTCTTGTTAAATATTGCAGCAAATATTTTATTTAGTATGTTAAATTTTAAAAGAATGTATCACACGTGTAATCATAAAATGACCTAACTCAAAAATTGATTGATTTTTGAGAAATTGCATAGATTGTTTGTCATTAAGACTTATTCCACATATCACTCGAAAAAATAGTCTTATAGTAACAAATTATGCATTTTAATAATAGTTAATGAAGCAATTACTCATATTATTAATATTATATGATAAATGGTATTTATATGATATTTTTTTAATTGTTTGTTTTTTTTTTAACTAAAAACTTAATATAGTGAAACAAAGATAGCAGTATCTTAGCATCAGATGGAGATATCAAAATAATTCTTCGATGGGCTCAAAGTGAATTTTGTTTCAGCGTCACGAAATGTAATTTGTCAATTTATGATTTAGTTTTCAATATGTGATTTTCATAATAATGATTTATTTATTTACCTTTAGCTGCAAATGGACATGACATTCTCTGTTCCTGAATTTCTCTTTTTGTGTAGTTGTCAGGAAATATATCAACCTTCATGCTGAGATTAATATTATCAATTGGACAATGACCACTATTTCTGTAAAAATAAATTTTATAATAATGTTTAAAAAAATAGGTTAAATTCTTCTTGCTAAAATTGCAGTCTTATCTAATCATTACTATTGATATTTAAACATCTTTCAAATAAATATCTCACCTTTTATGTATAATAAATAAAAAAGGATGTTGCTAACCTCTATGTTGCACCTCAACCAACTTAGAAAACTTTTTATGGAATGTTTCATTGTACCTTAAGTACACAAAAGTTTATTAGAGAGAAAAAGTTTTGATAAAGAGACTAAGTATAAAAATTGTGTGGGCAACAGTAAAAACAACACTTTTCTTTTACATAAAAACTATCTGACAAACTTAAATACTTACTGCAACCAAGAAGTAATACAGCTCTTACAGAACTTGTGTCCACAAGTTGTGATGACAGGATCTCGCAGCCAGTTAAGGCACACAGGGCATTCATATCTAGACTCAGGTTGGTTCCCGAGTACAGTCTCATTTAAAGTTGTTATGCCCATTGGCTGAAAAAAATATAATTTAAAATAAATATACAATATTACTTAAAGATAACTGAACTTTTAATTAAATATGATAAATATATTCCTAAAGAATAAGACTGCTTAGAGTTAAGTCTTTCCAGGTTTGTGATTAAGGAATTGTATTAAACTCATTTTTTGTAGTAACTATTTTTTAACAGTGGCTAATGAATCTCCTGCTGATTCTCTTGGTTTTGAAAAAGTCGAACCGACTTTTTTGAATCAGTGACGGCTTTTAAGGTACTTTACAATTCAAAAGAATTTGTAAAAGTCAATTTCTATAAAACGTATTTTGATTTGTTAATTTGCAGAAGCTGTTAGGTATTTAAGCAGGCGCCAAAGTAAATTGTAATAGTATATCGCAAATAAACGTTTGGTTATATATTAATAATAAATAAATTATTTGTTTTTATTAACCTAATCAAATAACTCAATGACAGTTTATTGTATTCAAAAGTAAAATATTCGTAAGTAAAAAGAAAGAGTAAAAAGTTATTTTTTAAAAACCTGTAATTACTTTCAGTTAAACTTTTTTTAATGCCCGTTTTAGGAGTGGAGAAGAGCGTTGCTTAATCAGTGGCCGGCATTTGAATCGATCGCTAGGTAAAGCAGTTCTTACCGCGGCCTGGTGATAGATTGATGACCAACTCTAACACTGGTTTTTCAAATACCCGACCTCTGGATGTTGTAACTAACCCGACCTTATGGTGAGTATAATATTCGTATTAATAAAATTCCTTAAATGGAATAAAATAATCTCCTGACTTCAGAAAAGGAGAAGGATCTCAATTGGATTGCTTTTTATGTTTGTTACCTCAAAACTTTGTCCGGGTGACTGCTTTTGTTAATTCTCTTTTTATTTGAAAGCTGGTGCTTCTTATAGTCCCATATCAATTTAATCCAATTCTGACAATGGCTTTCTTGAGAAAACTTTATAAGTCAAAAGAACTCGTCAAAGTCTACTGGAATGTAGTACAATATGTTGATTTTGGATTAAGTATGTGTGCCAAAAATTGAGGAATAACTCAATATCACGCTAATAGTTAGATGAGAGTTTAGTTTGGGTTTTGATTTTGGGATGAATTCTTAGTAGCAATAGATCACCACATTGATTTAGTGACTACAAATTTAGCATCACGGGCTCCCTATAAATAATTATACAATATCATGCCGCAATCCGCCATACAAGAGCATGCAAATTTTAACAAATTAATTTTTGAATAGTTTTAAGAGTTTTTTAGGGTTCCGTAGTACTACGGAACCCTTATAAATTCGCTCTGTCCGTCAGTCCGTCCGTCTGTCTGCCCGTAAAGTGGTTCCCTCCCCTAACATTTCCAAACTATTAGACGTGGAGACTTGAAATTGTTCATGTTGATAGAACATGCTAAAAACTCATTAGAAAAATTATTCTGAACAACATCGGACAACAAGACGGGCGCGTAGTGAATCTATGGTTGCGTTCGGTAACGCACCGGTAACATACCTCGCGTTCTACGACGGACTCTAGTTACATACAATAATATATTTAATTAGGAACATTTTGCTGGCAAGTCTCTTAATAATTTTAAGAATTATGTTTTATTGCTATAGTTAGACAAGAAGTAAAGAACATTTCTTTAATTTCCTTGCTGTTGCAGTTAATAAAAAGCATTAGAATTGCCTGTTGAGAGGAATGAAAACAAAGAGTATTTGCTGACAAATAGACGCGTCCAATAAAGCTGTCCGTCAAATTAACGAGCAGAGTAACTCTCAGAGGGGCGCTCCCACCTAAATTGTTGTAACCCCAAATTCCCAGTTTTACAGTAGAGCGTTACAAACAGGTTAATCGTAATATATTAGTCACTTTTAAATATATTTTTGTATACAATAATGTAATCGTCATTATTGAATATATAAATGCATATATATTTTTGGACGTTACTTTGCAGAAATCCATGACGTGCCATTATCCACAAGAATCGCTCAATTTTAGAATCTAATTTTTTTACCTAATTTTAGGCGGACGAAATCGCGAGCACAGCTAGTTATTTATAAAGCAAAATATTTTCGCGCCAAACGAAATCAAAATCAAGTGCAACGTTACGCAAACAACATAGTCGTGCTCCAGCATGGCGGACGCTTTCATGACGTCACGCTTCACAACCGGCCCTATCCTGATCGCCGAATACTGTGTAGCAAATAAAAAAAAATATGTATTTAAGCCCTATCTCGTATTACAAATGAAAATAAACAACAATAAAGAAACGTTTTTTTATTTATTTTATTTTGTTTGGAAAACACACAGTATATACGCGTAACGCGTGTGCATTAGATTTCAAATACATTAGAAGTGCTGCGTCCTTGTCTGATATACGATATGTCCATCTCGCTCGCACGTAGCTTTAATTGGCCTAATGCCCTATTTGCGGCCATTTTAGAAAAGGCAGGTTATCGATACTTTTAGGTAAGCACTAGAAAAGTTATTATTTTAGGCTCAAATTTGTTCTATATCTAACACTATATTTCAAACTATACCTTTTTGACCTCATTAGAAATCAATGTTTTTTCTTGCAGTGTCATTATTTTGTCATGGATTTCCGCTAAGTAATACTTTAAACGATCTACTGCTATATAAATTGTACTTTATTTAAAAAAAAGTAGTTAAAACTCTTAGAACATTGTGTTCCTATTTTTTTAAATGTGTTTTTTATTACAAAATTTTAATTTATAAGGGCACGATCACACGCGCAATATTTTCTTTATCTTGACTTACCGAACCCCAAGAATTATTTCAATATCTCCATCCAATACTGAGTTACTACCTACTTATGCCTTTTTAACAAAATAAACTTATTATGATTAAATAGACAAATAAATAATAAAACATCATTAAAATAACATTTTAATATCATTCATCACTTCATTAACTAATATTAAAATACACAGTTTGTTACTATAATGCCGTTTTTATCGAAATGTATGGGGAATAGGTTGTGAATGCCAAAACGTGTTATGCTATTTCCCAACAATCCTTTTATTTTGAGTTAGGTCTCTTTATTATTAAGCGTGCGATAGATTAAATTTTAATCTCGTCTTTTATTACATTAGTTATACTATTTCTATTTGATGAGATTTTCAATGGATATAGAGGATTTTACCATTTCATATTATAACACGCTAGACTATTTTCGTGTGCACAGTAGTCTAGATTTAGCATAACTAGACTTTTTTTTATAACAAGGAGCAAACGAGCTGGCCGCATTCACATAAGCGACTACCGATGCCCATGGTCAACTGCAACACCAGAGGGCTCGCAGGCATGAGCATGAGAGAGTATGCTTTTTTTTGAAGGCCACTAAGTCGTATCCGCTCGGATATACCGAAGCTGGCAACTGATTTCACAGAGAAATTGTTCGAGGCAAAATGTTTCTAGAAAAACGCTCAGTTCAGGCATTAAGTTGTCTACCTTAGGAACAGACGTCCGTGTGTCATATAGTCCTGTATATATTTATTTATTATTTTATTTATTATTAAAAAACTAATTCTAATTTGAACTTAAAAAAAAATATTACATAAACAAAAATATGTAATAAATATCAAAACAAATAACCATTCAAAGTACTAAAATCAATAATCGAGTAACACTGTCTGGTGATTCTAAATTGGCCTTTAACGCCAAGTGCGTTGTGGTTCTGACTCTAGTATCCGCAAAGCAAACAGTCGTTTCAGTGGTTACTGGATAGTTTACGGTGAACAAATATTTACTTTCCAAAGCAACCAGTTAGTCTCGCTCAAAACTCCAAATCGGCTGGACTGATATAAAGTGTGTTTATTTTAGAGAAGGTTTAAAAGAAAAGGACTAATATCACTTAAAGACATAAATCGGGACCCACTGTTTTACGTGCCTTCCGAAATTTATATATCGCTACCTCTAAATAAATTTATAGTTTAATTAGAGGTAGCGTCATGCTTATAGCCGAATTGGACCGGCGAATAAAACGAAGCCGATTCCCGTTCTTGTAAGCTAAGATCTTTTATATTACGTAACCGATTCTAATGCGGGTTTCGTCAATAAATAGAATGATTCACCACAGTTGCGAAAACTTCAGGTACCATTTTTACGAAAATCGCGCGATCGTAAGATTATGAAATTCGGCACAATTATAGTTTATATATTATGTAGTACATGATGGTTTCCGAATGCTAATATTTTCAGACGGGTATAAGACGAGCATTATGAATATATTGAATTATTCAAATAAAACTCACGCACACCAATGTCAAACGATTTACACTCATACGTACACGCACAGCACGCAAACATACACTCTCAACACACGCGGGCTGGCGCACATATTTTTACAATAAGATTGTGTATGTAGATGGCATAGTAATTGTCAAACATAACAATGGAGTTGCATAAGAATTAAAATTTTGTATATAGCTTTAAATATGCATGCAGTACACAAATCTAAAGAATTGTGGCCGAATTTCGAACACCCGGCGGTCTCTAGTTTATATATTTAAAACACCAGACCCTTTCCAGGTTCCCTTTGAAAGAGTTAAATTTTCGGTGTAGCTAAGGAACTCTAAAAATTATTGTGTACGCCAGTAGCTTCGTTATATTTTTTAATTTCTTTTAAATGGAGATTACCCCAATTCCATCCATGTTATCACTCACCCTAATTAAAATTAGTTGCGAAATTATATTTTGTTAAACTCTCCGTCCCTGTTTAACTTTCAAGACTTCAATTTTGTTTTTATAACTAGCTGACCTGGCTGACGTTGTCCCGGAAGTTGGTTTGCTTATTATTTATTATACGCGATTAATGTATTAAAAATTCAGTTTGCAATAAATTATGGTAAAACGTCGAGATAAAACTATTACCATGTTTTGAAGCTGGACTTCAAATACTCAGTAAAGGACGGGACTTGACATAGAAAGTTAACAAATTTGATCAAAATCGATTCAATAATAAATACACTCGTACACGAAAAGCGTGTGCAATTTATTCTGTTTTACTTTTAATCATTTCACAAGAGTTTAAGAACATTTCAAAATCGATTTAGAAACTTTCTTGAGTACAGTTATGATAAGTGTTGTACCTTTTATATTTATATACTAGATGTACCCCGCGACTTCGTCCACTTGGACCACTATTATCACTTAAGGGTTCAAAAAATTGGTTTTGGATAAGGATCAATATTATTTTTATAGAAACACCTTCGCAAATAATGCATTATTTGAGAACAAATTTGGTTAGCATAAAAAAAAGTTATAAGGAGACAACCTTATAAGATAGATATATGCTGCCGTGGACTTTTCTTTAGAACTTTTAAAGGGGAACAATTTTGTCATACATGATTTTTGCGAAACTTTAACCGTTTAAGCAGCGCACACAGCGGTAGCTCTCAAAAGGGGAAAAAAACCGCCGATTTTAAAATATTCTTCATTGGTGCTCCGCTCCTATTAGTCCTAGCGTGATTGTATATAGCCTATAGCCTTCCATAATAAATTGGCTATCTAGCACTAAAAGATTTTTTAAATCGGACCAGTAGCTTCGGAGATTAGCGCGTTCAAAGAAAGAAACCCTTCAGCTTTATATATTAGTATAGATTTGTTCCAATGATCATAGCCAGAGTTTATTCTTAAGTGGCTGGGAGAGAATGGAAGACTGGAAAAGAATTTGAGACTGTGAAACTAGGAATGAATGAAAGAGAGTGGAAAACTCGAAGAGAGTGAGTGACTGAGAGGGAGAGTGAGATCGGGAGAGAATAGGAGACCAGGAGAGAATGGGAGAGTGAGAGAATGAGTGACTGGGAGAATTTTGCTATAATCAATACAATCTAGCGTCCCAATTGGTGGCATGTGGACAAGTAGCAAAGGCTACAGCTATACACAGAAGTTCGTGTCACGATGTATATTCGCGATTAACTCTGAAACGGCTCAACCGATTTTGATCAAATTTCGAAACCATCTGTAATTTAGTACAAATTAAAGCATAGATTTTATCTCGATTAGTTTCAATAATGGTATTCGTTTAGAAGTTCATCGTTCGAGGAAGAAATGGGCTTCGCTAATATTATTTTTTAATGTTACTAGTTTCTAGAGCTTATAGTTCTTAGAAAGTAATGAAACTAGATCTTTCAGAGAATCCACTGTAATATTCTTGAAAAAGGAAAGAAAAGGGCTTAGCTGAGTCCTTGTTTTAATGGAGGTATAGAAAATCAGGGTTGTCACTGACGAGAATTTAAAATTTTAAAATTTACACTGCTATTATAGAAATAATGTTTTACGATCGAGAATTTTTAACCGATTTCATAAAAGAGGAGATTCTCTATTCGAATGTATTGTGTATGTTTGTTACCTCAGAATTTTCGACTAGATGAACTGATTTTGATAATCCTTTTTTATTTGAATGCTTGTGCTTCCCGTGTGGACCCATTTCAATTTGGTGCAGTTCAGACAATTTGAAGTAGTTTTTTTTTAAAGAAATATTATTTTAACTCCATTTACATGACTATTTTTACTGTTATCACTTTGTTAGCTGATGGTGTGAGGTGGGGGCAATGCTGTCACGTCACGTGATGGTATTGTTGTCGCATTTCGTTCGGTTTGTGAGAGTTCCCGGTAGCCTAAACCCCTCTTTAAAAGTCGGCATCGCCTCTGTGAGCCTCCTGGTTGTGCGTTTTCGAGTATCCTGGTGGTGCAGATTTCGATGGAAGTCGGTAGTCATATAGGTAAACATTAAATGTTTATTCTTTGACCACTGAACAGAAGTCCGCCCTGGGCGTTTGCCAGTGAGCTATAGAGCGTAACATTCTGGATGTTAAGCTAGCCGACAGAGTAAAAACCATAACACTAGCCTCCAAAAAACAATTCGCGAATGTGGCCCAAACAGCTGCCAAGCTAAAGTACGATAGGGCTGGACATGTCTGCCGCATGTCGGATGATCCTTCGGCCTATATCTCCACTTTATGGACCCCAGATCAGAAACGTCCTCGCGGCAGTCCAAAAGTGGTAAAAAATAAAATTCGGCAGTTTAATGGCAGAAGAATTAGGGACTAAAAATTGAATCTATTAAAATTGCACCTAATATAACGCGGTCGAAGTCGCGAGTACCAGCTAGTTTATCACATATACGAGAATCTATTCGTGAATTTGAATAACTAGAAAGTGTACATAGGACTTATACATAAGTAGATTGGCCAAAAAATAATTCAAAATAAAAACCAAAAATAATTCAATATAAGTATCTTTGACAATAAAATATTTATTTTAAGCTTTAGTTCTATAAATTTCCTCAATTTAAACATTAACGTCAACTATATTAATCGATGTTCGAGAATATTTTTTGCAATGTCAGACCAAAAATGTAATACGATATTACTCTATTGTTTTCCTGTATTCCCCCCCATCCGTCTTGTGAAATGATTAATGTATGTAGCCGTAAATCAACACGCGGAGCTTCATCATTCACGTAGTCATGAGGGTTTGAGTACTTCCTCGAGCTATCAATTGGCTTAGCTGACAGTGTAGAGACGAGAGACATACTTTGTGATAGAAATGCGATAAAATTTTCTAAAGCAAGGCGATAGAAATGCGAAGGAAATGCGACAGAAAAGCGATAGAAATGCGACAGAAATGTGACAAAAATACGACAGTCATGCGACAGAAATGTGAAGGAAATGCGACAGAAAGTCGATAGACATGCGATAGAAATGCGACAGGAATGTGACCGAATTGCAACAAAAATGCGATAGAAATGTGATAGATAAGTGGCAGAAATGGATGGAAATATTGAAGGATACAATAACTATTGTACTTGATTAGTTACTCCCGTGTCTTTTTTGTACATAAACAAACATATACATAATCACAACACATCTCAGCAAAAAAATACGCACACTATCCATCAAATAATCAATAATGATTAATTTTAAACAACACACGATTAGTAATGCAATCAATATAACTTATGTCAGATTTTTCAAATAAGATCGACATCTGCATAATTTGGGAAAACCCCAAAAAACCAATTAGGTATGTAATCAATGTTATCATGGAAATAACACAGAGCTTAGCACGATTTCCAACTGGTTTTTTTCGTTTTGTATTACGTTTGTCTTTGCATTTATTTGCGTGTAAAATTATTTATTTGCATTCGTAAGACAGAGCGCCTAGCTTCCTTTTTGCCGAATAAGTATTTCTCATTCCCATATTTTTAAATAATCTTAAGCAGGATGTCTGTGGGGGTGTGTGTGCGCGCTCGCGCGCGCGCTCTTGTCTGTGTGTGTGTGTGTGTTTGTAGTCCTTAAATAGCCTTTCTGGGCAGCTTTTCAACATCCTCGTTATTTAGAGTATGTATTTTTTTCATTCGGCCGTTACCTTAGCAACAGGACTAATAAGAAATTACAATGTGACCTCTTATACTTAACTGTATATATATTGTAAATATTGTATATAATTATGTGGCAGGAAGAAACGTGCTTTATTTACTTCCCCACAATCCTTTAGAGAATTATGTCATTTTTTGAATTCTTTTTTCAGATAAGAAGTATCTGAAATAGTTATTTAGATATAAGTAAAAAATCAAACTCCTTTTTTAAATTGTTGTTAACTGTTAAACTGTGTTTCTTGTAGTTTTTTATCTGAGCTTTAAGCAATGCATTACAATAGTTTTCATGAAGATTCGTAGTTAGTCCTTGGATTCCTATGCTTCAACATTTTTATGTCTAACAGTATTCTACTAAAAGTCCGAATGTAGAGTCCGCAGACACTGCAACTACGACAATCATAGTTTGATAATTCGTTTGCTAGTGGATTTTAATCTGAGATGTTATCAAATACGATGCCGATTAATAAATGCTTATCTTATTAATGATATTTTCGACATTCATTATAAATAATTGATTCGTTTGCACTAATATTGGGTTAATTACATATATATGTATAATGTATATATGTGTCGTGATCGAAGTCGAAACATTTTTCGCTTATAATTAACTCAAAGTTAGTATCGAAAAAATCGACGACAGATATTTTATTCTTAACGTTCCTATGCATAAATGTATGTAAAGCTGGAACTTGGGTTCACCGTTCATAAATACATAGATTTTATTTTTTTAGTTTTCTAAGAGTATACTTGCATTTATTCGTTCTCTTTATATATGTACTAGCGAAACCAGCAGACGATGTCCTGCCCAAACGTTGGGTTACTTTGTATTTACTACATTATATTATCCTATAACATTATTCCCCGGCCTCATCCCCGTTCCCGTTATCGTTCCGTTTCCGTTTCATTTCATTTTCGCTTTCACTTTGCCCTTCCTTTTTTATCATACTAACCTTGTCCTAACAGTAATGAACGCAAAAAGAATTATCCAATTTGGTGCAGTCACTCGGACGTTATGCACGAGCATACATTTCAGCGACCCATTTTTATTTGTGACTATAAATTGAGATATAAACTATTCTATCTTTTAAGTTGGGCTAAATTGCACACGGTGTGTAAATTTAATTAAAATCGCTTAAGTAGTTTAGGAGGCCCTCGCGGACAAACAACGTAACACGTAATTTATATATGTTAACATTGGCATAAATTTGGTAGAAGTTTGATGCATCAGGCCGAAGACCTTTTATTTGGGGGAGGCTGATGATATATGTATTAAAAGGGCTAAATGGGCAGGCAGCTTACTGCAAACGGGCATGGACAACTAAACAACTTGAATGCATGTAAAATGAAAAATGTAAAAAATGAAGTGTGGAACGCTCTTTGTGTCAGCTTTTTATACAAATATAATTTAAGTACGCTTAAAGAAATAGTGAATAGGTTATATGTAAACACTCTTCATCCTAGATGTGTCTGGAAATTGGTGTGTGCACCCCTTTCTAAACACACCTGGTGTTTGCAGTCAAGCGCTAGCCTATCATATCATAAAATAAAAAGTGGTCAAGAGCGTGTGAAGACTCGCTTACATAGAGGGGTCCTGTATCTGATATGCAATAAACTTTGTTAAATAACTTCAAAAGTTTTAATCCGAATCCAATGGAAATAATTTTTATAATGAGTTCTTTTTTCATGTTTTTAATGACATAGGAAATTTGAAGTCCCTACGTCCAATAGCTTGGAAATCCTAGTGTGGACTACCTTAAGGGCGGACAGACAGACGGAAAAACAGACAGAGCGAAACTATACGGGCTCATTGTTTGATCCTTAAAAAAGATTTAGTTTGGTAAACTGGGGTAATATGCGGTTCATATTCGAGATTCGACCGCGAACGCCCCAATGAGCGATGGCTGCGAGGCGTCGACTGACAAGCTTCCGGCTCATTTATCATCCACTGTCACAAGGACAGATGTGCCTCACCTCTGTATTAACGCGCTCTCTTGAATAATGGGAACTTCTAGAGCACCTGCTACGTAACAGTGTTATCATGTTTGTGTTCACGTTGAAGGGTCTTTAATGATCTAACTCTGAGACGCTGTGATTTGATTCTTGTGACTTGCCATTAGAAATATATTATTTGAATATTAGAAAATATATCATTGCAATTAAGAACAGAAGAACATCGCTTGAAATGAATGGGTGAGTGATGCGAGCGTACATGGGACGAACGAATGGTCACAGACCAGTTGAATGTCCCAAGTATCGTTGGAAATACCAAGGGGAGGATGACCTGTTCTAGCTTCAGGCCATGCAGTAGCAAGAAACAATACGTGGCATTTCCTTGTTTCCGAGGGCAAGATCCAGTACGGGTCGCTGCGCTATTGTAGTGAGTAATATCATTTTAATCAGGGAACTCATCCCTAATGCGTTTCCGAGCCAATAACACTACCCTCCTCATTGGCCACATACACAACTACTGAGTCATCATGAATTATAGGCTACCTTCTAACAAATGTGATCTAATTTTAATACAAGACGTTTTTAACGGAAGATTAACATACTTGTTAGCAGTTTAACCTGAAAGTGTTTTGGGTAGCTTTGGGGTAGTGTTTTACAAACTTTTACAACTTTCTGTTGGGGTTTATAATTTAATTACCAGTTACTTAACTACATTCAGCGTTTTTCATAACGATCTCTATCAAACGCTTGATAGAAATCTTAAATCTTAAAGATAATACAGAATCACACAGGTATAATTAATTTCTTCGAACAGTGATATGAATGATCCCTTAGAAAAAATTAGTAGATTACTTGACAATTTTTTTTACTCATTTGTTATGTTTTTAGGTCTTACATCTGATGTTATAGCAGCTAAGCAAGCGAAACGAAAATATGAAAATCAAATTAATAAGTAAAGAAATAAT
>JANCMC010033613.1:21192082-21207069 GCA_024363005.1 Charaxes varanes | reverse complement strand
GTCTTACATCTGATGTTATAGCAGCTAAGCAAGCGAAACGAAAATATGAAAATCAAATTAATAAGTAAAGAAATAATTATAATATATATCTATACATTAATATATAAAACTGTAGAGTTTGCTTGTTTACTTGAACTTAGGAACTACTTTTCCGATTTAAAAAATTCTTTCAGAGCTAGATAGTCCATTTATCGAGGAAGGCTATAGGTTATATATCATCACGCTAAAATTGAATCTGTTTCTTACCTAATTTTAGGTAGTAGTGGGTACATCTAAAACTTTTCAAGACATAGAAACAGGCATAAACCTTAGTGTATGTTTGGCTAAATTTTTATATAGTATTGTTTTATTTTTTTTCGTCAATTCGTGACTAAAAACCAGCTCTGCGCCATTCTTTCTGAATTCTTGAATTCTGCAGGACAGACGCTGATAAATCGACCTTTTCATATAAGAAATATTATTAGTACTACTATCTTTTCTCTCTTTCTCTCTCTCTTTCTCACTCGTTATTTAGTCCTAGGCTTAAGATAATTGTTTATTTAGGTTTAAGATTACTTAAATGAATAAAGATGATATTATTATTTGAACTTTACAGAGTATGGAAAATAAATATATTATATATACGATACTAGACAGAATTCAGTCTTTAAAACGATATAGCTGATAGTTTGCAATATAATCTTCCTTACTATAACAAAAGAAAATCGTCTTCAAATTGACCGAACTGGGCCAAATTAAAATGGGACTACACAGAAAACACCAGCTTTCAAACAAAAAAAGAATCATCAAAATCGGTTAACTAAATTCTAAGATAATAAACATAATAAAGAAACAGCCGAACTGAGAACCTCCTTCTTGTTTGAGAAAAGTCATAAATAGTCAGATGCTCAAATTCTACTAGTCAGATTATAACACTTCAGGAAGTGGATCATAACCTCTTAAGTCCGGGAAATGTTTACACGTAACCAATTCCACAGATAGTATTACGATTCGTGTTAATTACTTACATAATAATTACTATCGACAAGCCAATTATGTCAAGTTAAATGCATGGCATAATGACAGTCTTCTTGTCATGACAGCGCTCGGTTGCTTCCGCGTCGGACTTCCGGTGACAGTTTGCGACACGAAAAGGGATGTGAAGGTATTTTAGTCTTTATATCGATAATTAAAGGAACGAAATGTATAATAGGGGGAAAAATTGGTTGTCTGTGAAGTCGGTTTATGGTCAACAATTGTACGTGAGAACGCCGAGGCCGATCTTGCTTCTCTGTCGCTTATACCGCGCTCGGTTCAGGCGGAACGTGACAATGAGTCATGCTTTTTCAGGCGTACAGCCGGCGTATATCGATTAATAAGACATCATCACGCCAAAAACTTAATTAATACAAAAATTGCATAATGACGATTTTCTCGTCCTGACTACATTCAGTTGCTGACAACACGTGACACGCTTAGGGATGTTACAATATTTTAACAATTTCATCGATACTAAAAGAACGGAATGTGCAATAATAAAAATTATAATTCACAGACAATACACACCAAAAGATAAAGAAATCATAAGCAGATCTGTATCTTACGATTTATCTTTGTTAATAAATTCTACATTATCATAATTCTATTACAATAATGTATGTAGCTGGAGAAAAAGCATTTGGAAAATTTATACCCGGCCATAATCGTATCTCACCAGATGAATATGAAATAGACAAAATGAAATATTTTATGAATACAATTCAGGCTCGGCTAAGTTATGCCATATACATCACTAGCTTATATCCAAAACTTCTAATCTAATAGTTTTTATCACGAAATCGAATTCAAAAAGAGCTTTATTCAAATTATCTTGTACAAGCTCTATTAAATCAATATATTATGTATATTTTGAATGAATCCCTATTTTACTTGATCATCGCTTCATGTATGAACGCCTGAACCCATTTCGCTAATCCTCTTTTTGGAGTGTTTTTAATTATAAGGAGAAGACTCTTAAGAAAGGAAAAAAAAATTTACTATACTTAACCACGATATTAAGTTCTATCTAATGTAACTCTAGCGCTTTTGATAATTATAAAATGGGAACGGGAACCGAAAAGGAAACGGGTCCGGCAACAAAATAAAGGATAATAGAATGTACTAATTAGTAATTATCCCAATATCTGAGCAGGATCGCATGTTCCGAGTCTGCAAGTTAAGTAAAAAAAATTATAATTTTTTTTTTTGGGTATGTCATTTTTGGTGCTAAGGCTTGCGATCTCTCAGCAAACTCGAAGACAGTTCTAGGCATTCAGCTTTTGAGAGTCAATTTAGTTTCTGTGTATCATCATACTAAATTGATATTTTATACTTATCTCACCATTTGATTTAAGGTCAAGTAATCTAAATACACCAAATAAAATAATCTATTAATCCATATCAAATGTCAGACACCCACGCGCAGTATTACCGCGTCAAACGATTGACAACGTATTAACAACGCGCTGACATTGTTTGACGCGTCAAAATATCAGATGACGCGTCAATCGAGATCGAGCCCTCGCCTCAATCATTATTATCCAACAGAATATCAAAATACAGACACACAAAAGTCACCATAACGCACATACATTTAAACACCAAATTGCGTTGACTTTGGCCGCATGCGATGGTGTAATGAGACTGCAATTATGGTTGGCAAATATCATTAAACAGAGTACAAAGTAATTTGTACTTTAGCTGTATACCATTAAAGGTTAGTTTTGGGAAACTTGGAGTGGCTTGCGGCAACAATTAGCTAATTACCGGGCCAGTGACACGCTGTCAGTTCGTCGTGACAGGCCGCGGACGTAGCAGCGACAACCTTTCGTCGCCTTCTATTATCGTCGCGTGAACGAGCCAAAATGGGACTGGCGTGTGAGGGAAATGTCTTTGATCCATTCGAGATGTCTGTCCTAACGTTTATGCGGGCAGTTTTTTGATGTTTCTGTCAAATTGTTATCGGGACGTCAGTTGATTTATGTTTGACACTTGTGTATTTCTTTCGAGAGTTCATATTTTCAGAATTTAAAGGAGGATTTGACTGCTTCCAAGATCTATTTTCCTTTATATTTTCTGCTTAAGTTTTATCTATTTAAATCTCGTTAGTAAAATATCAAATCTTTTTTTTAAATCTTAATCAATATTAACCATTAAAGGAGGAACTACAGTTCCTGAAACTTCATATTAATCAATAAAGCCGTGACACTAAGCAATTGAAAGTTCCGCTCGATGCCGTGTAGTTATCCAGTTACGATGCATTGTTTATTCAAAAAATCGACCGTTTAGCATTGCTGCAAATTGTAAGTTCGTGATTGCATTTTCACCAAGCTTACGTCACGTCGTTTTTGCTTCGAACATTATTTTCAATTTCCGCGTGACAAGCGCTTTGTTCTCCTTCACTGGCCGTCACCGTGTCGCCCTGTATAACTGTAAATTATTTTGTAACGGTATTTTTATTTTTGTTCATAAATAACAATATCTCAACAGCGGTAGGCTATGTTGGCTTGTAAGTTTTTGTCACTTATATCTATGTCATATATGTTTTACGCTTAGTTGGATAAGCTATAAAAGTATTTGTAAACAACTTCAAAAGTTATTGTCCGATTTTGTTTTGTTCAGAATAATTTTCCTAACGAGTTTTTAGCATATTCTATCAACATGGAAAATTTCAAGTCTCTACGTCTAATAGTTTGGAAATGCTAGGGAGGGGACCACCTTGGCAGACAGACGGACGGACGGACAGAGCGAAATTATAAGGGTTCCTTGTAGAACTATGGAACTCTAAAAAGCCTTTGATCGCGAATACAAGAGAAAAAAAAAATCCAAGACAAAATCTATATAAAGTATTATATGTTTGATGTATCGCAGCTAAAAATCAGCACTATGAATAAAAATATATACTTTTTGGGTGAACAAAAACCATGGAACTCGCGTCATCGTTACCGAACGCTTAACTTTGACTTTGACTTTGATTTTGTCTTTGTCTTTGACTTCACTTGACTTTGACTTTGACTATGACTTGACTTTGACTTTGACTTTTGACTCTGACTCTGACTTTTGACTTTGACTTTGACTTTGACTTTGACTTTGACTTTGACTTTGACCTTTGACTTTTGACTTTTGACTTTTGACTCTGACTTTGACATTTGACTTTTGACTTTCACTTTGACTTTGACTTGGACTTTGTCATTGTCTTTGACTTGGACTTGACATCATCATTACTAAAATAGGTAGGGTTTCCGGTTCAAGCTCCGACTTGGCTGGGTTATTTCCGTAACTAAACCTAGGACTGTAGTCCCTATAACGCGGTAGGTTTATTCCACATTACAGGTATACACGATGTATGATTACTTTCGTATAGTCGACCAAGAAAGTGCTTTACGCGCAAAAAGTCTCGGGTAACAACTAGTATTATATTATATATCATAGTATAATAATAATCCGTTATAAGAGCACCGTGTTAAAGGGGGAATTACGCACAAGCTTTTAAAGACAACGAGAATATTATGCAAATAACTTTACTATTCGTAATGTTAATAAAAATATTATGTGTGTCGAGCCCAAGTACTTTTTATTTTTTAGTACATAATATTGTATCAAGAGAGTTGAGGTGTTAAAAATGATAGGCAATATATTGAATAGTAGCTATAAACGCACTAATCTATATATATGAAAATCAATGGAATCTTTTAAAGTCTGTATCATTTTCCTTATTTCAGGGAAGGTTTAAAAGAAAAGAAAGAAGGTAAAAGTTGAAGGATTATTTATTTATACAAAAAATGCTACTTCGAAATTCTGAATTAAAGATAACATGAAGAATGACTACATAACAAGATTACTAAATTTCATACTCCTAATTTCCAGAAGTATATATACAAACTATGCTAATATTCGAGCAACTTTGGTCCAGTTGTAAGTAAAACTTAGGTAAGAAATAAAATAGAAAGAAACAAAGTTATTAAGTTGACGCACTGCTATATATCTTAACTTCTACTATATGTATGATAAGACTGTGGTGAAATAATACTTCTAAACTGAACAAAACACTAACAATCAAAACTTAATAGAAATACTTAATACGAAGCAGTGCAATATAGTAAATGTTAGTTACCTCACACTATAAAACGAAAATAAACACAGACAAATAAAATAAATAATTTTATTTAATATAAACATTCAATCTCTCTAAACAATGATATATTTATTGAATCTACCACAATTTTGCATCAGGTTAATAGGACATTTGCCAATAAATTATGAAAATTTTAACTTGATCAGTTTTTCCGAAAATATGTATCTTTCAATTTTATTCAGATATTTATGATTGGCATTGTACACTAAGTTTTGACAGCACTTTATATGCTAATATGTGATAGCAATGGTCCTGATTGGCCAATTGCTAAATTAAACAATAACTGCGCAAAGTAATGGGCCATGGATTGTTACCAGTTGTTTAGTGGTAAACTGGATACTTTAAATTTAAAGATATTTATTCTTAATAAGACAATACAGTCACTTACTTAAGAATATAGTTAATATACAATTATTGCATCTAGAATGAGGAAGTCGTCAAAGCGATTATAGAAATATCCATCACACGAAAAACTATCAAATTGTCTATAATTTTTTTTTGTAAATGGCAACATCGCATAAATTTTTTTTAATGATGTTGCCACACTACTCTTGTAGTTAATAAACTAGCAACACTGTCTCACTTTATCTCAGCGCCGTGTAAAGGCTCAGTACGCTCTTGTTTTCCTTGTGGGAGGGAGTTTTGGAGAAAACATTCCAAAATCTGAGCGTTTCGTCTCCAGCTCCCGTGACTATCGCTTCGCCGTCCGGAGACAAAGCCAGGTAGAGAACTCTGTATGAATGTCCTGTTAGTTTATTCATTAATTTAAAGTTCAATTATACGTATATAGAAGTTTTAATTCAGTCGTGTGATCTAAAACACACTTGGTTTTATTTAATTCTTTATTTGCTATACCATATTTTTAAGGATATTATAATAATTGTACAATATCATGCCACAATCTGCCATTGACGTGCAAATTTTATTAAATTAATTATATTAATATAAAATTGATATAAAAAAATTAACAGCTCTCACTATCTCTCTCCATATATTTAGCGGGAAAAATCCTATCACGTACTCAACTAGTATAAAAATGTAAGAAAAAATGGTTACTTTACGTACATTAACGATAAAGGTACATTGAGGATAAATTCTTCAGTGTTAGATAAATGGGGTACCATTTATCGAGGAAGGCTGTAGGCTATATATCATCACGCTAAACTTTTCCACTTAATGTTACGCTAACAAAGTCGCGGGTCATGGATAAATTTTAAAATATTTGAAATTGTGACGATTAAGAAGAGCTCGCAAAATCCCATCTGAAAAAAGCTTCATTTTTATTTGGGTTTGAAAGTTAACTTCCTTTAGTTAGATAACATTATACTGCATAATAAATGGTCTTTTCTTCTCTTCTTTAGAGTTATAAGATCAAAAATAGAGTTAGTTAAAATATAAATTAGCGGCGACTTTAACTGCGCGACATTTTTCAATATAACCTTTGCAAATTTACCTCTGTCATCGGGTTTATTTAGTCTTTAATTATTAGACTCCTATTCTTTTGTATAAAATTTTTCGATCATAAGTTACTTATGGGAACTTTGTTGGCTCATGTTAGAACTTTAGTTTAAAAATTACTTGTATTAATGTAGCTGTTTGTTTCCCACAATAAAGGAAAAAAAAAGATATAACAAAATCGTATACTTTATAAACATATCCTTTATATGAATGTACTAAATCGACCTTATGGTCCATATAGTACGTGGCTATCCACGTTCATGCGCCGACTCGCATTTGTCTGAAAATAGGCCATAGCGGGAAATGTGACATGCGCTTTAGGAAATCGATGATAAAATTGCCTGTGAAAACGCGGCCCGTTCGAACTAGTACCTCCTCGCAGGATTTTTATAAGTTTCATTCATGGCTGGCTTCGTACGAAATCAAGGTTAATTATCGAACTTTATTGTCTTTATGTCTTACAGAATAACAGTTTTAATTATTCCTTTGATAGATCTTTCTTTTTAAAGAATGCTGGAAATACATTCTAGCTATTATGCCTTTTATAACCTCCAATGAACTGTAAATGATTAAAATATATTAAAAGTTTGTTCTAGGCTTTGGACCGGGTATTACAGCTTACTGTCCAACCCCTCTACCATTGATTATATTAAAAGTACACTTACCGGCAGGGAATGTAGCCAAAACTTAAAAAACCCGATAAGGGTTAAAAAATTATAATTGTATTTATTTTGGTTAATTTAAAAAAGAAAAGCTCGTATTTTATTTATTATTTAATGCTTAGTTCGGTGCTAGAGCGCTTAAACGACAGGTGAGTTTAGACGCATATTTTTAATGTTTGTGTAAAAAAAAATCTATTTTTTTTTTTTCATTTTGTAATTAAAATATAGTCTATTCTGCTTTCTGTATTAGAAAATAACAAGCTCTAAGTGCAGCTCTGATTGCTGAAGCTGCGATTCTTTGAGTATACAAAGAGGCCACATAATGGTTGAGTAAGATGCACTTCCTAGCTAGAAATTCGATTTATCGCTGGCGGAATTTAAAAAAGGTCTTTATTACAGCAGTTAAAGTACAGTAGCACCTGCAAATGGCAAGAGGGGCACCCTAGTAGTAAGCAAAAAATAAAAAGAATAATGAAGGAACGGTATGTACATACGAGTGCACCTGCTAGAGGTCCAGAACTTTTCAAGGGTCTTCAACTATCGCGGTATTCACGCAAACATTCATAATGGACTATTGAGCAGAAAGGCCAAGTTCTGAAGATAAATGAGGGCCGAGTGGCTTTAAAAGTTCTTTATACCCTTAAACTTGTCTTGAGATGAGAGAAGATAAGAAAGTTTTACCTTTGCCCATCAATACGAATAAATCTATCAGTTTTTACGGTGTTACTGTTTGCAAAGGATCAGTTCAACTCTTACAGTTTGTTATCATTGCATAAGATTGGGAAGCACTCTGATATGTCGAAGATAGCCTTAAGGATCATGTTTTGCCACATACATACTATATGCGAAGCGACAATTTTGTACTAGTGCAAGATAATGCACGACCGAACTCTTCATCTCTAAAGTACATCCTACTCCACCATTTGGTGGTATCCTTGTTTACTAATTGGTCCGATGGTACATTTTTGGAGCGAACCTGAGATTTGTAAGACGTTCTTTTAGTACATCAGCAATTATTCCATGTGATGGACCTTAACTTCAAAGAATCGCAACTTGAGCCATCAGAACTGCACTTAGGGCTTTTCGATTTCGAATTTAGAAAAGAGAATAGGCAACAATTTAATTACAAAACGAAGAAAATGATAAAATTTTTACACAAACATTTCAAAAATGGATCTAAACTGCACCGAACTGACCTTTAGCATTAAAAATAAATAGAATACGAGCCTTTTCTGTTCTTACTTTATTAAATTAGCAAACAGGGATGTATTAACAATCCCCCATGTGTCGCCAGTTATCGGGTCCTTTTAAGTTTTGGCCACATTCATTACTAATCTGTTCGCTGGTCGTATAAAAGAATACGCTGTAAGTCGTCGTGTTATTAAGTAGTCAGTATTTTCACGCTATTGTTTTATTTTTCCTCACCAATATTTCCTCACGCAAGAGCGTGTCAAGGCAGTTTCCAATGTTTTTCTTACATTTATCTATACTAATATATAAAGCTGAAGAGTTTGTTTGTTTGCTTGCTTGAACGCGCTTATGTCTGTAATTACTGGGCCGATTTGAAAAATTCTTTCAGTGTTTGATAGCCCATTTATCGAGGAATGCAATAAGATATATATCATCACGCTATAATTTTTCACCTAATTTTATGCGGTCGACGTCGCGGCTAACAACTAGTCTATACTAATATATAAAGATGAAGAGTTTTTGTTTAAGTGAACGCGTTAACCTCAGGAACTACTGGTCCCATTTAAAAAAAAATTCCAGTTTTAGATAGTCCATTTATCGAGAAAGGCTATATACCTATCATCACGCCAAAAATTTTCACCTAATTTTACGCGGACGCAGTCGCAGGTAGACTAGTAAATTATATATGTAATTATTTAGATTTGATAAATATCGTCCACAGAAAAATGTACTACCAGGCTCGCAGAAGCGTTCCTAGCACTTGAGAAATCAGTAATTTCTTTATAATTGGTCAATAAGTAACAATAAAAATTTAATTAACAAGGAAGTTAATTAAATCTTTGTTTGAATAGGAACCCAACGTCATAACCACGTCTATGTGTATACACAAAGCATCAAAGGTTCACAAAGCTAATTAGCGACCGGAACAAATCTCCACAGTCAGGAACAATTTATCTCCCGCAGCGAGAAAATTGTTCTATTGTTCTTTATAACAATGTGTGGCCATTATCTTGAAACATAAATGAAATGTATGACGAATACTTTTAGTCCCAAGTGCTCAACAGTAAAATGGCCGACCGACTGCCCTGAGCTTGCTTAATAAATAACAGTAGTTTTAATTAACTTCCTACTCGATGTTATAACTACGTCTAGACATATAAACAAAACCTCAATTCACAAAGCTCAAACACAGTTCACAATTAATCAACTCGTCACACAGTCGGAACAATTTTCCTCCCACAGTGAGAAGATTGTCCCATTGTTCTTTATAATAATGTACGACAACTATATTGAAATATTTGAAATGTTTCAAGAATACTTCTAGAGTATCAAATGCTTAACGGTAAAATGCCCTTCTAACCGCCATGAGCTAGGTTAATAAGTAATAATAAACTTTTAATTAACTCGCTACCCAACGTCATAGCTACATTTATGTATACACAAAATCTCGAAGTTCACAAAGCTAATGAGCGACCGGAACAACTCGTCACTGTCGGAAAAAATTTTCTCCCGCAGCGGTACAATTGTTCTCTTGTTCTCTGAATAATGTGCGATAAAACTATAACCACACATACTGCGCATTAATGTTACATATACATGTGTGTACCAAACGCTACATAACGAGATGGCAATGATGTCGAGTGGAAAAGGTTACACCAAAGCAAACTAGATGGCGCTGTACGGATGATGAAAAATATGTAGAGACGGAGAGAAAAATCTTGCAAGTGTCATTGGCGAAATAAACTGTGCATATGCATAAAAGCAAGCCATCTATCAAAGAAAGAAGAGAAGATATTCGAAAAGTGTGTTCAGAAAAGTCAATGTTAAAAAATCCAACTAGTATTAAAGTCATTCCAAACTTTAGCAGATGGTTTAAATATGAACCGAAGGCTATCGAGATTTGTATCATTCGAGAAAATGTTCATAATTTTAAAGATGTCCGTAAATCTTTATTAATATTTCATACGGAGTTTAATTTTAATAGGCATATTCAATTGTTAATATAAACACGGATCATTGGAAAGAAAACCACAATATATTTATCATATGTACTGTGTACTCAAAAGGAGGACAGGGGTAGAACTTAGCCTTACCTTAGTCCCAAAGGAGGTTATAAGAAATAGGTAATAAAAAGTAATAGTACTGTTTCACATTCATAACAGTAACCTGTTGCATACATGTAATAATAACCCCAATTAGACTATACATTAAATGTCCAAGCATATAACTACTTTATTTTTTGAATGAATAGATTGGCCACATTTATATGTATTTAGTTGTATAATTATGTATATAGAATCTATTAAGGTAATAAAAAAAAATATAATCAGCAAAACATCAATTTTTCTTTTTAGGGCAATTTATTTTATTTTATTTATATTTTGGAAACATACAGTACAATAAACAAGTGATTGTTTATTGTACTGTATGTTCTATGCATGTTAATTATTAAATTAACATATATAGAACAAATATAAACCAAAACAGTTTCCAATAAATTAGAAAAATAACTTATATCAAGGTATAAGAATCATGTCACCTAAAACGATATTTCCGCGGTTTATAGATGGCAGAAAGAATTGCCTCAATCGCGAGAGATTCGGGACGACCTGGTAACAATCTTCGCAAAAAAGGCTAGTATACGAAAATCTAGGTCATAATAACAGGTAGATCCTGCCACCTAAAAAACAATTATCATCTTAATAGGTAAGCTATTTTTACTAATTCAATTAATCTTCTCAATTTAAATTACGCGTCACGTTGTTTGTCCGCGTTGGACTCTTAAACGACTAAACCGATTTTAATCAAATTTGCACTCCGTGTGCAGTTTGATCCAACTTGAAAGACAGGATAGCTTACGATATTTTTATAGTCGCAAATAAAAATGATGCATAACTTCCGCACGACTACACCAAATTGGATATTTTCTGTTTTTTTGTGGTCGTTATTGTTAAAGGTTTGTTTAATAAAAAAGGCATGGCAAAGTGAAAAGAAAATGGAATGGAAATGGGAATGGGAAATCAACTTGAAATTAAATTCTTGACTTTCTAAATATTTTAAAAACGCTTGAATCTGTTCTGAAGTGTTGATATGATACGGAAAAACGATAAATGGTTTTACTCGTACTTATTTCAAACTTATGTAGTTAAAGTTTTGTTGTCGAAAAGTTACATTTCATAATTAATTTTAGAGTAGTATGAGTGATTTCTTAAATACAAACATTTTAGCAATGTTTATCTTTATTCCTAAAGATACATGAAGAGCCTTTCCCTTATATTTGTTGTAATTGAGTATTGTGGCCCTTTTTATCATAATAGATCTATTTTCGTAGTTCAACATGAGACGGGCTAATGTCAAGATGGTATTATTGTCGCATTTCGTTCGGTTTGCGAGAGTTCCCGGTGGCCTAAACCCCTCTTTAAAGGCCGGTAACGCAGCTACGAGTATTCTGGCGGTGTAGATGTCTATGGGCGTCTGTAGTAACTTGGTTCACGATGAGCCTTGTGATATAAAAAAAATATCTTTATAGTATATCAACTGACGATGCCGTTTCGTTTCCGATTCGAATCCGTTTCCATTCCGTTGTTTATTTACTGATTTATTTTATTAAAAAAATAGTAATTATATTTTTCCCTGTTTGCTTTGATGTTACTTATCTTCTACTTAAACAGGGTACGAGCAATCAAGAAATCTATACTCTGTACTTATATACAAAGCTGAAGAGTTTGTTTGAACGCGCTTATCTCAGAAAATACTGGTCCAGTTTGAAAAATTCTTACAGTGTCAGATAGCCCTTTTATCGAGGAAAGGTTCTAGGCTATATATATAATCACGCTAAAATTTTTCGCGAACCAAGTCGCGGGAAGCAACTAGTACGATGATAAAGTTAGAACGTGCAAAATGTAACAAAAAAAGGAATGATATTAATCTAATCTGAGATTGTAAAAATGTAAATAGCTTTAATTGTATCATGGGGTTTAATACGTTTTTTCTTTTAGAGCGATATATTACTCCGTCGCTTATTCGCAGAGATTAAAACGCAGTATAATCTAGTCTAAACTAACTAGGACCGAATTCATCTGGCGGTGATATCCAATGATTAATGTGCCATAAACACAAGCACACAGTCTACTATCACTTAATTAAACGGCAATAAATATCAGCGGCTAGAAATAGATTTTATAGTCAGAACCTTATAACTAAACGCAAAGTTTTTTTTTAATCACCTTTGGGCATATTGGAGATACAGCATCAATCTTCCGTAAAAATATTACAACCTTTCTTAATACTAACTAAGTGTAAGAATCTATAAATATGCTTAACTAGTGTGGTGTTAATTAGTATATAGTCGGCCGAAGATTTCTAGAAATAAGATAAGATAAGATATTTTTTATTTCTGTAAAATTACACTAATTGTAATAATTAACAAATTCATCTTAACCGCTGTAATCTGTAGAAAGGCGGGTTGTACAAAGGTGAAATTCACAGTCGATAGTTAGTAGCTATTCACTAAGAACGAATTGTTCGATATTGCCAGATTAAGGAAGTCTCTTGTAAGTTTAATTTTACGCGTATAAATTTTAAACAGAGAGTGGTATGACAATGATAGCTTTGCTTGAAACATCTCCTATAGATGACTAACCTAACGTAATAAAATCTCGGTACCATTGCTATCGAAATATATTGAGAGTGTTACCATTATTTACGGTCCACGTCGTAAATACTAACGGCTCGCCGTGCTATATTTATACACTTGTATCTTAAATACTTGAATTATGTTAATGGATCTTTATATTTTTAAATATTTTTATTGATAAAGCTTTATATTTATAAAGCGTCTATTCTAGGTTGAGTCGTTGTAGCACCAACGTATTTTCGTTGTATTCGTAATAATGCCGTCTTGATAATGCCTGATGACGCTTACCTGATCAAGACAGAACATAAGAGTGTGACCATTATTTATGATCTGCGTCGTAAATTCTAACGGTCTGACGAGCACGTCTGACCGTAAATGTAGTAATTACATAATATGTATTAATAGATTCTTGCTCAATTGCATTTCGATATTGATTCCCTTTTCGAATGTACGAGTATAAGTGTGGGAATTGTGATATAATTGGCCATATCTTTTGATTGCGTATACTTAGAGGGTTGATATCACACCACCGTATTCGGTCGGTCGAGTTTCTGAGTAATAAGGTCTAGACGGATATACAGACGGACAACGAAGTGATTTTATAAGGATTTCTTTTTTTCCTTACGAGCCTTACGAAACCTTACGAGATAGATCAGAAAAATCTATAAAAAAAGGCGGCGATGCCTCATGTCCAGCTTCTAAGGGTACAGTAACCATTTTTATCTTTTACGTATTACCAAAATATATTCAAATATTTACGAGGCACCCACAAATCTTTTTGTGTACAACGACATATGTATATTGTTCTATTCACAAAAAATATAATTTGTCAATAAATACGTTTGTGACGATTACGCTTTGACACCGTCCAATACATGTGTGTTTAAATAAATCGCCTCGCCCCGTAAATCGCCTAGAGTTGTAGTGCGTGTGGTTTTATATTAATTACTAAATATATTAATAGTGCATATTATAAAAAAAAAAATATTATCATGCGCACACCTTCCTCTATAGGAATTACATTTGTGCCAAATTTCATACGCCTCTGTCCGCGCAATTGTTGTAAAATGCTGCCAAAAGTTTTCGTTTCACATATTAATGTATAAATACCTTGTTAATCCTTATTTAATTAAATACGCTAATTATGCTCTACATTTTATGCAGATCAAAATTGTCCTTCACAGCATATCGTTAAAATGATTATCATATAATGATAAATAATAATAGAGATTAAACACACGGGGGCAATTCATTTATCATTAGACCGGCCGGTTGGCGTCGGTGGATCAAGCGACTATAAGGCTCCTAATTCACCGAGACGCCTGGGCGACGTCGCCGGTCACGTAGCCGGTAGTAATAGACTTAAGAATAAAAAATATGAAATGAAAAAGTCACGATTTAATATGCTTTTAATCCAAAATATAAAAAAAAAACAAGAAAATAACAGAACTACGAATTTATTTGAAATTTTTAATGAGATATTTGGCACTGTTTTTTCGCTACAAGCTTATAAGTATGATCCGGAATTGATGAGGTAGCGCGTCACTCAATCTTGATCGATGGTCATTTTTGATTAATTTAAAGGTTCAGAATAATTGTTCGTAAACACATATGTACCTACTTCCGAACAAAGATATCATTTGCTTTGTTTTCTTCAAAAGCGGAAATTTTTAAGGTTCTTTCAAAAGACACAAATGACGTATATCTTATCATAAATAAATTATTTTGAACTTTTTAGTTTATTTTAGAAGTATGCAATAAAAGCCTGTTTTTTTTAATAATATATTTTCTTATTTTTATCTCTTTAATGTAATTATAATTTTTCTTCTTAAACAAAAGTGTGCGGATTCTGCCGATATGTTGCCAAATAGAACGTTGTTTTAACGTT
>JANCMC010033613.1:21145657-21191982 GCA_024363005.1 Charaxes varanes | reverse complement strand
AATTATAATTTTTCTTCTTAAACAAAAGTGTGCGGATTCTGCCGATATGTTGCCAAATAGAACGTTGTTTTAACGTTGTTTGTATTTTCTATATTTAGCAAAGGCTAAACCTGTTTCTTCTATGCATTACCAGTGATTCCTGACTCTTCAATTTCGCTTTTGCTGACGTCGTAGGTTATTTTTAATTAAACATGTTATTCCATCGAGTACAGGACTAACAAACGAAATTCCTACGCCAACCTTCCAGCTCCATCATCGGTCCCTGGATACCATCTAAAAACAATGTACTCGTCAAGACGTATTTAACGAAAACAATCTCGATTCAGTTAAAGCGTTTTAGAAGGAATTCCTATGACGAGCTTCCAGCTCCATTATCAGATCAACTTAATGTCATCATAATATTGCATTGTCACGCGATATACATATGTGTGCAAAATGTCAACTCAATAGGACTTTGGGAAGTGGGTCTAACCTTGTCAGCTTTGATTAGCGCCAAATATCGGTGAAACTAAATAAAGGGTTATAAAAACTAGCTTATAGCAATCGGTGTTAATATACCTTTCCAACAGCTAAATAAATTTCAAACCGGAGATTACCTGGAACATACAAACTCCGAAACGTTACCTCTTTAAAGACAAACTATTAGCAGGTCGGTCACGTTTTACGTGTTCAAGGCTCTATGTCTGTATTGGCGATACTGCACTTCCGTCACAATAATGGCCTGGCGTTTAGTTTAAAATTATACGTCGCTTTACTTTAAATTATCCTTAAATTACTTAAAATTATACTTATTAGTCACGCTATAGTAGCGTCACAGAGTAAGGATTTTTTCGTTTTGAAGTGATAAAGAACCAAACGTACTCGCGAAAGTATGTATCGCATTGTTCTACAAGCAGGAATTAAAAGAAGTAAACGCGATATTTTTAAAGTAGAAACGTACGTTATTTAAATGCTCTAAAAAAATAATCTTTTCCATTAAAACTTTTACAATTTATAACGTCATTACTCAAATTACAGCCCTTATGGGATCCAAAGAAAAAAACTCAAGATCAGATTAATGTAAGGTAAGTTACTTACGTGGAAAGTATAAATTGCAATAATCTGACGAATTTAGCGTAAACTAAGAAATTGAGAGTAACAAAATTAAAAAAAAGACGTCTTTTTTTACATTACAACGGGCAAATAAGCAGACAGCTAAGTGCCTGTGGACATAGCTATCTATCCGCACGACCAGAGGCAAGCAGAGGCGTTGCCGGCCTTTAATGACGAGTTTAGGCCATCAGGACGTATCACAAACCGAATGAAACGCGACAACAATACCATCAGTTGACGTGACAGCATTGTCGCCACTTCACGCCGATCTTAACACCGGTCTGCTAGTCGCTTAACAAATATTCGACCGCGATTATTTTTTTATAATAAAAGATTACGGAAAAATATAATCTGACGATTTCCTCAAGGCAATGTAGCTCAAACGATCAATATTGCCGAATCGTGCGCTCCAGGCGTTACTAACATAATTATCTTACCTCACATAACCTTTTTTTTTACAGTTTTTGCACCTAATCTGTGTAATCCAATAGATCTGCATAACGCTTTACTGACTACAAAATTACCCCCTAATCACAGGGGGTGGAAGCAATTACAACTTAAAGCATCTAAGTAAATCTTTTCTAAAATTTTAGTGTTTATTTTGTGTCATAAACAAATTTATGATTCTTGTTGTTTTAATTTAAAAAAAAAAAGTATATAGATTTCAGTCTATCCTTTTAGGACGGACTGAAATCTTTAAGGAGTACGGTTGAAACCCCGACCACGAGGGGCTTTTATCGTGATCACCCCTAATACCAGCACTAAAAATCCTTAACTGTTGTGCTGTAATAAATTTTTGTGTTGACTAAAAATAATTCAAACTATAAAGGAGGTGGTAGCTTAATCAGTAGCCGGCATTTGTATTGATTGTTAGGTTATTGCCATTCTTGAATTTTTGGTATAGGTTGGCAACCTTTTGAATCGGAAGAGCTAAAAATAATAATTTACAATACGTACAATACGTTTATAATGAGCTACAAAAATGTTTCATGCCAACAACAAATACTTAGTAATCGCATAAAATTTTTGATAATAAAACGATTCTATTTATTTATAAGAGAAATATCTACTTATCTATTATTACTTATATAAGAGAAATATTACTTATATTTATTATTCTTATTATTATTATTATTATCCATATATACTCCTCATCAGAAAAATCGAAACAAGTTTATGTTTTGTAACGATTATCAGAAAAACGTACATTTCAAGAGAAAATACTGCAAGAAATGGAGATCAAAAGGCTCTCTGGTGATATAATCCCAAATATCTGTGCACAGGTATTAATAAAAAAATAAAAAAAAAGGTTTAAAAGATTAAATTCATCTTTACTTTGCTTTTAATAAGCATCTTCTTTTGTATTGTAATCAGTAAATATCCTCTTAATATTGCACTTATTGTAATACATGATTCAAAAGATTTGTAACATCTGAAATAGGGATATCCTAACTCATTTTATTATCTTCTACCTCTTCTTATTCCTCAATATGTTAGTTATATAATAAAAAACCTTAAAAACCTCCTCAATCAGCAGTGTAACGCCAACAACGGTAATCGATCAAACATCAGTAAAACTGCGATTCCCCTGGTGTTGCAGTTGTCCATGGGCGTTGGTAGTCAATTAGGAGAATCGCCTGCTTGTTTGCCCCTTGTTATATATAAAAAAACGGTATCAAAAATACATCAAGCGTCGGTATGCTTCATCTCTTTTTGATACTGGCTCTAAATATGGATGTCTCTTTTAAGCTTATTACAGTCCAACCGCGATATAACGAAACTCAAGGGACTTAAAATATATTCGTTATACCGCGTAATTTATTACAATGAAGTTTGTTGTAAAGAGGTCGCATTGGATTACAATTCGTTTTAATTGACTTGACCCCTTTGTTACCTAAATTACCAATATATTTACCTGAACCACCTAATATGTAGCTCCAATAAACTTTAATTAAACCTCATAAATATTTATAACTGCAACAAATAGGAACGTTTAAAAATAAAAGAGCAAAAGTCACAATGTTACATTAAGAACTTTTATTGATTACTAATATATTATGTTAAGTACCAAATTAAAAAATATATATATGCAAGTACTTGTTACCCGCGAGATAGTCCGCGTAAAATTTGGTGTAAATTTTTTGCGTGATGATATACAGCCTATAGCTTTCCTTAATAAATGGGCTATTTAACACTGAATGAATTTTTCAAAAAATAGGGATATTAACGAGGTTTAGTAATCAGATGTAATTTTAACATGCAGTGACTAATTCTAATGGAAAAATATGGGCATTAATTAATTCTTGCAAAACATTTTTGAAGGAAGCTTTTATTGATTAATTTCCTCTATATGCAAACATTTTGATATATACTTTCTAGCACTATAAAATTAAAAAAAAACCGACTTGTCAAAACTGGATCACGTTGAAATGGAGTCTATGCAAAGCACCTATTTTCAAATAAAAAAGGATCTTAGTTTATTGCCATTATATTGCTTTTGCAGGTTGGAACAACCCTTGCATCTCCAGTTTTTGGATATGTAGATAAGTAATAATAAATGAGTTGTTGTTACGTAATATGTTTGCTATTGTTACAACCTATTTGTAATTTATTTAAATAAAGGAGTCCTTAAATAATTAGTAGAGTCAGATCTTTCGAAAATCCATAACAAGCAGCTGGTAAAAATGTTCCTTTAGGCAAAACATTACTTAGCATAAATTCGCGAATGAAAAGCCCTTTTTTTCATTTGCAGATTTTCGCGAAAATGCTCAACGAATCGGTCACCCACGTAATAATTTAACATAAGTTCTTCTTTTATTCCGAGGTCTAATCTTAAACTTCTTCAGCGATTTAAACAAATATGTAGCTACTGGTGGATTTGTTTCAATTATTAAATCACTTTAATTTCGCTTTTTCAGCTACATTTAACTGTATGAATAACATTTAGCCCTAAGTTGTTGTATTACCAAAAAATTGCAGAATATAAAAATATCCCTCGACATGACCATATCAAAATATGCATAATACATTATATAAATGAATTAAAAGCTTGCTTTCATGCCATATTTTGGGCTTATTAAGATGATCAACATTGCCACAGAAACACACATTATATAAACTTTTTATTATATCTTCTTTTGTCAAAAGTATGTGTTTTTTGGATGTATAGTGTTATTTATAATTATAAAAGATGTTGTATTCACTTCTTCTCGTGATCGGTTCGTAAATGGGATATCGCAGAATATCTCGTTAAAATTAGAAAGTCAAAGTTGATTAATTAGCAATAGGAAAATCATATAACTCTCAATGCCAATAACTGACGGTTTTTGAATGACGTCTGTTTAATGAAAGATGTAGAGTTTTACGTTCGAAACCAAACGTTCAATGTAGGTGCATGCTTGCATTTTACACAACTTACATGGCCGTAATGTCGGGGATTCGATCGATGTACGATGTCTGATTTCATTCGTGCTATCAATATGTAGCAATTAAGTTGTAGAAAGCGGTAGAATTAATATTTGATATGACGTTTGGTTTCGAACAGTCACATGTCTATAAGTAACATGACCGTATTCCTCTTAAAAAATAGTAAAAAATATAAAAAATATTATTTTCTAAGATCCACGGCCCCTATCTTTGTGGCCTGCGACTATTTTGTAAATAGCTATCAAATTCTTATAAACAAGTAATACTTACATTAAACAACTAACTACAATAATTAGATTTTTTAATATCGCTTATTATTTCTACCTACATAAATACTATTGTAACGGACACATTGGTGTCGTTTCTGGGTTATATTGATGGGGATCAATAATAACACCAACTTGTCAATATTCTTCTCAAAGACTGTATTACTAAGCACTTTTATTTACTATAATTATATGTATATAATTTTGTTAAATGTTGAGAAGACAGAAGAACTCTAAGTAATTTTCTAAAAGAAGAGTATCCTATGTTACTCCTTGTAACATTAGCAGTATATCATCTGTCAGTGAAAGCCACATCAAAATCGGTCCATTCAAAGACACGGTTTATAGACAAAAATCGTACCTGAATTATTCTTACCATTCGCAAAAGATAACACGTCGTCTCAAACAGACTATAAAACCAATTTTTATATTTCTGGTGTATTTCAGCGGCGCGATTTAATTTTCTTTCAAATTTCCGCTCTCCTTCGACGACATCGGAGTTATATATTGGCAATTCGTTTCAAATTAATAAAAATCTGCTTTCGTTTGAACGCTAAAAGCGTTTGCGATAAAGTTTTTTGATATTGCTGAACAGCTGGCGTACCTAAATCTGCCCTTACAGTGGTCTTGGTAACTTTTTCAATTTAACAGGTTAGAATAAATCGTTCATTCTTTTCATTCGAACATAGAACTGATATAAATTCCGAAGTTGAGGCGAGCCGGTCTATTGTTTGGTAGCGTTCGCTTTTGTGATTTGTGATTCAGCGTAAGTCGTCTATATGAAATTATGTTATCCTTTCTCCATTAGAAACATCAACTTTATTTCTATAAAGTTAAAGCTTATTTATAATAGACAGACAAACAAAACTGAAGTTACCATCTAGATTTGTCCTTTTTATGTTTATAATGTTCCTATCTATATATATAAAATAATTAATTGAAATGCTAGCTGTAAAATTTAACATTTTTCAGATCCGTCAGTTTTCTACAACCATGACGAACTGTCTATTCGGGAGGAGAAAAAGGATGCAGATATATGTCACGCACGGTATAGGTGTAGTGACAATAGAAGCTAGGGTGCTCCGGGGTCACGTAGCCGTAGTGGATCTGACCAGTTATCGGACAAATAAAAGAACATCCACCCCCTGGGAGAAAAACGTACGATAAAATAAAGAACGGGAGATTATTTGTGGATTTGTTCAAAGAATTTATACTTATTTAAAAAAGGGTTTCTAACGACAATGAAAGAACGATTATTAAATAAAATTATATTAATTAAAAAATCGAACTAAAAACAACATGTCTAGACAAAAAGTTGAATATAGTGATAAATAGTGATACCGCCAGAAAAATATGTATAGCACGCATTTGTGTTAAATTTTTAAAGGGAACAATTTTGCTATTTTGTTCAGAATACTTTTCTGGAAACACTAGTATTTATTTTAAAAAGTTCAGGACTTATTTCAGTTTTCAATTAGTTTTTAGTCTAATATAAATAATTAATTAATTATTAGTAGATATCTAAAAAATGCTCCACGAAGCGAATATAAGATGTAGGACGAAAGCTAAGAGAATCGATTCCAAAAGGATTTTTAGATCATCTTTTTAGAGTATCTCCATAGTAAGATACTCCGATTCTATAAATTTCAGATCTCTATTTATTACCCTTATTTATTACAGAAAAAAAAACTGAAAATCAAGAAAAAAAATATTTCTTAAAAACTCTTGAATCGATTGATTTTAATTTTGGATATGTTTAAAGAAGTAATGATAGCCTTAAGAAAGAAAATTAAGAGTTATATATATGTCATTTAAATCCTGGAGAAAAAATATTTTTAAATTTTAATTATAATTTTTAGCCATGATATAATTAAGGCACAATTATAAAAGTATTCTTTTTTCTATATAGTTATATGATGTTCAAATCGGAAATCAAGGTGCACTTTTGTTAAAAAAAAATGTACAAATGCCCTACGTAGGTACGTACAAACAAAAAAAAAAGAGGTACGTACAAACTACGAACGGAAAAGCCGTGAACGCCAACGCAAACACCACGGCCGCACGCCATGTAGACGTGGTAGCCGCGCACGGTCGCACGGCATATGGTGACCTATTTGTGCATTCATATCATACCATACGTATCCACGATACAGGATTACCTAGTACCAATTTATATTCTTTAATTATGTAAGTGATTTTGTTAAATAAACATTCTTAATTTTTACTTTGCCGCGGGGCGAACTGATCTTTGTCGGTTTCCAAGGCGATCTTCAAAGGGCCTGCGTTCGACTTCGCGCGCGCTGTTGGTTCGGTAGTTGATTTTGTAAATTAATTGTCGTGACAACACGCAGAAAAAATTACGAAAAGTGCCGTGCCTAATACATTTGCATAGCGCTAATGACTTGCTGTAGGCCTGCAGATTCTTCCTAATATCACATTAAATTGCTGAGACAAGCTGATTGACTCGCGCGGCTGTACTACGTCGTATGCATTTCCCTTTTTTTTGTCACAACGGTGCACCTTGGTTTTAAATTTGAAGAGCATATAACTTTATAGGAAATTAAATAAGGAATTCAAAAAAATATTTTCATAATTTTGCCTAATTTATATCATGGCTAAAAATTATAATTAAATTTAAAAAATATTTTTTCTCCATCCTTTAAGTGACATATACAACTCTTATTACTTTCCTAAAAGCTACCATCAATTCCTAAAACATAAACAAAATTCAAATCATCGAGTTACGAGTTTTTAAGAATGTTTTTTTTTCGATTTTTAGTTTTTTTTTCGATTTATTTAAAAAGAGTACTAAGTATTTTACTAGTAGCTTTTTCTCAGGAAAGCGTATAGCTATGAAGTTGAAAGAAATACCTAACACTGAAGTCTGCGGTTACTTGAAGCTGTAAAACACTCTCTGAATATACGCAATCAAAAGATATGGCCACTTATGTCATATTTCCCATATATTTCCAAAACCTATAGGGTACTTCCCGATGAATTACAATTATGAAGTTTGCCAAGAAGCTATTGCAATAAGTTCTTGTAGCACAAACAATTGAAAAAATCCGAAAATTGTAAAAAAAAAAAAATTTTATGCGCCATTACTATTTTTCACCGTTTTTAACTTTTTGACTAGACTAAATCCACTTCCAATTTTAGTAAATAAAAAGTATCAGTTCTTAATTTTTGGATGGGCGTTATTTATTTGCATTTGGGGCCACTAGACTTGCCGTAGTCAGCTGGTCTCCTCATGTTCCTCCAAATTCTCCAGAACGCTCTGCACATACCGATGTCGTTTAGGTTCAAATAGAACAAACCCCCGAGGATGAAGACACTAAGAAAGTATACCCCTCTTTTATACCAGACAATTTCATAGTTCCTTAAAAATGGTGTTATAATTCGTATTTATTATTATTATTTATACCTAACCCGATATAATTTGGAGCGTGGTTTTTTTACGTCGCCAACATGACTAATTATGTACAAAAACTAACACGATTAATCTATACACGTATACTAATATATAAAGCTGGAGATTTTGTTTGTTTATTTGCTTGACCGCGCTAATCTCAGGAACTACTGGTACGATTTCAAAAATTATTTAAGTCTTAGATAGCCCATTTACCGAGGAAGGCTTTATGCTACTCATTATTACGCAAAAATTATAAAAAGTCGCGGATAAGAACAACTAGTTACAGAGTAATAATAATAATGCGTTATAAGAGCACTGTGTTATAGGGGGGATTACAGTAATAGAATATTAACGTGAAGCCCGACTAAGGCTATACCTCCGCTCTACAAAAACTACAACCAAATAATACTAAACTCGTAGTGACTGGTTCCTGCTGTAAACTCTACAAAAACAAAACAAAAGCCCTCAAAATTTAACGAAGTCACTCTTCCTTCGACTTCTGTTTATTGTTGAGAACTCTAAGTACTTCCCTGACAATAAAGTAGCTCATATTATTCCTTGTAACATTAGGTACAGCCAGCGAAAGTCCTATGAAGATGACATCCTCCGTTCTGAGATAAAACGATTGAAAAACAGACAGAAAAGTGAATACACAGTTAGACACAAATGTTTTAACTTGTGATACAAACACCGGTCGTCAAAAGAAAACTGAAACTTTGAAATTTTGCAATTTTAAATACAGCCAGTTATTTTATGTGGTAGCAGTAAAAATTTTGTTTCCTTTCAAAATTCGTTAAATAACTGTGTATCTTCATTTCTCTTTTAAAGCACATATTGTCATTTTATATTTATCTATGACAAATACTTGATTCAGAACTTTAATTGTTTTAACTGACAATTTATTTAAAGCCTATATAAATGATTATCGAACTAGTTTTAAATAATACACATTAGCTCAAATGATGCACTGAATGTCCACACTCTACAGTTGTTGTACTATGGAGTGTTACTGCGATCCTTGAGAGTTTTTAAATAAGAGTAATCCATCTATCTTTTTGATCTCACTCACCATCAGGCATGATAGCCCCCGACCTATTTTGATGGACGTTTCTAATTAATTTTCGGCAATATTTTCTTTTTTACGGAAATTACTTTCAATATCCTTTCAACCGAGCCTTAGGAATTTTATTATGTTGGTAATTCTAATATCATCATAGTCGATCTCAGTGTAGTTTTGGAAGACCTATATGTGGAATGTTTATGGTTAAAAAATTTATTTTCTCAAAGAATTTGTTACAAAATTCACTTACAGAGAAAAACAAAATTATAACTTACAATATTTTGTACAAAGTTCTACAAACCTTTGTGCAGCTACACAAAGTCGTCGGCTACACTACATGATCATTCAAATGAAGTTATGTCTGCCTCCGGCCTAAGACACATTTGAGAAAGCACTTTGTAGGGACCCTTGCACTTTAAAAGTAAAAGAAAAAAAAACAAATTTAGTTTAGAAGCTTACGGCAACATTAAATTATAAATTAAATTGATGTGTTAATCGATATTTGCATTAAATTTCTTAATATCCAAGGCTTTCGAGTTATTTATAAGTTCTATACTATGAAACAATATTAATAAAAATACTTATTTAATCAAAACAGATTAAGTAAGCATTCATGTCACGGTATTTCTGGGTGTAGTGCTGCTGAATATTTCGTATATTGGCAGCGCCATAATTCAAACTTTTAAATTTCTAAAACAGAAGCAATATTGTAACAGATTTTATTGATCACTAAAGTATGCGACTTGGTCCGCGTTAAAATCGATGAATACGAATGATTTTTTTTAAGGACCTTTTTTTTTTTCTCTTTATAAGATCCATTCTTGGACTTTAAATAATATTAAAAAAAATGCATTTATTAAAAATTGTCGTTCTCAAATAATGGCGTGATCAAGGGAAATAAAAGGACATTTCTTATAATATACAAATATTGCTATGAGTGTGGGAAGGCACACGTAAATTTAGAGTCTCGAATCTCCAAACAGACTCCAGATCACCCCTGTGCCATTTAAGTTTAGATTACATCTTAATTTTGTCAAATAACCCATTAATTCCAATGTCCAATGACACAATAAATATAACCATAAGTGTATAACGAAAAAACAATTAATATCAAACACATAACATCGCTAACTTTATAATATTCAAATCTAAAATTATTTTAAAGCATATTCGTATAAACAATGTAATCAATAATTTATGTTGGACCCGAGCGATGTATTACAGATAACAGTGCAAGCTAATTTAATTTGTATGTTGTTAGTAATAATGTTTAAAATCAATAAAGCTAACAAATACGTTTATAGCGTATCACATACGGAACCCTTCTATATAAGCGTGTCTTGACACGCTCTTGGCCATTTTATTAGATGTAAATATTTCAGATATACATTTCGATGGCTCCCACGTAAACTATCGTAAATCCAACTTCCTAACTTCACAGTAGAGCATTACGAACGTATAAATTGAAATAAAATCGTCATTATTTATTATATTCTTGTTGTTCGGAAATATGTTCGATGTTATTAAACTCAGCTATTCGGATGTCGACATTGAAATGTATTTGTTGGAATCTGTGTCCCACGACTTGATTCGCGCGTTCACCGAGAGGTGGCGCTGAGATTTTACAACACAAGTGTTCACTATTCAATCATAATCTATACTTAAAGGCTTTTGAAATTTGATTGTACTTTAACAAGCTCTTACCTAGCATTAATAACGCATCTTACAGTTAAAATGTCTGAAAGAAAACTCTTTATATGACTTAGCGAGAGTCTTCAATGTCTGCTATATAAAAAGTTATTGAGAACGGTCATCAGATGATCTATCGCTAAGCGCTAAAATACTATTATACTATCCGTATATATCTACTCTTTCTTGTCAGCACGATTTGAATATAGTTACTAAATCAGAAAAGTTGAACGCTTTTTTTTAAAGAGATAATTAATCAATGTCCATTGTCCATACCATAACCAAGATCCTAACATTATCCAGTTCATCCTTTTTAAAGCCTCCCAGTTCTATTTCTACTTGAATGCTTATAATAATTATAAAATGGCCAAGTGCGTGTCAAGACACGCTTGTATGGAAGGGAGAAAATTTCCTTAACTTATACGCTATAAACGTATTGGTTAAAACCTTCAAAAGTTGTTGTTCGATTTCGTTCAAAATTATTTTCCTAATGAGTTTTAGCATGTTCTATCAACACGAAAAATTTCAAGTCTCTACGTCTAATACTTTGGAAATGCTTGGGGGGGACCTTACAGTCAGACGGACGGACGGATGGAGCAAAACCCGGAGTGAATTTTTTATATGATATTTTAGTGTAATGCAAGGAGGAAAAAAAATTATTTTGAAAAAAAAAATTAATTAAAAAAAAAGTAGGACGGTAAATGATAGTTCAGATGTTTTAGAACTAAGGTATTAGGACATGTTCGAATCTTGCAGGAATAAAGTTAAGTCATTATTTACTAAGGTAAAAAAAAAATTCAAATTAATAAATTTTTTTACAGTAATTATTTTTCCCTTCTTATTATTATCATAAATAACAATTGTTTAAAATGAAACCAAATCACACTAATGACCACATAATAATAAGACTCGCAGATGCGATGCCGGACCATGAGGAATGTGTATGCTCTTTTCTCTATGGTCCCTAAATAGTATCGGTTCGGAAACTCCGGAAACGGCAACTGAGACCACAGACAAGTTGTGCGAGGTTAAGAAGTTCCTATAAAATCGTAGGGTTCTAGATTTTTGGACACCAAGGTTTTGTCACTGACATTCGTCTCACCCCGGTCTGTAAGTAAGTGTTGACAAAAAACCGTTACCCAACCAACGTTTTTGCCAAAAATATGAAGCAGTCTCCGACCTTTTTGCGTATACATTATCATTTCGGTCCCGGCACATCATAAACCTTCTTAAAAAGGCTAAGTAAAAAAGGTTGGGGCACTATATGCATATGTAAAGGAATATTTACATAACGCTATAATGGGTCCAAGCTGCTAAATGTATGTCAGCGATTGTAAACACACGGGCTTGTAATGTGGACGGCTATGCGTAGCGGTTATACAAACGCCTCGGTAAGTCAAAATTTTCTACGAAAAATGAGTTAATCTCGTTATTAGCTTTAATAAAGTATAGCTGGCAACCTTCAGTTTTGATAAAATTGACTCAGAGACAGAGAGCTTTATAAACTACTAGCTTTTGTCTGCGTTAAACCATACATGCCTCTGTACTTTCTTCTGGTCCTATCGGAAAATTCGTTCTTAGCGGATGTCTACTAACTCTAAGCTACCAACCCTGTCAAACTTCATCATTGTACGTCCACGGTGACAGATTTCGTGTCAGGTGATCTTTTACTTTTATGCAATATAGAACATAGATTAAGGGTGTTCCAAATTAGGCTTCGTCGAAGAATTTATAGCCCTGTAACACATTTGGGCCATTCAAATCACTTTTTTATGTCGACACAAAAAACGAAATTGTAACGTTTATAGCGTTGATTTATCATAATATGACGTTCATAATACTAATTGATATACGTGTATTTTCACAACGCCATCTAGTGAAGACATAATATAACCTATAATAAGATCGCAAGTGACGAAACCAGAGTGTGGTACAAACGCGTTATGGGGTGGACACGAGCTTGATTTAATACAATCTGCCCCAAAGATAGGCTTAAGGGACCAGCGAAATCACATTAGCGAATTTGTGGGGGCCTTCAAAAACGGCGTAAGTTTGCGCAAGACCCGGGGGGAAACCAATTCGGACAGGGCAAACTACTTTAGTGTGCCCCGTTTTTGGGGTAAATAGATATGTGTTCATTAATTAGATACTAAACCTGCTCGAGGACGGACAGAATATCCAAAAAAAGACAAGGTTTTGAAGATAGACAATGAGAAATACAGTGTGCAATTTCTCCATCACAACGGACCTTCTCCAGTTTATAATAAGTTTGCGTAAGTTCCCCGAGAAGACGAGGAATACCTATTCGGATAGTAAAAACTAGTTTAGTGTGCCCCGTTTTTGGGATAAACTGATATGTGTTCATTAATTTTATGCTAAAAACTGCTCGGGAACGGATAGAATCTTCAACGAAAGACAGAGTTTTGGAGACAGTCAATGAGAAATCCGAAGTTTTAAAGATGATTGAGCAAGTCTAGTTTCAATATCTAGAACATATTACCCAATCCCTTCAATTAATAATAAGTTTGCGTAAGGTCCTCGAGAAGCCGAGGACTACCAATTCGGGGAGGACAAACTAGTTTAATATGCCCCATTTTTGGGGTAATTGATATCTTCTTCTAGCTAGTGCTATACCGGTATACTACCAGGGTCCGATTAAATTGCAGAGGATGTGCCTGTGGGTTAAGATGACCAACTACCGTCTATCGTCATGCCCGGATTCCCTACAATCTCACGATTAAAACCACGCTGTGATATTAGTCCGGACACACTGTTTTAAGTGCCTTCCGAAACACGGGATAAGTGTTTCGGAAGGCACTTAAAACAGTGGGCTCCGATTAATGTCACAGATAATGTCATTAATTAGACCCTAAAAACTCCTTCAGAATATCGTGGCTGGTTAGTGATCTAATATGTATAAATGAATCCTTATTTCCCTTGATCTGATCATATGAACGTGACCTAATATCTCTTTTATGGCTAACATTTGTGATACAAGCTACACTAGATACTTACGCTGGATATTCAGAACTACATGAACTAGAACCACAATGTGATGGCACATCATATTATAGGCAAAAATAAAGGAAACTGATCAATTCAGAAGGTAATTGCTTATTTAGTGGCCGGCACTTGATTTGATCGCTATTTTAAGCAGTTCTTGGTTAGCTGCTGGGTTTGGGGTAACCCAGTCTAAAACTGGTTTTCAAATATCCGACCTCCTCTGTTTCGGAAGGCATATAAAACAGTGGGTCCCGATTTATGTCACTGAGTGATATAAGACGTGAGATTGAAGAGATTGTGAGGGTTCCATGGAAGACATCAGACCGTAGTCGATCATCGTAACCATCCATACAGCCTCATCCTCTACTATTTAAACAGACAGGTACTAAACCAGGATAAAGCTTTACTTAGTGAAGCGAGATGAAGAAGGAAGCTGAGCAATTTTAGTAGCACAATATGAATATTTTGTAAATAAAGAGTGTTATAACAGCTGGACACTCGACTACTGACGTCTTTGGACAACTGGAGAACCAGAAGGTTCGCTGATGCCGGCCTTTGAGGCGTGGATATTCTCTTTAATTCAAGATTTTTAAAGTGCACTTATTCAGAAACACCGGAAGTCTCACAAACTGACCAAAAGGTGACAACCATCACTAGTAGTGTTTATTAGTAAATAATGAAACACTACTAGTGATGGTTGTCACCTTTCGGTCAGTTTGTGAGACTTCCCGATGGCCTAAACGCATCTGCGAGCCTTCTGGTGGTGCAGATGTCCATGAGTTCCGGTAATCACTTAAGTGCACCACCTGCCCATTTGCCCTTTGTGAATAAAAAAAGCATCAAATGTTAAGTCGGGCTATCAAATGATGGGGGCATTCTTTCGCAATTGAAGCACGCGCGGCGATGTGGCGAATGGTGCAGTGATGGGGCGTAAAATATATTAATCTATCGATAAATAAAGTTTGGAATTTAAATTAATTATATGTACAAAGAAAAATGTGTCCATTGTGACTGTCCAAAAACTTTTTATTCACAACAATCAATGTTATATTGTAGTCCTATGATGGTAAGCTTTATAGTTTGATGGGAATAGGTTTCTGATTTAAATTATGTGTTTTTCTATCATTTTATCAAAGAGTTATTTTATTAATTTTAGGTAATTATTTAAATAAAATTATTTATCAAATTTCATCGAAACGCTAAAGTTGTAAAGAGTATTTATGACAAAGTTTTTACCGCAATGTAGGCGAAGTAATGTGAATAAGAAATGAAGCACTTATATCTTAAAAACTTTTTTAGTAAAGAATTTTCACTTAAATTTTTGATGACGGTGGCTAGGCTTCTTCAACAATTTGAAACGTCCACTCTAGAAGTATTTAACATTTATTACTGACATTTTCTTTTGATCAATATCACACATGTATCAATTTGTTCCTTTATGCTACATTATAATTTAAACTAACATAACAGTTTATGAAAATTTTACAACTCCGATTTCACGCCCCAAAGTTGAATTTCCTACTTGATAAACTAGAGTTTATCTACATTTCTTGCAGATAAAATTGAAGTTTTTGCTTCATAGTTCTATGATAAAAAATCGGATATTTTAGAATTACGAACAAGATTTTTTAAAATGAAGATTAACTAAATGTTTACGTTTTAGTAGTTAAGAAGCAATGTAATAAGTCTAGATCTAGATCTGTAGCTTTTTTATTACAGAGCTACAATAATTTTCCTCTGCAAGAAATCTTTAATTGACGATACAAAAACAATATCAATTAAAAAGTATGAATACTTACTAAAACGAAATAGAAATATAACTTTCATTTTATTTTAATCGTCATAGTTACGGTATGAAGTAGAATCTAAAGGTATTTTCTAGTGTCATTATTTTTTATTGGTTAGTTCCGTAGAATAAAAAAGGTAATACCAAAAATTAATAAGAAAAAAGAACACTACAAACTTTTTTCAATATTCCCGATGACGTCAAATTGATTCAAGGTTTGCCGGCTTAGATTAAAATTGCACGAAATGTTTTATCCGGATGAAAAACAACCGAATTTTTTAGAATATTGCAAACATTTGCCAAATAATATTTATACTAATGCGAATTATAAGTAAAATGTAAAGAATTTTCTGATATGACACATCATTAAAGAACCTGGCTTATGCGTTATTTACATATTATATCGTCTGTAGACTTTGGCGAGAAATTTTAAAAATTCTATATAGCTCTTATACAGTAGTAGTGAAATAGTACTCTTGATTTAAACATTTTAACTTTGTCTTCTACGTTTGTCTTCTTATCATACTTTACAATAAAAATGATCTTTTTGAATTTTTACAACTAGCTCTACTTATGGGTATGCGAACAAGCATTGTAAAATGATGTCCCATTTTTATTAATCGTTAACAATAAAGAATAAGACGATTAAAGAAAAGAATTTAAGCAATCTTATGACGATGGCGCAAATGAAAACATTCAAACTGGGGCTAACAACAAACGAACAAAACAGGTAGACCATTGATTATGCTACATGTATAGGCTTATTACGAGAACAATATAAACTAGAAACATTTCCAAGAAACTGTAAATCGAAAGAGGGTGCTACCAGGAAGCGTTAAAGAAAAAATCATTCAGGTAAGAACAATTTAAAAAATTCTAGAACTTAGAATTTCGTGAGCCGAATTCATACTTATAATAAAACGGAGTTTAAAAGTCGTTTTATAATAATTAATTAAAAAAATTATGACGAATGTAACTACTATGGGATCATATTTTGGATAACCTTGATTGTGGTGATGGAAAATGTAGATTAGAAGAATATCTTAATTTGAAAGCACTGTAATTTAGGAGTCTATCTATAAATAGGTGTGCCCGCGACTTGAAAGATGAAAACATTTAGTGTGGTGGCCTATAGTCTCTCTCGATAAATGTTCTATCTAACACTGATAGAATAGTTCCAGAGATTAGAACGTTTAAGCAAGGAAACAAACAAACTCTTCAGCTTTCTACATTAAGTATAGAGTATAGATACGTAGATTATGCGGTTACTTAAAAAAACTAATACGTAATCCAAAGTTAAGCAGACTCTTTTTTTTTAATTGGTTAATAAAAATAAACACTAATGTAATCACAATAGACATCTATACTAATATATAAAGCGGGGCTGTGCCCACGACTACGTCCGCGTAAAATTAGGTAAATAAAAATGGGTTCAATTTTAGCGTAATGATATATTATAGCCTATAAACCTTCCTCGATAAATGGTTTATATAAACACTGAAAGTATTTTTAATTCAGATTATCAGTTCCTGAGATTAGCGCGTTCAAGCAAACAAACAAACGGACTCTTCTGCTTTGTATATTAGTATAGATTACTAGCGGACCTGGCAGACGTTGTCTTGCCTGAATATAGGCTCGCCTCTTATTGGCTAATAACCAATCTCCTTTCATCGGAATGGGTTCATAAACAGTACAAGAAACGCGATTTTTTTAAATGGAGATACAATCTTACTTTCTTTAAAAACAAAACCAACTTTAAATTATCAGAATTAGACCAGATTAAAATGGGACCACACGAAAAGGATCAGCTTTCTAATTGCAAATAAATAGAAAAAATAATCATTATAATCGGTTCATCTAGTCGAAAGTTATGAGATAACAAATATTAAAAGAAATGCAGTCGAATTTGACAACCTTAAGGTATTCCTTTCCAATTCCAAAGGAATAAGCTTAAAACATAGTACGACTACAGACTTGTGTGCAATTGGAGTTTAAAAAGAATCCTTGCATCCCTGTCACAATTAAAATATACGTATTTCTAATAATTTTTATTTCATGCATGTCATGGATTTCCGCAAAGTAACGTCTGATTCTATCAGTTATTTGGAAATTCTTAATTGTTTATAATCTTCAAGATATTTGTAGAAAACAAAACAGCTTCTTTTATTCATCTTTCTTCGTTTATATGTTTTCCAATTTTTTACGTGCTAAAAACCCTGCTGATGCATTTTTCTAAACATCGATTCCGATAGATGTAATGAAATATCGCAATTATTTTTACGAGCGGTATCTCTATTCGTCACCGTTTTCAACTTCTAGACAAGACTATTCGGTAAATTACGTTCCTGTGTCGCAGCTCCCGGTCCCGTTTGATGTCCAGTGCCTAGCTCTTTGGGATCATAAGTAACGTAATTAAGTAAGTAATATAACGTAATTATAAATTAAATATAAACTAATTTAATTGATAGAATCAGGCGTTACTTTGCGGAAATCCATGACAGGCACGAGAAACTAAACTACTTTGCTTTAATCCGCGAATGAATACGAGGGAAAATCGGTGTAATGCTGCAACAGCTGCAGCTGCTGCATCCCCACCTTGTGGTGGGGGTGTCTGAGATATAAATTGTTTCCTGTGTTGTTACTAATCACTTTACGAATAACCTTTGTAGAGTCTATCTCCTGATGATGCTTCGGTGTCGAAGCGAAACGTGCGTTATTTGTAATGTTAACTTAGAAATAAGAACTCTACTATAAGTTACGATTGAATGGAGTCCACCCACGCCTGTACATTCTCGTGTAAAAACTTTTTAATCAGTAAAGAAAACGTTTAGTCAAGTTATATCCTAGATTGAAATACGAAGCATTTCAATCAAGAAAATAAAAGTTTGCACAAGTGATCTCCTTTGTGTAAATCTCAAGTATATATTTCAACTAATCGAACCATAATCGTTATCAGGTTTCTGAACGAATATATGCATTGATATATGAAAAAACTAGCCCAGTGTGGTTTAACAGAGTTGAAGATGTAAATTATAATTTTTAAGCATGAGCATTTATAACGCTCGGATAATTACAAGACCTAAATAAGAGTAGATAAGAAAAATCACGTTGTTCGATACACGTGCTACACGCAGAACAATAACACTGGGAAGCGTTGTCTTCAACAATTTACCTCATTGTTATAAAACCGACAATGAATCGATTCACGCCGCCAACACAACCAACTGAATCACGATAAAACACAATTCAATATCAAGTCACTTTTACCACCAGATTCATTGGAATCTCTCACGATACACACACACACACACACACAACGGCCAAAATGCAGAAAAGTGTTATTAACGATATATTAATATATTTCTTATTTATTTATTTCACTATTACTTGACTGTTATACGGTAAAATAGAATACCTTTATATTTATGCGTTTTTATGTTATTCTTTCAAAACAAATGGAGTGACTTGTTGACTGAACCATGTTATAAGAAAATAATTTTCTTCAATTGCATATCATCAAATTGGCCATTACATCTGTTTTTTTATTTATTATAAGAAGCAAACGAGAAGGCGGTCAATATTCCTACCATGTTTTGACATTTATGCGGTAAAATAAAATATTCCTTTATATCTATGCGTTTTTTTTTGTGTTACTCTTTCAAAACAAATTAAGTGACTTACTGTCTGAAGAGTGTATTCTTATTTCTAACGTTAGTTATTACATTTCTTTAAATTCGCACCTGACTATCTGAAACACAATAGGCGTTGTCCTTTAAATGACATTCATCTATTACCATTGTTATATTCACTTTTCTGCAATAAATATAAATATCAAAATAGACTTTATATGATTTGTCAAATTCGTCTATATTCATTTTTGTTTTCGTATTTTATTAAGAGAAATGAAATATGTAAAGCTCATCTTTGTTCATTTTTATATGTCCTATATTTGCTTTCAGCCATGTTCATAGGGACTATTAAAACTATGTATAATGTTGTTTTCAGCCGTGTTCATAGGGACTATTATGACTATGTATCATGTTGTTTTAGCAAACAAGTAACAACCTGATTGTAGGCAACTTTGGAAACCGATAGATATCTAGCAGATTTCATAAGTATTTTTGAGTTACCGACATCTTTGTCTCCCCTATCCAAAGAGCTCTGGCAACCCTACAGAACGACACGTCAGTTTTTTGTACTTTCCCAGTCAGTATGCTAGTTAATATGGTCCAAGCGAGAGATCTTGTTATGCCCTACCTTTTCTGACAGAAACTTCTGTAACAACCACTATTTCTTACATTTAATTTCAACTAAAATTTAAATATTTTATTAAGAGACAACTATACTTATAATTTACTCAGTGCAACGTAAACCATAGTCAAATAACATGAGTAACGAACCCTTAAAAATTTCCCTTGCTTGACTTAAAAAGCAGGCTGTCATTGTCAGATATTACGGTGTACGTCGTTTTATCTGATCCCACGATAAAATGAATCATTTTTTTGGTTGGTTGCTGGATTGGTCGATTGATTGATTGATTGAATGAATGAATGATTGATTGATTGAATGATTGATTGAATGATTGATTGATTGATTGAATGATTGATTGGTTGGTCGATTGATTGATTGATTGATCGATGTAATACTTACTTAAGTGTAGCACCACCCACGCTGTCCCTTTTCGAAGGCATGAGAGGCGCAGTTGATTGGTCAATTAGTTTTTAGATTATTGTTTGTCATTATTGTGTATCTTTATTGTGTGCATTAAGTTTTAAATAAATAAATAATAATAATAAATACACATTAAGATAAAATTAATATTTTAACACTTCAGATACTTCGGAAAGATATTTATTTTATTTAATTTCCTAAGACGTCCGGATGTCTGTGTATGTGCATTTGGCACGATCACGTTCGAAAAAGTCAACATATCAAGTTATTTTTTTTATTAACTTCAGAATGACGGCGACTTATTGAACATGGGTGTGTAATTGGGTATCGTTTTTTTTATAACTAATGAAAAACTAAATTTCAGTTGGTCTGTTTGAATCTTTAACTGTATCAACTTTCGATATCAAATATACGACAAAATTTGAATCATATTTAATGACATGATAATCTCTGTTTATGCTATTTCGTAATACGATGTAATGTTCTGTTTGAAATTGGGGGAGAATTTAATTAATTTTCTTGCAAGTTCAAGTCGCGTTATTACACATAATATTAAGTTGTTTTTCTTCAGAATTGTTTATTTGTATATAAAAAGTATATTTATATCTCGTTGCAGTTAATAAAGCGGTCGCCAGGCTCTCTGGGTCTTCGCACATGGTCGCTGTACGCTCGCGTAACGCTGCGTCACTTCAACGAGCTTGAGCACGAGGGGAGTGCGCCTGCGCACACTGGTGTCACACAGAATACGATTTTTAATTAAAACACACGAAAGCTTAAAGTATACTTGTCTAAATCTTCCTGTTTATTTTACTAATAAGGACAAAAAATAACAAAATAAAATAAAAATACCTAATTTTTTTTTCTAAAAGTGTAGTTGTCAATTGTCTTTCTTTTACGTGTTCGTGTGTATTTTCCCTTGAAATAGGTCCAGCCGATACGGACATTACCCGTAATAAACAAATAAACAAGTTTCGCTGTATCGTTTAAGTTCCTATACAGCTGAGGTAAAGAGGTTCCTTAGAGACTCAAATTATGTAATTTAGGTAGCAGCATGGCGAGAACCTCCCGGGCACTGCTGTGGTGCCTTCCTCTGTAACGCGATGGACCCGGCACCCGCACGGTGAATCCATGGAATGCTAAGAAATTCGTCTCATCAATAGTGGAAATAAGGCTTTTTTTTATTCTATTTGACTTCTATTTACATACTTCAATTAGATTTTAAGAAATAAAACTTAAAATATCCAAAAACAAGTTTTATTCGAGAAATCTAATACAGTTTTTATACATTATATAACCTCGTTCAAACTCATCTGACGTTTTTCTATTCCCGCCTAAAAAACTTTTTTAATTTTGACAGTTGGCCACGGCTCGTTCAGTTACATACATTTTCCAATTTTCTATCACCATAGGGGCCAGTATTCATTTAAAATTAGGCATACCACTCGTTTGCCCTGATCACAAATAAAAATGATAAAGCAAAGTAGACAATAAATAATAATATATTTAAAAAATATTCAAATTACAAGAATTTCACGTTACAAGTTATATTTTTACAGGACGGTACTAAACATTTTTTTGATTAGCGCGCTGCGATGCAGCTGGGGCCGTGATGACCGATGGCTATGGTCGCTTTGTCGAAAGCGGCAATTGGTCTCGGAGGTTGACCCACAGCGAGTATGGCTTCTGTAAGGAAATTCATATTTTAATAAGGCTCAAGTGATCTTAGAACTTCGAGCGGTATCATGCTTTTTCGAATAGAGCTACCGAGCGCAAATAAATCGGTTAGAGTCGTAAGACTTTTACCAGGTTTGCCTAGTACTAATAGTACTAATAGTGGCAGGTGGTCTACGAACCTCACTGAGTGGTGGCCTAGATCGGGTTGGAGAAACCCTGGTTATTCCATGGCCCGATGGACGGATGATGTGAAAAAAAGTGACAGGAGGTGGCTGGATGAGATTGACAAGGGATAGTGGAGAGTGGCAGAAACAAAGGGTGGTCATGCCCAGCAGTGGATTATCAAGAGCTGAAAAATGGTGCTGATAATGAATAGTAGTTGAGAACGGCCTTCGTTCTCTAATTCTAATTTGCATTAAGCTCATTTTGGTAGGGATCCTAAATGGATTCAAGAGCAGAGACAGACGCGTAAAATTTTACTTTTCTTTAAATGGGATTAATATTTAAAGTTACTAATTAAAGGTAATTTTTTTAATGAACCTAGGCAGAAGGGAAGGGATTCTAAATTAGCATTGAGAGAGAGCGTTGATAGTAAAGTCGAGATGAAACCTACACTTGGGTTAAAAATTCCAGACTATATTCGGGTTCCTTCATTTGCAACGATGGACCCGGCTCCGTGAGGAATATTAATGTGCCTGATGTGCCTAATATTCTTAAAAGAAAGCGGCAAAACTACGTACTATATAAGACAGTTCCACAATATTATGCATTGAACTTAGTGCGTATATCATATTTCTAAGATGTACATCTTAAACCTCCAAGTTGTATAAAAGCAATATAGATGTTTATTATAAGCTCTATATTCCTTTTTTCAAACGGAGAGTACATATTTACTCTTTACGACTTGTATACAATGTCTTTCTATAATGCCGGAGCCAGACATAGCTTCATTTGAATGATCTCGTAATGTGGCCGGGAACTTTTTGTAACTGAACAAAAATTTGTGGAACATTGTTGTCTTCAACGACAAAAATGTGCAAACTCTGAGTTATGTCTGGTTCCGGCATAAATCGATCTATGATTCAATACGTCATGTATTTAAATCTATAATGACTAAAAATAAACGTCCATTGTATTAAGTTTGAAACAATTTCAGGTTAGAGACAAAATAGCGAAAACACCTGTGCTAATAGATATTTTGTGGTTTAATTCAATTCATTAGGAATTTAACCCGGTAAGAAGAGACCGGTAACAATATGATAATTATTGTGGGACCCTTATTTGAACTAGTTAAACACCTTTTATTAGATTTCTGGGGGGCTTTAGGGCAATGTAGACTTTATATTTAGTTTGATATTAATTCTTATGAATTTGATCAATTATTTTTCAATTTACATAAAAATTTTCTGTACGTATGTATGTATGCCACTGAACTGCTTTCATGATCAACATCTAGAACAAATTTTGAAGAAATTTCTTATCGTAGGTTTATGGTCGCTACACACGTATCGATAAATAGTTTCGGAAAAAACTGTGCAGTTTAAACTGCGTATTTTTTCGGTACCTTTGGATCAGTGCTCTAGGAAAGTTCCATTTAACGGAACAGTTTTATTGCAATGGTTTAACTGCATAGTTTTTTCGCAAGGATTTATCGATACGTTTGTAGCAGCTATAAGATTTATCATTGGACTCGGTAGGGGAGACTGCGTTCGAAGTCAGACCTTTTTTAATTTTTTTTACAGGACAATATCGCATAATATAATCTCTTGATATCGTCACGCTTTATCGTAAACCGTTATTTCTTTCACCACTTTAAAAAACATTTTGAGTTCGTCAGAGTGAAAATGTGGGTAAAATGGTGTTCGATGAAGAATTAATAGTTACAAATTTTTTTCGTTCGCGGAGTTCGCGGAACTAAGCGATTTTTCACTCTGATGCACGTGTGTTGCGTGTATCACTGGATATGGGCTACTTGACTGTAAACTGTGACGAGGGAGCCACCTCTGCCGCAACACGAAGGTGGGCTGGGCACACAGCAGGATCCAGAACAACCACAGCCACACCTGAAAATAATGACATTGTTATATTATGGCCGACTGACTGATGGAGATAGTAACTTAATGGTGTTCGGCATTTGAGTCGATCGCTAGGTTAAGCGTTTTTTACCGCGGCCGGGTATTAGATGGGTGACCAAAAATGACCTCCGTGTTTCGGAAGGCACGTGAAATAGAGGGATCTCGATTAACGTCACTGAGTTATATTAATCGTGAGATTGTAGAGATTGTGGGGGTTCCTGGGATGACGTCAGACGGCTATCGGTCAATTTAACTCACCCCCATAGCCACATTCTCCGCAATTTAAGTGAATTCTAGTACTAGATCGGGATAACGCCATGTACAAGAAGATCAAACGACTTTGTAATAGATATAAATTTTAAGTGAAAAACTTACAAAAAAACTTTTATCAAAATGTACTAAAATAAAAAAAATAAACTTTTCACTTAAATTTTTCATCAATTTAAATAAATAAATAAATAATAAATAAATATATAGGACTATATGACACACGGGCGTCTGTTCCTAAGGTAGACAACTTAATGCCTGTGTTATAGGTAACGAGTAGATATCAATTGCAAACTTCTGTTGTCTGTTTCTATAAATTATAATAATTACGTTTTATTTCTCATTTTCAACACATTGTGTTGGCTCTTTTTAAATTTCTGTAACAATTTTAAATATTTCAATATAACTGTTTAAAAAGAGCTATTAGACTAATCTCAAACTATAAAACAAAACTTAATGATACACGACTTCATTCTGAAACTTGATGACACAACATAATAGAAATGTGCACAAATCAAGGGAAGAAAAAAAAAAACATTCTTTGAATCACAAGAACAATAATGATAACTTACTAGAACATGGGCATCCGTTCATCTATAAAAAAACGTCCACCAACTCTTAAAATACCATCTTGATCCAAAAAAGGACAAAGTGTATATAATTTACTCCGTTTCATGACAATACCGCTTGTCTTTAGTAATAGTATATCTTCACCAAACTCCTGTTCTTGAGCTTGTTTAATGCAAAGCTTCAGTGTTAAACTCATTTCATCCGTCGTAACAAATTTAAATTGTCTTTCGTTTTGAGGTAGTTTCACCTTTAAAAATCTTCGACACAGAGATATTACTTTAAGCATTCGCGTTAAATCCGAAAATTTCATCCACACTAAATCATCGTTAACATTTTTCATCGTGGTAAACACTTTCACCCTTTCTTTATTTTCTTAAGCATCGAACGTAACTACAATCTAATAAAAAGCGTGTCATTTTTATATACTCTCTTTCTGAAACAAAGAATAGTTTAGCGATGTATATTCAAAGTTATATATCTATCATTAAAATAGATCTTAACGATATTAAGTCAGTTTTTATAGTTGTTGTCTATCAAAAATACCCCAAATTTACAAAATTAGTGATTAACTAAAACGAAGACTAAGACACTGGTTGCTTTTAAGATAATAAAGAAATATGCACATCACACATTTTGCAAAATACCACAATGCAACCTTGATAAACGTGTATTGCAGTACTAGGACACTAATGTTTAAATGGATGATGATCTAATCAGCTATTGTGATAAGGGTCGTTGTGTGCTTTATTGGTTATGGTCCGGGATCCGGTGTAAAGAAATTGACACTTATCTTTTGATAGGAAGTTTTTTTTAAACTATTTTTATCTGAAAAATAGGCAAAAATACTGATACTTACCCTAAATTCGAAAGAAAATAGTTTTATTATACTTCATTCAAACTAGATTTTTGTAAAAATTATAAATTGATCCTGTTTCTAATAACTAGCTATATGTACAGATACATAACTAAGTCTAGCGGAGCCCCAGTAATCCGGCCCCTGTTTAATCCAGCGCTACCTGTGATCTATCTGACCAGCATTGCTTTGATAATCATGATATAATAGTAAAATATTGCACCGAGCGAAGAGTAAGTCATTAATGCACGAGTGTTATATTGGTAATAAATTACCACGAGTGTATTAATTACTCACTTAAGCAAGGTACGTAATGTACTGTGCTTTCAACTACATCGCTGTTTATTTCTTCTATGTTTTAAACTCTTCTCGCTAAATACGCAGTATCAGAGTTTTGCAATGGGTATAGAATGCACGCCATTTGTTTTTTTTTCAAGCTTATTCAATCGATTTTCATTTTCAGCTAGTGTATTTTTGATCCAATGCATATAATATATCCATTGGATTAATGATAATTATGCCAAATATCATACTCTTCCGTCCTCGAACTTTTCGCAAAATGGTTCCAAAAGTTTTCTCTTAAAGTTAAAGTTGATGTAAAAATAAAGTTTTCTCTTCTTCGCGAAGAGAAAACTTTAGGTACCTTTTCTCTATTTTTCAATATAGATAATGAAAAAATCCCACACAGCCTTCGACGTCACGAATCAATCAGAGTTATTGCAAATGGAAACGAGACGAGCAATTGCATTTGTATTATCGATATTGTTGACGATAATTTTATGGTTCCAAATAACCCACTCGGATAGATATCTCATATTCAGTCTTTATTACAATAGCAGACTATGATCCATGGTAAAGTATCGGAACTCTTCAATTCTTGAGAGTAAATTAACGATACTCGGCCGAACGTTCGGCCATCAGCGTCAATTTAGCGGAGAACCTATTTGGCTTGGTACCGATTTCAGCACATCAGTAAGTGTCTACTAAATCGTTTGAAAGTACTATTTATATCTTGCTGTTCAGTTCCTCGCCTTTTTGTTTCTGAAGGCGGTTTTCTTTTTATTTAAAAATAATTTATTAATGACAACAATAAACTTGTCGGTAGGTTGAAGTAAATAAAAAATAAAATAATTATATTGTATCGTCTGTCTCCAGTATAAACTTCATATGTTAAGTTATCTAGTGGTTTAAGAGGAGAAGGCTGTCAAAGGCTTGTACAGTCGATTTTTATATAAAAGGCTATATCTAGGACGAAACTGACATCACTTACAGCTCCACGTGTATTAAAATAGAAAATTTCTATGTAATCAAATAAAAAAAGATTTTAACCGTTAGAAATAATAATTCTTTTTTTCACAATTTCCTAGAAGTTTTTAGTAGATCTAAATTATTTTGATAAAAAGAAATAAACGAAGGTCTTCCTTATTACATAAGCAATCAGCAAGTAGAAATCTCACCAAAACCGTTTTAGCCATTAGCTATTTTTTTGTTATAGGTGCCTCATAATGAAACACAATTCAATATGAAATGTATTAAATAAAATTATGAAAGTAACTATAAATATAAAATAAGTAAAAATTAATACAAGTGATAAAGATGTTAGTAGATTTTATTCTTTAATTAATCGAGATTTTTTTTTATTATTAATACGTATTTTTTTTCTTATATCGAAATGGAAATAATAGCCGTACATTTTTGGAATTCCAAACTCTCTACAAATATCGACACTAATTGAATTATATACAACGTGATTCTACGATTGGTTATCTGACGTAAATCGATTCCGTTTTCCGATTGACATCACTAATCGTCGTAGTGCATCAAATCGAAAGTCCAATCGTAACAAGTAAGATCTGAAGCGATTTAAAAAATTGTTAAGTTATTGGGCTATTGCTGCTATGAAACGTTAGGCTTATGCCGGAGCCAGACATTGCTCAAAGTGTTTATACTTTTTTGTCCTTGAAGTCTACAAAGTTCTAAAAAACTTTGTGCAGTTATACATTGTCCCTGACCACACTACAAGATCATTGAAATGATCATTCAAATAAAGCTATGGCTCCGATATTATGCAATATGAACAAATCATTTTAATAATTTGAATCTTATGAATATCCAACATATTTTGTAGTGTCCACTGCGATTCTAATTGGATTTTGGCATTAGTGTGAGCACAAGGAGTTGGTGCTAAACTTCTATGAAAAAAAGCTCAAAAAAATGATATAAGCTTTACCGTAAAACTGGGAATTTGGTGTTACAAAAACTTACGTGGGAGGTTTCGATATAATAGATTAATCATCTTCGATGGGCATTTATAATCACACACACCACGTTTACCTCATCATATAGTAAAACATATACGGACGATATTGCCTATTCATTGGTTCTCTAATTTGTCCTATATAACATCTAAGTAGAGACGTCGGTTGTTCGCGCTTCGAAACGTCATTCAGTTATCATTCACTCAATCGGTCGTCACGTTTTTTTTACGTCACTATAGTATTACCAAGCCTCAGACTACTAAACACTTATCTTATTCTGAACTCTATATATACTAAAAATAGAGTTGAATATTAAGAGTTCTCTATGAAGTCTTTACGGTCTGATTTATTATATTATCTCAATAAAATCAAAGAAGGCCGTTCGTATGTTACGACTCAACGATATTATTTTTTATATTACATAATATTATATGAACTCTTAAGTTATGAAGTCATGTCCATAAATAACTGTCTTAATACATAAATAAAACTGTAATGTCTTTTCTTCGCTTGCAAATAAAGTTCTTCTACGCATATAACCGTGTATAATATCAATACAATTTTTATCATTACTGTCCGTCTATCTGTTACTTATTTGTTGCAAAACAAAACTGTACACACAACGAGCAAACCCTTATTAATCATAACATATTCGATAAATAAAATAAATATCTTTATATAGCTTTTGTCACTTGACTCCCTCTAAACCGCTCCAGCTGGACCGATTTGGATAAAATTTTATGTGTATATTCCGAGGGGTCTGTAGATTGCTTGCAGAGAATTTGGATCCGGTAGGTGGCGCTGCTGTAGTTATGTACGTTTCTCGCTATAAATCAAAAACGTCTAGGCCCATTTGACTTCTGCCAGTCTTCTTGCTTCTCACCATTCCCTGACGTTAAATCGGGCAAGACGAGGTCTAGCGGGGCTAGTATATGTATATATTAAGAGACACAACGCAGCCGATCTTATGACTTATCTCTATTGCAATAATCCTCATGTATAATGTATAATTTGAACAGACCGCGCCTTGTTTTTGACTCAAACAACAGCTAAATGGACATTCTTGATTTAGTATATTTGTTTTAAACGTATTCGCTTTATAAATAAAACATGTCCGTTTGTCGCTTTGTTGAGCTCATTTACATGTAAAAACAGCACCATGTAGTGTTGTCATGGCTCGCCATGTGAATTGATTTGACATGACGACTCTCGTAAATATTGTTAGGGTTCCGTAGTACTAAAAGGAACCCTTATAATTTTTTTTGTGATATAATTACAAATTTGCTGTTTTCTAGGTCAACGGGAAGTTCTAGTGAAATGAAGAAGAAAGAAAATGTTTCTTGAGAAACAGACAGACAGATAGACAAACAGACACATATTGCTAAAACAAATTTTAAGTTTTCGAATTTTTCTCATTACTTGTGCTATAAGATGTAGCTTTTTGCCAAATTTCATGATTCTGGGAAGTAATAGGTTTTGGTTCCCTTTGCAAATGTCAGAGAAATGCGACATAAACGTTGAGAGCTGATTTTTTTACAGCTTCAAGGGATCACAGGCCTCAGGATTTAGTAATAATTTCAACTCTACAGCTCCTGCGAAAAGGGTCTTGACTGACAGACAGACGACGAAATGATCCTATAAGGGTCCTTTTTATCCTTTGGAAGTACGGAACCCTAAAAATAAAAACAACCAGTTTTAACTGTTACTGAAAGTAGAGTCACGATCGCTCAAAATTTTGCTTACACTAAAATCCGTATGAATTCAATTCCATTTATTTTTTTGATTGTATTAAAAATTTTTCTTCCTTTCATCTTTATATATGTCCGTATGCGAAAAAACAGAATAAACAAATGTACTTTACAGTCGTCCCTTAATTGCAATTCCTGATTCAAAGACTTTTTAAAATAAAGAACGACAGAAGCAAAACAGGGTGCAATATTCCTCCCGTGCACGGCGTACGTTCTTTAAAAAAAAATAAGCATGTGAAAAGTTTGCAACGACGTGCACCTCTATACTGGTACGAGTTTCTATAATTTTCCACGTGAATACTCAAGTGGAGTATTTAAAGCGAACAAAAAAGAGTCGTCTGGTTTAACATAATACTAGTTGTTACCTGCGACTTTGTCCGCGTAAAATTAGGTTCAAAATTTAAGCGTAATGATATGTATCCTATAGCCTCCCTCGATAAATTGGCTATCTAACACTGAAAGAATTTTTCAATTCGGACAAGTAGTTCCTGGGATAATCGCGTTCAAGTAAACAAATAAACTCTTCAGCCTTATATATTAGTATAGATAATACTGTCTCAAAGAATACATTTAATATGTTATTATTTTTATCAATAAATACACATTACTATAAACACAAGGTCGTCTGTTACTAAAGCAAGTAACTGAATACCTGGTAACAGCCGATTGACACACATATATATTTTTATATATAAATACATACTTATATCAAATATAAATACATATATACCCGGGCTTGAGGCGACAATCGAACTCACAATCTCCGGAACGGAAAGCTGAGTCACTGCCAACTGCGCCAATGGGCCAGTCAATTTTATTAGAAACTGATTCACAAATATAAAATTAATAGTGACTGGCAGTACAAATAAGTTTGATTAAAAATGAAATATTTAAGAAAATCGTCTGTATTTTCACACACAGCATCCACAATCTTAATTCATTTCGCGTTTCTTATTAAATTTCTCATTCATAAGAATAATTACTAGGATATTCTTCATTTTGTATTCGTAACGAATACACCTGCGCTAGAAGGCGTTCTCATAGAAAATTGTAAAAACCCGCACGAGCGTAAAGCTTGCATGTCGAGGTAAATTTTTCACGAGCTTATTTATATTTCAAAAGACGTCTTTTTCTCGCTAGCATATAAGCAAATATAATCATCGTTGAGTTAAAATATCAATTTACGGAGGAAACCCTTTATTTTAACCACTTTTTATGCAGATTAATTGGGAGCTGGGCTTAGCAGCAGAATTCGTTTAAAACCTATTATAAGACTTCGGCCCACCTTTGATTCTCTTTTCTGCAGCGATGGATTTTTTTTTTCTGAACGTGTAATGCCTCTTTAAGGCAAGAGTGAATAGGTTCATTCTAGGCAAGCACGCTCCACCATAGACCGCATCTACACTTTATCAAGTGCTAAAGTTTTAACAGTAATCATCTGATACAAAGTTGAAGCTTATTCTTTAGTGTTATAGGAATTGCTTAAATGTAGGTAGGGTAGTAAATTCATAGAATTATGTATATGTTTAATAACCAAAACACACTCACTACATGCACAGTTATTCTTTTTCTATATAAGGTAATTATAGAATGTAACGTTTCATATATCAAGCTAAAGGTAGGCGTTAGTAATTGCGCCATAGTTCTAAACTAATACAAACAAACAAAACAAAATCTGGCGCAGTGACCCGAAGAGGATCTTGGCCTCCAACACCAAAAGTCGCCACTCGGCTCTGTTTTGCGCTGTTTAATTCACAAGTACTAGTTGTATTTCTCTGAAACCGGGTAGAACCGAAAATGTTAGATTCCAGTTCGAGTTGTATTGCCCACTGCTAGTGAAAGCTGTTTCCACTTTTACTCAGAACTTGTGAATAGCAATTAATGTACTCGAGAGTTTGCTTACATATTAATATTATGGCCAAAAAGAGTTTTTAAAATAAATGTAAAAAGTGGCTTTTTACTATAATTACTGTATTTGTTTAATTAGATTTTATTCCACCTACCCGTATAAATATATATTATAATTAAACGTATTGATCCCTTAAACCACTTAATAATATATACTATAAAACACAGTAATTAGCTGCTGCTTGTCCCCGATAGCGTTCAACATAATTATTAACATCTTAATTGACAAACTAATATCCCATGAAAAAAAAATGGGGCTATCGGTTTAAGATCAACAACAAGCACACACAATCAGTCTTAGCTTTTGTCTGCTGCTACTGTCACTGGTGGATGAGTTTTGAGAATGGACTAAAGATGTGAGGACGAAGCCATCCAAGTGTTATTGTCTGTGTTTGGGTAGACGTGAGACCAAATTCACCTCTTACGATCTGGGACTCACGATAGGAGGTCATCGTGTTTCTACCATCGCTGAAGCAGTCCCATTTAAATTCCTGGGTAGAAAGATAGAGACCTCCTACTCATGTGTTGAAGCCGGTACCATCTGCATCGATTTAGCGAGGAACCTATTGACTTGATGCCGATTTCAACGCAAGAGTTGGTGTCTACTAAATCGTATGAAAGTGATGATTTTTTGCTTTTTAGTTCCCTGATGTTTTATTAAGGCGGCATTCTTTTTAAAAAAATACTTTATTTTTTGCCTGTCTTCTTAAAAGACATATTAATAAGAACATTTTTTGCCATGACGACATGCTACGTAAAGCATCTACTTCTAAAAAAAAAGTTTAATGTCCAGGTATATTTTATATAAACCATACGTCGTGTAAGTAGCAATAGAGCTTTTTCAAACAATAAAATACCGGACAAATATGGCGCGGTATTCAGGACATGTTCTTTATTCTATATTTAATTTTAAAACTTATGAAAAACAAAATGTAAAAAATATCGTATATTCGCTTTTTTCAATTAAAATTAAATAGGAAAATGCTGATGCGCTTAGTTTTATTGAATTTCATAGAATACATTATCTACATCCCTCAGTAAGTTCAAATGACACATTTTGTACGGTTTTAATAGTATTATACGTAAATTATACCATTTTTTTTTTTTGGTATTATCAATATATTTAACCCGTCACAACTCTTGGGTAAGCAGGTATAAACCGGTTAATCGATATATACATATTCACTCGGGTGCGATGAGATCGCACATGACAATATTTTTTGTAAAATATTTTGTTTTTTAATAAAAAATACACACACTTTTAAATATGCGATTAAAGGTCATTTCAATACCTATCCGGTGAATGATCTTTAATCTCAAAATTAAAAAAAAATGTATTTTTTAAATAGAAAAAATAAAAATATTTTACAAAAAAATGCTCTCATGTGCGATGTCATTGCACCCGAGTGTATAAACATTTGTTCAAACAGCATCATTAACGTAGAACTAGGTTACAAACTTCAAATTTTAGCAATTGTGCCTTTTATATTATAAGCATACACTTTATAGCACAAGTTTTCTGTATATAGTAAGACAACACTACTTACGTTTTTTTGTTCATAGCTCTTGGAAAACTTTACCTTGGATTTCTGTAAAAAATCTATCTAATATATCTTGTTCTTTTCCAATTATTTATACTGTTTGGACTACGGTTTTATGATTATATATCATTATGGCTTAAGCGCATTGCTAAATTGGCTGTACAACCATAATTTATATGAGGAAAGTCAGTTATAGGGACGTTTTATTGCATTTATAACAAAAGTTTTCGGTAAATAGTAAAACAACACTACTTAGATTCCTTGTTCGTAGCACTTGGAAAACTTTACCTTAGATTTCAAGTTTTACGAATTTTCTATTGCTTTCAGATCTTCAACAATTACAACCAAATTAAGATCTCTGAGAAACTTAAGAAACTTAAATAAATTTTTAATATTAAAGTTATTAAGGTACAACTTTTTGTTTTATTTCGTAAAACTTGCTAAGTAGGGTCTGAATAGGAAGGAATTGTTGAAGATAGCATACGTATTATACAATATTAATAAAAATTATAAACACATCTTACAACTGACACAAAGGAAGAAGTACCAGGAATTTTTTTTTAGGAACCTATATTATGCTAAACATTAAGGTGAAAACTTTTACAAATTGGACTTCTTCTAATAAAGGACTACGCTTAGAATCGTTGAATGAACTCTCATTATTGCACAGTTTTTCATTACTACACTTTTTTATTTTGATATAAATTTGCCACAGAAGTTTAATGTCTCCCATTAAGTTTCATATAAACTGTAGGCATTGGATCAAAAAATACTGGCTGGAAATAAAAATCGGCTGAACACAAACAACTTGATGAAAGAAAAAACTAATGGCGCGCTTTCTAAGCATTGTAAGACTTTTTTACTTCCTAGAGCAAGAAGAGTTAATAAAAAAAATGGAAGACAGCGATGTAGGTGAAAGAAAAGTAGATTAGAAACCTTGCTGAAGTGAGTAATTAATGCACTCAGGTATAACCATCTATCTATATACAAATAAAACTAGTACAATTTTTTATTCTTAAGACAACAACATTAATTACATTATATGTTATAATTAACAAATAACATTGTTATTTTGACATGGTTGTCGTATTTCTTTGTCACCTTACAGTAAAATATATGCATGAGTGTATAAATTGTTTATTGATAATAAAAAGCAAAGTGTCACTTAGTGATATATCGTGATAGTGAGGCTTTAGTGAACAACAATTTGATTATAATCATAAATAATGATAAAATAAAACATTTTGTTGTTATTTATAATTTATTTGATGACATAAAAATGTGTATTTTATTAATTGTTTACAATAAAAAGTAATAACGATGCACACATACAAGCAAGGTGTTAGAATGGGTCACCAATCTATCAACTGGTCGCAGCTAGTGCTACTTAACATAGCGATCGACTCAAATGCCGACCACTGTTTATTCCACAACCTCCTCAGTAGATTCTTCAGTTAAACACAATCTATTATTTAGTCAATGTCAAAAATATCTTTATTCACATGGACTTTCTTATAAGCGCTTGTGAAAGTCGTGTATAGTTATACATAGACAACAATTCTTGTATAAATGTATATATATTAGTCTCTAGTTAAATTTCAACTAAATGTTATAAAACCCGCTTATTCGTAAAGCGTATTATACTGTCGAAGGCTATATTAAAGATAAAACTCCTTGAAGTTGAGTCGTTCCAGCTTTGTGCTTGATAGTTAACACGCAAAACGTGAAAAACTTATTCCTGTAAGAACTATTCTGTGGCTCGTATAGTGGCACGATTCTTCCGAATCAGTGGTAGCTTTTAAAATAAATTGACGGTTCAAAAGAGCTGGTGAAAGTCTACTTGAATATATATATCATTTGAATCTCGGATACTGCTCCAACGATTTTCATGAAATTGACTATGCAGGGGATTTTGAAGCAATTAATCGATCTAACTAGGTTTCACTTTTAAAAACGCTGTCCAGGTACCCGGAAGGTCACCTATTCCGAAATATCGAAAACCGCGGGACGTACAAAGATGAAATTTGGCAAGGTACATAGTTAGTAGATATCTGCTAAGAACGGATTTATCCATAGCGCCAACATTAGAAGCTGTAGGGGCAAGTTAAATTTTAGGCAGACGAAATCACGGGAAACAGCTAGTTTTGGTATAGATATTTACATACTAGTAACATACCTTGTTCATACACCTTATCCTGGGACTGCATGTGCTGTTTCTGTTGGTCCGTCATACTGTTCGGTGACATGGAGAGTGGATCCTTGTCTTCCCTTATATTGGTTTCAAAGTTTCTGTTGTCTTGTACTAAACTATTGTAGAAACCACCGTTCTGAGGTGTGGGACAAGATGTGTTGGATAAGGAGCTGGTATAAATGTTGGACTGGTTGGAATTATTCCAGGGTGGAGACACGTTGTTTTGGGCGGTTATGTTAATTTGACTCCCCGGCCTGGCTTGGGATGGAGGCGAGCCCATATTCACGTGAGGTGAAGACTGGCAAGGGGGGGCTAATAACTGTTGATTGGGAATGGAGGCCGAGTGCATTGTTGGTAGGTGTGATGAACTCGAATGGATTGTGTTGTGTGATGGGTAGTTGTACGTGGATGACGGTGACATTCCGTTGAATTTGGACGTGTGCAAATGGTTGCCCCAGTGGTTTCTCTGTTGTTGATCAAATACATTGGGATTTACGTGCAATATTGCCTTCAATAGTTCGGGTGTCGCTTGTTGAGGAGCCGGACTGACTGCGTTTGGTATGGTTTCATCTTTTAAATCACTGGAAAGGAAAGTTTGGAAAATATTTATATTTTAATAAATACATACATAAGATTATCAATACACGTTCGTCTATTCCTAAGGTAAGTAACATATTATAAGTAACAGCTGAATGATCCAGTTTTTTTATTTTAAATATAAATACACTCTCATGTACATATACACCCAGACTCGAGGCACGAATCGAACCCACAGCCCCTAATCGGACGCAGGTCAGTATCAACTGCACCAGTAACTCTAAAGCCTTTGTAGCTTGTTCGTAACGCACAAAATGCAGCGTTTTGCGGCATGCAATGTCGGAATCATAATCGCATGGAAAACGTCAAAAATTTGCGGTGAAGTGGGGAACGGGTATGACGCAAAGCACGACGTCGTTCTCGTCCATACGCTGCAGAGTGCGATTTGCGTCACGGATTGAACAATATACTAGTTCGAAGATAATTGGTAGCTGCGGCAAAATCAAATGACCGCTTCGCCGCAAAGACTGTAAACGCTGCGTCGTGACGGTGCGTTCGAACCGCACAAAGCTGCGATAAGCGTCACGACGCAGAATGCCGCGCTTGCCTATACTGCTGACGTAGACAAGGACGGAACAAGAGACCGTTGTAGACGTTAATCCTACAATTGTGTCCGACACCGCTTGCCGCACAACGCAGCATTGTGCGTTACGATCAAGAGACCAAATCTAAACTGGACTGGACTGGAGCAAATTGAAATGATCATTGTATATTATTAAGACCTTTCAGAGAGGTTCACTTTTAAAAGCACAAAGAAAGCATATAAATAGTCAAAATTAGCAAAAATTATTATTTTAAGCCACATTTCATTGACAAATATGAAATGTGGCCTTTTAGTCATTAACTTATCCATTAACCCAATTTATTCATTAACTTGAATAAATGTTTACATCTTGGTTATAACCCTTCAATCTATATTGACTCAACATTGTAATTCAACAAAATTTTGTCATCGAAAATGATTACAGCATCAATTCTTAAAGAATGCTTACCCTTTACCCCCGTTCATTTAGAGATAAATTTGCATTATTCACACTGATACCAAAGTTTAAAATTATTAAATAGAAAGTTAGTGGTACACTACATTTTTTACTTTAAATCTAAAGACAGAGATTTCTAACATATTTTTAAACATGCATATGAGAGAGACAATTTCTTAGCATTCCATGGATTCATTCATCTTGTTGCAGAGGAAGGAACTATATCAATGCCTGGGACTTGTGATCGAGATGTGGGTTTAAGAGCGCTCTTTATAGTGGCCACTAACGCTCGCCTTCACTGCCAGTGTACCGTCCCCAGCCTAACCAAATCCTTTGTGATATATTGTCTGTTTTGATGTAAAAGACCAATATTTTTATATTTATTATAATTAAATAAAAAAAGTATTACTTCTACTGCTTTTTTAGGGTTCCGTAGTACTACAAGGAACCCTTATAATTTCGGTCTGTCCGTCCGTGTGCCTGTAAGGTCGTCCCACTCTAGCATTTTCAAACTATTAGACATAGAGACTTGAAACTTTCCATTGTTGATATAACATGCTAAAAACTCATAAGGAAAATTATTTTGAACGAAATCGGACAACAACTTTGAAATTAAATAACATATCAAATACGGAACCCTTTTATGCGTGTCTTGACACGCTCTTGGCCATTTTTATTTAAGTTTAATGGTTTCCGAAAAAAAAAAAGAAATTTCCATTATATTCTCATTTTCAAGTATTTTGTACAGTGAATATGTTGTTTGCATTCTACACATGCGTTGTTTTTTAAGTTATTGTCGTACTAGGTTCAACCCGCGAGTTCGTCCGCGTTGTTTGTCTTCGACTTTCATTGAAACTTTTAAGCCCTATGTCATATTTTTTAAGCCATCAAAATATGATTTTAGCGACAAAATTTCTTTCTCCAATGTTCGATCTATCTCTATAATGAAATTTTATCAAAATTGGTTCAACGGTTTAGGAGAAAACCGTAACAGACAGAGAGTGTATGTACTTTCACTTTTATATGCTTTTTCAAGAAGTAAGGATGATTTAACGGTTCACAGAGTCAAAACACATAAATATTAAGATTAAATAGAATATGGCGATATTTCTATTGCAACTTAAGTCACAATAATACTATTTATTGTTAACTTGGTAAGCTGGAAGATGAACAAAGTTAAGGAATTATCTCACCTATATCCTTCTTAAACCACTTTCAACAGTGTTTTTTGTATTCTCAATGTATTATTTTAATTTTAATACGGTAATACATTCACAGTTTTAGTTTTAAATGTTACGATATATTTTGAGATACGTGGATTTAATAATCTATTTCATTCATAGCCGTGTCTTCAAAGAACTCCGAAACCCTATACTTTGTGGCTTCGAAACAATTTCTGGGTGATCAAAGACCTTCTTACAACCACGATCTCAAATTCACAATGTACAAAATGTATATTTAAATGATTGTAAACAAAATAAAAAAATATTTGTTTATAATAAGTGACAGTTACACAGGCATTATGCTGTCTACCTTAGGAACAGATATTCTTGTGTCAAAAAATAGTCCTATATTTTTGTTTATATATAACAAGATAAAATATTACATTTTTTTTTTATTTTAAGTCTTTTTATTTTACTGGATTGAACAATAAGCAAGGTTCCAACAATACTTTAAATTAGTTATTAATAACAGGCAAACTGTCACACAAACGGTCACACAAATAGCTGTATTTGTGTGACCGTTTTGATTAAAAACATAATTTAAAAAAAAGTTTAATAGAAATGTCAGCTATTATGTATTCTGCAGCTGCAAACTTTTTAGTATTTTGAAAATATCATATTTCGTTTTTTTTCTTATTTTCTTTCCTTTTAAACCTTAATTGAAATAAGGAGAATGATCCTTGAAAACAAGGATCATTCTCCTATTATTCCCCGTTCCCATTCCGTTTCCATCCATTTCCTTTTCGCTTTGCCTTTCCTTTTCTTATACAAACCTTCTCCTAACAATAACGAACACAACAAAAATGAAATTATACAATTTGGTGCAGTCGTTCGGAAGTTATGAACGTGCAAACATTTCAGCGACTCATTTTTAATTACGACTCCTTAAAAATAGTATCTAAACGTTCTTCTCGATGGCCCAACCTTTTCTTATTACTAGTAGATTTTAAAGTATTGACTATTCAAAAGCTTATATTAATAAACCATTTTCTTTAATAAAAATTTAATTGATTTTCTTCAACCGATTGGTATAGTTTCTATGTGAGCATAATCTTCGATTATTTCTTTCGAACCGTAGCAAGATGTGCTTTTATTAAAACTATTTGATGAAATTCTTACAGTAAAAAGGTAACGATGAATCTTTGCAAAGGCATTCAAAACATCTACATGAATGCGTCTATTTATGACCAATCGATGGCTCCATTAAACTCTATTTTATTTCCAGTTTCGTTAAGGAATCACAATCGTTCAAACCCTCTCATAATAACTGTCCACCAATTTTATAATTGTTAGTCCAGTGTCTATTAACTGTTTAGCCAAAATTAGTAAAATCTACCTTTGAAAATTGATTAAATCGAATCGAAATCGCCTCTTCGTAAATAAAAGTTACTGCAAACTGTTAAATAATTAATTCTAATGTATTTTTTTAATTACGAAACAGCAACAATTTAAAACCAAAACGGATTACTTATTTTCAGAACGACTCTAGTTTCTTATTGCGTAAACGGTTCCAGATTGAAATAAAATCATTATTCAATTATAATATTGTAGTACTGTGGCTCAAGTAAATGTGGTGTATTATAGTATGTGTAATTGAGACTTGATTTATTTTACAATAATAGATCTTGCTATTAGAAGCTCACACACAAACTTTCACCATGCAGAAATGTAATTTTACCAAAAAAAAATTTAATGTTAGAATTTTCTTTGTAATTTCATAGAGTTTTGACCTGTAATTTTCAATTAGTATCATATAGTTTAATACAGTAAAGTATTTTAGTTCATAAGAAATATAATTATTTTATTGACGAAAATGATAATTATTATAAATTATAGTAAAAGTAAACTATATGTCAATACTTTGACAATATCAAAAGTAAACTCTGCATTTCGTATTTGCGTTATAATTAACTAATCATTGTTGACTAACAGATGACTGCAAATGTTAAATTTATAAATGGAAATATAATTTCTAAATAACAGTAGGTCAGCATCAGGACTACGTGCTTTTAATTGTCCTTAGTCTTCAATTTTATTAAGGACATCGCTTCAAAATGGGATTACCCTTTTTTGTACCTTGCGTATATACTTAGAAAAAAAAACGCCAAAAATATCCGGTTAGCATATAAAACATTCTACACGATTAACTTGCAAAAAAAAATTAAATATATTCTAATTATTCAAAACCTACAGATAGACTTTAATTTTATTCATATTTAAGAGGTAAAGGGAATAAACTTTACTATTTCTACCTTTTAATATACTTTTTCTGAGTATTTAAAATATCATTTAAAGTAAGTTTAAGTAGCACAAAATATTTTTCACGAAATAGTATATTTTTACACCTAATGTTCTAGAATTAAAGCAAACACCCCCAATAAGAGAAGTCATTTTGTCCGAGTAGAAAAAAAACACGTATACAAAATACCTGCCAGTAATCAAAAGTAGAATTTTTTCCTCCAAAGAAGTACTTAAACAAATTTCCATTCAAAATTCTATTACATACAGAAGCCCGTTCAAAGGTGGAAAAAAGAAAGTATTTCTCATAAATATAAACCAGTGCTAGAATGGGTCACCCATCTATCACCCGGTTGCAGCCAGAGCAACTTAACTTAATGATCGACTTAAATGCCGACCACTGATTAGGCCACGACCTCCTCTAAACATTAAACTTAACCAAATATAAGCCAAAGTGTGACAAAGGAACAATAACAATAGATACCCAATAGAGAAAATACAGAGCGGATTTTCATTCAAAAATCAAATTTATATTTTTAGATACAAAGCTTAATTTATTTTAAAAGGTCGTTTATGTATGTAGTCTTGTATGATTCGATTTTATTTAGACAAATTAGGACACTGTATTTAAATATTACTCAACTAAGCGGACTCTTCTACTAGACCGGGACGCTAGGAAGAATAAGATTTGAACAAATATAATAATTAAATAACAAAAAGAATTATTTTTTATAAACATAAATAAGAGTGCAAAGGCGGTTTTATTGCTAAAAGATCACAAACAGACGAGAGACGAGACGAGGTAAAGAGTTATACTATTTTTACTATGTATTAGCAGTTTTCCGCGACTTTGCGCAAATGAATCTTGCGAGGGTCCTTCGACTTTCTTAATCTGGCAGTATCGAAAATTCTCAATTCTTTCTTAGCTGATGTCTACTAACTTTAAACTACTTCATTACCTAATTTCAAGTTTGTTTCCTTGAAAGTTAATAAAAAATAAAGTCATTAATGTCTTGCAGTTTCGGTAGAATTCGGTGGCATATACGCGTAGAGGGGCTTTTTTATACATATAGTATGCAACTCTACTGGCATATGAAAAAAATATTACGTGAAATTTGACGACTTTTGCGTCATAATACTACAGTTCCCATTTTACTACGAGTAAATAGTTTTATTATCAAAGTTGATTATAATTTACGTGTAAATTCCTTTTTTTTTCATTATTTATTGTTTGAATGTGAGATTTTATTTACCAATGACGATGGATACAAAATAAAACTCTGAGATATTATATATTCTAATAATACCAGATATATCAGTAAATATTTCCTCCCCAAGTAGCTTAAAATATTAAGCTAGAATTAAATGCAACTCAACTGTATCGATTAAATTAAATTAAATTCTAATGATATTTTATTCAAGTAGACTTTTACAAGCGCTTCTGAATCGTCAAGTATTTTAATAATTACCAGTAATTCGAAAGAGTCGAACCACGAGAAGAATCAGCAAGAAGCTCATCGGAGCTTAAATCAAGTATATTACGGATTTCAGTCCATTCTTTTAAAGAAGGGGTATACCAGCAAAATCCCTATACAACCTACTAAAAGACCTTGGCTTGTCAAGAACTATCATAAGTTCATTAGCCAATAGTGTAGTTAATGTAGGAAGCATAAAGCGACAAGAAGAAAAACAATTGAAACCGAAAACTACAGATGGAATAAAAGAAATTCAAGCGAAAGTATTAATTCAACCCGAAGAAACAGTTAGAAGAAAAAGGAATAATCATGAAGTCTTAAGAAAGGATACAAATACAGGTGAAAAGCTATTTTTTCTTGATACAGTAATATCTGAACCTTATGAATTGGATTTAAGTCAACGTACCGATAGAAAATATGAAAACAAACAAAGTGTACCAGAAATCATAGATGAAAACGCTGAATCTTTTAAGACTAATAAAAAAATGAACAATTATTCAATAAGTAGTTTCGCAATTATGATAAAAGTAAGTTGAATCAAAGTAAGTTATTTTATGTAACTACTAGTTGTTTCCCGCAATTTCGTCCACGTAAGCATATAATCTGGCTGTATAGAAAAATCCTCTCTTAGCGAATGTCTAATAACTATAAACTTTCTCGTTGCCAAATTTTCATCGTTTTACTTCTCACCGTTTTCGATATTTCGTGTTAGGTGACCTTTCGCTTTTATATACAAAGATAAATATGAATAGCAAATAGTAGTAGAAAGTATAACAATCTACCTTAATTATTTTACTGAAGTTTTATTACGGCAGTGCATACTGTCTTAGTGGATTTTTAATTAATTGATTTGGACTAAATAAAATTCAAGCTGAATATTCAATACTAACATTAACATGATTATGTAGGGGAAAAAATGAATTTTAGTGGATACTACTAGCAGCTATGCATAAAAATATTATATATTTTATTAAAAACAAATATTTTAGTTGTTCTAATATCACAATATTGTTATTCTTATATTAATAATCTTCTGATATATTAAATAACTTAATTTCTTAACTTGAACAGCTAAGTTTGAGACCATATGACCAGCTTGGTGGTTGAGAGGAGTAGCCAAGTTCCTCTGCTTCTTCGTTCCTTTCAAATGGATTCTTGAATATTTCGATAAAAAATGTTGGCAATTTTTTTTTTAATTAGGTAATTCAACAGTGTTACAAGATTTAATTTCAATTTACAATATTTTTTTTTTATAACTAAGACCAAATGAGACTTACACTTATACTTTAAATTTAAACAAGAAAGAAGAGAATACATAACATTTAGAATAAATTAAACTGTTAGGCCGCTTACAACATCTTATTTGTGTATCGGTCTGTATGTGTGGATATGTGATTGTATATGTGTGTTTTATGTGTGTGAGAGAGAGAGGTATGTGTGTTAATTTTTACTTTTCTTTGTTTTTCTTTAATAAGTATGATATGAGTGATTTCATTTTTTAAAAAGAAAAAAATTACGCATTACATTCGTAGAAAAATATAATATCAGTTTCTTATCAGCCAACAAAAGGCGATAAGTTTTTATTTTTATATCTGTAGGTCACATCTGTTTATCTTCGTCCAACGGAATATATTCCAATCCATATCAGTAGATATGGCTCGACCACCAATACTACAGCGTGACATTTTTAAAATTTGTCATTTATTTACTTAGAATCTCTACAAAAAATTGTAAGACTCAGCTATACTCCAAGCCATCAAAACTATAAGTTAAAAATGACTAATCGTAACTTAAAGTAAAGAGCCACTACACACGTTTCGATAAATTGTTGCGACTCGAGGCGGGAATCGAAACCACGACCCCGGAGCAGAAGGCAGGGTCACTGCCCACTGCGCCAACGGGCCAGTCACGATATGTAGATAACAAAAAAAATACCCAACTGAGTTTGTTGCGGGCTCTTCTCAGAGCACGGCGCGATGGAACCCTTTTTTTTAATTTATTTATTTAACAAAAAAAAAACCGTTTCTTAAAAATAAAAATTCCGCCAAACTATTAAAATAGTTTATCGGCAGACCATTGCTCTCTTAATTTTAACTTCATAGCACTGAAAATACTAAAAACAATTATAAACAGATTAAAATAACTTAACAACAATCATTCCGTCTCAACAGGCCAGTCAAATAGTTGCTTGTAGAATATTTTTTATATATTTAGGGAACTAAGAAGGTTAGGAAATGTAACCTAAACTGTATGTTAACGTCTCAGTATGTGTATAAGAATGAACCTATTACTCTTAGTCACACTATGATTTGAAAATGTTTCAATCCATTTAAGTTGTTTTTTATACATTTATTGAAGTCTACGTTAAGAGGTTCTTATGAAGAGGAAACGATAATTAGAGCTCTTTACAAAAAATAAGAGATCATTGAAATTGGTCAAAACTATTGAATTAATTGTAGATGAATTTCTTTCTATACACAGTTATATGAAAATTATTTAAAAAAATATTTGTGTATAACAGGCGGCTGTTACCTATAACACAGGCATAAAGTTGTCTACCTTAGGAACAGACGTCTGTGTGTCATATAGTCCTATATATTTATTCCAAGCATATTATTAAAAAATCTCTGATATTTCCTTCATAGCTGTAGTGAGATACTTGTTTCTATACACGAAAATTTTTTATTTTAAATGGTAATTAATCAGTTAAAAAGATTATCTAATAAGAATGTTTTTAAAATTTTGGGCTAAATTACTGTATTAATAATATAAGTATTACGCAGATTCTTCTCCAAGTAATCATGTTAGGAGTTGATGCAGAAATAGCCCAATAGTCCGTCCTTTAAACTTAACTCATTGATACTTTAAATTTGTCATTTAACAAGTCTATATTTGACTAAAATTAGATGTCTAAAACATATGTTTAGTACAGTGGAATCTCTAAAACTCAAACCTTATTAAGTCAAAATCCTCAAAGTCGATAAATTATATTATCCCCTTCCAATAAACCTCCAAAATATTTGGAGGTTTACTGGATATTCCACTATATCTAACTATTTAGAATCTGTTTTCTAACTTCAAATAAAATGTTATTTCCCCCAGCATTTTAGTACATTTATCGAATTTTAAGAATTAGACTTAAGTCGAAGTTAATAAAACATGATGACACAATTTCTTGGAACTCACTGAACTTGAAGTAATAAAATGTGTTTCATCATCATTTATCTTATATGTGTGTCTATAGACTATCCTAGCGTCTCCCAATTCTTTACAGCAAAAGAAGATAACAGATCTATTAAAATGAGTAATTGATTTCAATAAATATCCTTATTATTATATAGTACTAGCAGACGCGACAAAGGTTGTCTTGCTCAAATCTAGGCTCAATTCTTATTAAATCATTACATCAAATATAAAATCATTTACAGTTTATAAAGTAGACATTTCATGTTCACTATATAAAATCATTTACAGTTTATGAAGTAGACATTTAATGTTCAATATACGAAACATTTACAGTCTATAAAGTCGATGTTTAATGTTCACTATATAAAATTATTTACAGTCTATAAAGTAGACATTTAATGTTCACTATATAAAATCATTTACAGTTTATAATGTAAACATTTAGTGTTCACTATATAAGACATTTACAGTTTATTAATTAAACATTTAATGTTCACTATATAAAATCATTTACAGTCAGGTAGGTTAATGGGTATGTAATAAAAGAAAATTGAAACATTAATTCACCCTCAGGAGTATAATAGTCAACATGTACACAATTTTTTCATGGAACAAAAGCATTGTTATGAAAACTCAGCTGCTGGCAAACAATGTGGGCTGTGATGCAAAACAAAACCTAGCCCACAATCTCTTCTAATGAATATATATATGTATCACAACAGTTAACTGTTTTAATACTAAAATTAAGAATGTTTCATTGAAAAGCTGTTAAATTTGTATATGATATTCTTCTTGCAATGCCAGTTAGTTTGAATTGTAAAGAAAAATATTAGAAAGTTTTTTTCATATTAGAACATTTAAAACCCAATGTGAGGGACAATTTGGTGTTCCATAGTCCTACAGGGAACCCTTATAGCTTCGCTCCATCTGTCTACCCACATGGAGGTTTTCCTTTCTGAGATTTCTAAATGATTAAAAATATTTTACATGTTGATGGAAAAATTATTTTGAGCGAATAGAGACGAAAACTTTTAAAGAAACACCTTTGTTTCTTATCAGATACGGAACTCTTTTAATACATGTGTCTGACACACTCTTGGCTACTTTATTCCAACACAAACCCATATTGCTCATTA
>JANCMC010033613.1:21131648-21145557 GCA_024363005.1 Charaxes varanes | reverse complement strand
ATACGGAACTCTTTTAATACATGTGTCTGACACACTCTTGGCTACTTTATTCCAACACAAACCCATATTGCTCATTATATTTCTAATTATGAGCTTTGCTTAAAAAGTATAGAAGGAACATGGAACTACAACAACTACCTTTGGTGAAGAATATAGACTTTTTGTTATTATGCAATATATTTATGTATAGTACTATTTATGTATTATATGAATAATTTACTAGCTTACTATTGAATATCAAAACATAGCGCAATCATTGGTCGCTTACCAGACCGACCGTGGGCCGCTCTGCTCCAGCATTTTAAATCTTTGATGCTGTAAAGCACGAAATTGCAAATTATCTGAGTAATTTTTGTATTAATTTAGAATATTTTGTCCTTACTCTGAGAGCTGAAATCGAATTGGGAGTGTCAAGACGAACCCCCTTGACCCTCCTATAGTAGCAGAATTCTCAGCTTCAGCTACTTGTTTTAAGACCCAAACCAGCCTTAGTGTTATTATAAACGCGAATGTTTGTACACATGGATGTATGTTTGACGCTCTTTCAAGAAAAAACTACTGCATGGATTTTAATAAAATTTTGCAATAACATAGTTTATACATCAGAATACCACATAGGCTGTAAATTATAAAGATATTGTGTGACTTATCCACAATATAACGATAAGTCAGTGGGAAAAAATTCTGCCATCCGTGAGCAATTCGGTCGTGCGCTGCAAAAACCGTTAGAAGTACATGTAAATAGTGTACAAAGGAAATGTTATATATCTATCTATCTATCTTACACGTTTAAGCTGTTAAGGCCAAAATAGTGAACCATTATGGAACAGGAATGGGAAATGTAAAGGAAACGGGAACGGGAACAGGGACAATATAGGATAATAGAATTTAGTATATAGTTAATAAGTTCGAGCAGGATAAAGTCCGGATAAAACTGGTATTATTTAAAGTTACTCAAGAAGGCTTGGAGTAATCAATCAAGTATAACATGTAATGTTTTAGATCATTAATCCTATTTTTTACTAGTCCTACATAACGTTGAGCTATAACCGTTGGAATGGAGTATTAGGTAGGCACGGGAAGTATGCACCAATCCATAATGCTTGTATGATTTTGATAATCCTCGGAAATTTCTCTTATACAATGACTAACAGTCGTTTTGTCTCCAAAGGGTGGATCTTCCTTTTTGTCAGTCCCATAACTGGTTAGATCCACTGCGTTTACGCGACCCTGGTCCACCCTATCTGCTATTGTCACTTCCCATATACTGTCCGTGACAGTGGTATCCGCATCCTTTTTTCCTTTCCCTCTACCTTTATATAAAGTTTCAAAGTTGCTTATACTTTTGTAAACAATGCCTCGCCACTCGCTTCGCTATGCTGCTAAAGTCTCCCATTGCCAGAGCTCGATAGCAGGCATTTTCCATGTTTCGGATTTTGGATTTTTCTCTTCACTTATGGTATAACATATTGCTTCTTGCCAAATTTGACGATTATAGGTCAACGGTACCTACCCTATAGATTATGATTTCTTTTGCGTATGTACGGCAAATCTAAACTTAATATATAAAGCTGAAGAGGTTGTTTCATTGTAGGCGCTAATCTCAGGACCTACTGGTCCGACTTGAAAAAATATTTCAGCGTTAGATAGCTCATTTATCGAGGAAAGCTATAGGCTATATATAATCATGCTAAATTTTTAATTAGACGCGGACGAAGTCGCAAGTAAAAACTAGTTATTAAATATCACAGACACAAAAATAAAATAGTCAAATATATGCATACTCAAAGAGAACATTCCGCACTCGGAAAAGAACTCAAGTCAAAATAATTGAAAAACAATAAACAACTATAATTATTATTTAACACAAAGGGCAATGCCCTTTCAGGACGCCATTCTTCGCACCCTCAGTGTACGCGCATAGCTTACAAACACCTTTATTTTAGAAGCAGGTTTTGGCGAACAATAGCTTTTCACCCTGCGAACACTCAAAATGCTTTTAGAGGCAAAAAGTGAATCAGTTTCTTCTACGTAAGCATTCATAGACTGCATCATTGCTTTCTACTTGACTAATTGATACAAAAAAAGAATACAGAACCTATACTAAGACATCATAGTTAACAAAAAATGCCACAAAGGCGAGCTTCTTCCATCTAGTCTATTTTTTAAAAAAAAAAGCTCTATCAACATCATTCTCAACTTATGTTGACCCACTGTTGGGTATAGGTCTCCTCCCCCTACGCCACAGTTGTCCTGGGCTAACCTAATTCAAGTACCTGCTGCGAATCGGATGAAGTTGGCCCATCTGGCTAGTGGTCTGCCTCTAGGGCCTTTGCTTCCCCATTTATTCGTTGCCATTCTGTTAAGACTCTACATAGCCTACCATCAACTCACCTGGCCAAGTGTCCTGCCCATCGCCACTGGAGTCTCGTAACACGGTCTAAAATACTATAGCTAAAATTTCAGCTAACTGATAACTCGCATAAATGTTTTTAATAGAGTTTTACAAGATGTGACCCAATCTAACACAGTGCCTGAACAAAAAAGCTTTTAAAAATAACCAACTCAAGTATCACTCGATCTATTTTTTAAGCCGCAAACAATGCATTTGGATTTATATCTCGGGCTCTACATCTGGGGTCAAAGCACCATGGGATCCTCGAAATCAAATACATGGCGCATCATCCCTTTTGAAATTTGTTAGCAGATATGAGGACACGAATGCCCGCCGGGCTCTTTGTCCGAACATATGCGTTCCCTCCCTATTGCTTTTGGATCGTGGGAATTAATTTTACCTGTAAGTCTACGTGCCAACATTGGTACATTATTTGGACGGTGTTTAAATGAATATACATAGGGGTACGTGCACACAAACCCCCTGTTATAATTACGGTAGATGCCATAAATTGTAATCAGAGCGCTCAGATTCTCTTCACACTCGATTAGATCATTTACAATTCGTATTTCAAATTTGATTGGGTAATAAATTAGGAATTTACGAATGCCGTTTCCGTGCGAGGCTACACTCGTAAATCTGACAATGATTACTTATGTATGACAAAAATTGAAAGTATTGAATAAAATGAATAGAAATCATTTATGACAATGCATGTCGATCAAATTTTTATTGAGCTTAAAATTTAAGGGTTTGACAATCTTTATGCTTGTTTGGAGGGGAGGAGAGAAAAAAAGACATTCATGATGTCTCTAAGTTTACGAATGTATTTTTTACCTGGTTTGTACAACATACCTACGTTAAAACCACTATTAAAAATACTAAATAAAAGAATGAGACAAAGTTTTCCACAGGATGGCATCATAACATATTAATCATAATCATTTTATTGATTTCAATTTGATACCACAAAAATCAGGCCATCTGATAAAACTACAAATCTTCAGAATACGTCTTCCATGAGACATAGCTTAGGTATCTTAATAACACCGATTCTTTAAAATCCTTATTAATGTTATGGGAAAAAACGAGTTTTCACGCTTAAAGTGCCGATTTTGATGAATTTTGGTAGATTGTATGTTGGACAAGAACAAAAGCTACTTTTTGTCGCGAAAATGAAATTTGAAAGGGATGAAACAGGAATTGAAATTGTATAGAAGTCGAAGAAAACAACGAGAACGAAGACGCCGGTTGAAGCTAAGGTGATATAAGGCTTGAATGAACTTAAAAAATAAGCGTAACAGGAGCGAATGTAGGTCAACAGTCTCCCGTCAAGCGTAAACAAACAAACCATCTCCAGAGATGGTTAATACATTCGTTTTCCCACACAGCCCCCTCAGATCAACGGAGCATAATACACGTGCAATATGACGGTCACGCCTCTGCCGGTACCTAAACGATTCTCATTAACGGGAGTGAATTCAATTAATTCGTAACGCAAACGATTTAATGCTTCGTAAGCAGTTAAATAAAGCATAGACAATAAAAGGTTCATTATTTTGTAGGCATGCAAATAGAATTAACACATCAATTGATGAGGTGATACAGTAACCAAATGGAAATACGACTAACTTTTGCAAATGCTCATTGCTTTTGCAGAAGTTAGTCTAAGTATTTTAGAATACATTCGAATTAATTCAATCTAGATGACTTGACAATCTGTAGACCTAATTACCGCAGTGATAAATGTTACCATCGAGCAGTCTTCAGTATGGAAGAAGATAGGGTGTAGGACCCACAAGGAGGATACGGAAGCATGGCTCCAATAACAACAAAATTCTTAAATCGTACTCCATAACAGACAAAGCAACAACTGAAACGGAAATTGATGTTGATATTTATTACGTCGGAGCAAAAAATGTTGATATAAAAATTGTAACACACAATACAACGGGCGCGATCAAAACCCATAAAATCGATTCCATACACGTTTGCCATATGGCCATTTTGGAAAATGAATTTTGTTTATATTAGTTACGTAATAGGATACGTTTTTGACTTAAAAGTATATCAATTCTAATCATTAATTAAAGGAATCTACAATAGGCACATATAGAAAGTATTAGAGAGAAAATGGCTATTTTTCGAGCGAGATTACTTTAGCGTTAAAATCACCATGTGACAGGGAATTTCCAGGGAGGGAGCCTAAAAGTCCTGGAAGACAAAAGCTAAAAATATGGAAGATTGCAGAATATAACCAATATGGGACCAAGGTTGTTGGAAAGAATTAAAAATAAGATAATTAAAAATTTTAAAACAAAAACCGACTTCAAATTGTCAGAATTGGAATAGATTGACATGGGACTACACCGGAAGCACCAGCTATCAAATACAAAAAAAAATCGTCAAAATCGATTCCGCAGCAACAAAAAAATTCATTCGAATTGAGAAACTCCTCCTCATTTTTTGAATTCGGGTGAAAACAACTAAATATAAACCCTATTACAATAGAAATAAGCCTCACGGCGTTATTCACACTGCACGGCGGAGACGCGGTGACATACCCACTTACGTATTGTAACAAGTTTATCGATATTATCTATTGAAAAGTATTCAAAACCCTCATAGAAACAGGACTAACAGAAATTTCCTTTAAACTGTACAACTATCGTGCATATACGGGTCCTCCTTGGTAGCGTTAAGTAACCCGTATCACATGGTTAAACACAAGAAGCAAGGTGAAGTTGTAAATGGTATTTTAATGTTAAAAGTGGTTTGCAGGTTGTCCAAATAGTAAAATAAACGATAAATCAACTTTAAATAAAAAAGTCATAATCATGTCAAATAATATTCTTACCTACACCATTTTATGACCGAAAATCCATGGACAAAAATATGTACACCGCTAAATTAATTAAAAGGAAAATCAAACGCTATTTACGCGTATTCACTAGTCTTTAACTTTTTTTAGAAGGACAGTTAGAAGGTTTTTATGAGTTAGTTTCAATTAATATAGTTGTGTCCCACGACTTCGTCTGCATAAAATTACCGCTCTTAGACCTCCCTAATCTGGTCCTATCAAATAATCCGTTTCGATGAATACTATAAACTACTTCCCTGCCCTAAAATTCATCTTTATACGTGCCGCGATTTTCGAGATTCCGCGTTAGTTGATCTTTCACCTTTATATATATTTACCGAAAAGTTTGTTCGTTTGCTTGAACGCGCTAATCTCAAGAACTACTGATCCGATTTGAAAAATTTCTTCCGCGTTAGATAGCCCATTTATCGATTAAGGCTATATGCTATAATATATCGTCACGCTAAAATTATTCACCTCATTTTACGCGAACAAGTCGCGGGCACAGCTAATAATAAATAAAACCGGAAAAATTATTTAAACCTAAACTATTCCTATTATCCTTCTACAAACGAAGATTATTTTTTTTTGCCAAACAGGCATGGACACGATGAACATTAAAATATCCAACCTTGTTGTGCAACATAAATGCTCGAGAATAAAACAAATTCCCAACTCCATACTTTTTGCTTTTGATAGTATGTTTGAAAACGTTCCAATCACAATAGTTAGCTCGCTACAATCGTGTAATAATGTGAGACAGCGTGTAATTCTAGTCCAATTTTCATCGCTAGCCGCTCAGGGGCATAGCTTGAACAGAACGTATAGAGTACGGACAATTACGTCAGTCTTTGTAAGTGTAAGTTAATAAACGGTTTTATATCCGGCGAATGGACATTAAAGTGGTTTAATTAAAACTGCTATATTTATTACCTTCAATAAACGCTATGCCATTAAAAATTTAGTGCCTTTGCTATTATTACCAGCTTGACCATAGTTAAAATGGGCTAAAAGTGATTAAATAGTGATATTAGATTTTCTAAAGTACGCTAGGATGTACGTAGAGGGATTGAAAAAGCGAACTGTTAACCTACAGAAATGGAGAGGCATCTGAAGAAGAAGAAGATGCTAGGAATACTTGAATTATAACAGGCTTAGTCATAAACTGACCTAACTAAAGAAAGCTGATTTTTGATAACTAACACCATGTTATATTGTACTAGTGGTAACAAACAAGCAACATGAATTTCGATTCCGTTATTTCTATATTTCCGCCGTTATTTTTATCTTAGTTTGGGGTTTTCCTTTTTATGTTAGAAAAAAAAATCCAATACTCTGATGAACCTTGACACGTATACACGACCGACCCATGTTACTTATTCATGATCGCAAAAAAAAAACGAAACCATTGCGAATCCGTCGGAAAATAGGCGCATAGGAACTGTTCGGAAATAATGGGTCCCCCAATTTCTTAAGCTGCCGGCCTATTATAAGTGTAATTCTTCTGTCGGGCCCCGAAACAGCTGGTCTATTCAATCGATTTTTAATGGTAAAAAAAACGTGATGTCCTTAGTCACGTGGCTCTCGGTATTATTAGCAGCAGTTGCTATGTAGATTAGGCTCATACCGGAGCTAGACATAGCTCAGTGTCTGTATATTTTTGACCTTTAAGTCTACGAACCTGATAGATTCACAATTAAACCCGGTAGATGACGCTGCCATCGGACGTAAGAAAAATATAATTTTATTGCATAACTAAAAAAAATGTTGTACAAAGGATCTCTATTTTTAAATATATAGTGGCCAAGTGTGTGTCAAGATACGTTAATATAGAAGGGTTACGTATGTGATACGCGATAATGATATTTTGTAAATAACTTCATAAGTTGATGTTCGATTTCAATCAAAATAATTTTCCTAATGAGTTTTTAGCATGTACTATCAACATTGAAAATTTTGAAGACTCTATCTATATATCTTATCTTATAGCTTGGAATTCCCAGGAGAGGGACAGACAGATGGACAGACCGAAGCTATAACTTCCTTGTAATACAACATATATTATTAGAATGTACTCAGAATTTAGGGTTAAGACAACAGTGTTTTAAAGAGTTTGGTCAGAATTGATGTGGGATTAATCCAAAGCGCTCTTTCTGATCCTACATCTAAATTGTCAATGAAATGTGCACAATAGCAGCCGCGTACTCATCGATATAATTAGAAATTTAACTATGTTATAGTTATAGACCAGTTTAAGTAATGATGCGTTTGGCACGTCCTGAAGGACAAAAAACCCTAAATCCTTGTAGATTAAAAAAAAATCTTCCTTGTAGTACTACAGAACCCTAAAACGTAATTTAATAAATAACATTAGACCGTACAGTATTAAGGACTATTTTTACTTTTAGCATTAGCTATCGTAACCACCCCTAGTACCAGTACAACAAAATCACATTACAATGATAGATTGCGAATCTCAAGCTATATCAATTTTGTTTACAAGGACAGAGACACGTATCGAAACGTCGTGCAAATTAGATACGTCTCGTAATTTACAGGTCCTGAAAAAAAACCGCTGGTTACCCTTTAAAATGTCAACAGACTCGGCAAAAAGTTCGCGAAGAATTTCTATGCTCGATACACGTAACATTCAGCGTTATTACGGCAATAGTTGCAGTCGCATCGTGTGAAAGTCGCGTCCTGCCACCCCAATTACTCGGGTATTCATAAAATAGTTAAATAAGGGAGGCCCCCGCATCGATACATCGACATCGATAATACAAAAGGTGATTCTCGTATTTGGTTAACTTTATAAGAATATTTAATGGGAAGGGGAATGGGAATTACTGCACTGCGGTTTTATAATATAATATGTATAATAACAAAAATTAAACTTTACTTATTATAATACAATGTCGCTATCCGTTCTTGTACGCTTAGATCCTTTAAAATATGCAACAGATTATAATCCGGGTTTCATCAATAAACAGAGTGATTCAAGAGGAACTTTTATAGGTATTCAAGCATATCTACATTGTAGAGCCAGTGCTATACTCGTACGAAACCGGGGTAGGTCGACTGTTTGAAATAAAAATCTTTACAATACTTTCTTATCGAATGACTATAAATACGAATCATGACAGTGCGTGTATGTTTGTAATTGTTTCAAAGTTTCAACTATAGGCACACTTAACCGAATATTATCAATAAATATTGCACAAACGCTGACAGGAGTACAGTACAGTACATAAGAGTTTTTTTTTTAAAGTACCGGTCCAGAGAGACATAAAAATAACTTTTACATGAGCGCCCGTCATAATTATTTTTGCAATACCTTTAAAAATGAATTCTAAAATGCGCAATGTAATTTTCAAAGAGTATACTTATAGAATTTTATTTAATTAGACTTTTGTACAATTATTTGTTTTTACATTAAATAAGGAAAAGTCACATAAACAACATTGCATGAGTGCGGCAGCTGCTCTACGTAACGCTAATACGTAATATCCTTATCAATGAGAATACAAAAATTTATCGATATGCCGGCAAAGGTCATCCCTGGCTCGCACCTTGACTGCCATCTGCCGATGCACGTGAGGCAATTAAGGCATGGCATCGAACCTTTGGGGGTGCCACCCTCGGTCGCTGGTCGTTTACCTCTGGGGGAAGAGGGGTTGCGCGGTCAACACAACTTGTCCATACTTGTTCTCACATGAAAAGATAGTAATTAAGTACAGCTACAGTATAATGCAACTTGCAATTTGTATTAAGGACCTTTTTCAATGTGAAAAGGACTCTCGACAGATGAGCCTTCGACATTGTTGTTGTGTGAATATTTTTCTATGTATCAATTACAGTGTTCTCAGGAATGATTATAAAATAAATATATAGGACTATATGACACACGGACGTCTGTTCCTTAGGTAGACCACTTAATCCCTGTGTTATAGGTAACAGGCGCCTGTTATACACAAATATATTTTTTTAGAAAAATACAAATAGATACATATGGATAATACATCAGGACTCGAGCTGAAAGTATTACATAATGAATTCCATATGTGATTCAATATTACTGAACGAATATTATTGTTAATAAAATTTATAACCACCATTACATTATTTCTATTTATTGAAAAGAAAGATTAATTGATGCAAAGGTATAATAATAAAAGCTATTTTTAATTATATATTATGCATTTATTTAATTGTTTTAAATTACCTTTTCTGTTTGAACTTAGGTTTGATTCTATTTGATTGTCTGAGTTTAGACTCAGTCAATCAAATCGAGGTGTTGATCACAATGTACCGCCATTAGATGGTAGGTTAATTTAATTAGCTTCAAATCGGAAGGAAAAATGCTTCAGTAAAGCGCAAGTAGCCACGAATGCACGAGTATTATGTTCGTAAATTATCACGAGTGTAAAAATATTAATAGTGAAATATTGCAAATATACAAAGTATTGAAATTTTAAATAAAGCAGTAAGTTTGTATGCATTATGTAAGCTTTGTGGCCGAATTTCAACCACCAAGCGATCTATCTTTAAGTAAGTAAGTTAAAGTATAATAATAAAGGTAACTAACTAACTAACTACAAATAACTAACTAACTATTATTACTACACTCACTCTCAAAAGAATGCTTGTTGCGTAACTTCCAAAACATCCATTACCAGGATACTATAAACGCAAAAGGTCAAGCAATTATAATTTTAATATGCATCTTTGTGAATGTCCGAAGTGCCGAGACAAACCTTTATGTGGTTTAACGGTTCTATTTTTAATGTAAAAAATATATTGTTAATTTAAATAATAAATAAATAAAATAAAAATAGCCCGAGGAAGCTTAAATTAAAAGCTCCGATATATATTCCGATTAAATTTGTCTACAAGAATGTAAATAGTAATTAACCCAATGTTAGGACAGGACAACGTCTGCCAGGTCAGTAATACAATATAGTAATAAGAATGTTATTTAGAAATATATTAACATTGGTGCGCACAAAAACCGTATTTCCTGGCCCGTGTCATTTTACTAGACTTAAAAGAACAGGGCCCAAGATGATTGAAGGTTCAGAAACCTACAATATATTATGTTAATAAATAAAAAAAATAAATGTTGTCCAATGTTTCACGCACTAGGTACATAAGACATAATGTTGAAAGTATTATTTTTCGGACGTCAGTTCTTTACCACTGGTAAATTCCATTTAAAAAAAACTTAATCGAATCGGTCATAATTTCAAAATATGTTTTTTTTTTGTTTCCAGCCATTTCGGAGAATAATCCAATAGCCTAGATATCACTAGCTTTTTTATTTGCTACGATATTCGCCAACCATTATAACTTTTTAGGAACCTCTTTAGATTTGTTTTATACGACAATCCATCAATAATTTGTAACAGCTGTTCTAAAGTCCATAATAAAGAATTTATTTTAATCCACTGAGCACATTACAAATATGTTGACATCTTATTTATAAATCCATTTTCATAAAAAAAAAAATTGATCATCATGAAATAATTTAGAAATTTATATTTTTAATGCTTTGTTATATTTAATTACTTTTATTGGGGTCTGCTCACGTCATTTTAACCAAATTGATCACTATATAAAGAATATAGTATACAGTACGCACTCTTATTCGTATTATTATATGCAATATACGTCAGCATCAATTGTGTGGTAACAACTTTTAGTGCCCCGAAGAATTGCTCCGGACTTAATGGAAGGTATTGTGTGGGTTTTACCTAAGAGACTTAACTGGCATTTAGCAACATAGTAAAAGGATTTTATTTTACGACATTATATTTTGTTTTAAATACATAAGAAATATTTGTAGTAAAGAATCTTTTATTATTCTTTTTAAGCTTTTGTTTGCCTTATGGGCGAGTCACATGTTGCTACAGAATGTTTTAAACTTTAATTGAAGAGTTGAAACTGCGAAAAAAATACGAAGTTTGTAGAATGCGTAATGACGCAGCTGATGAGCTTTTAGAAAGGCACACCAAGGTGGAAGGTGTTCGGCAATATATTTCACATACAATAATAATATTAATTGGTGTAACAATAGCTGCCTTAGTTATATATACTTTAACATTAAGGTGAAAATACTCTTAGGCTTCTTAGTAATGTAGCCAATACGTTGGCAAGGCATTCTGCTCTTAGAGCAAGTTGACCTTCTAAAGTGGAATTGGTTTCCTGACCCGATCCCATACTGCTTTTAGTGTTGTGTTCGTGAATAATTTGCGACATTTCTGCACCAGCTAGGTCTTTAAAAGCTGCAGTGACGTCATGGACTCGCAGGACCAAGTTTCTTGTCTGTAACGGTGCTGAGGTATGCCTTCCAAGTGCCTGAAAAGGGAAGCAAATAGCTTATTAAACATAGGCTTTTTCTTTATTAACGGTAGAAGAATTTGACGAAAGAAGACAAAAAAAATTGAATCTAACAACGTAGTCGTGGGTAATGGCTTGTTTTCTGATTTACGATTTAATAAGCTAAGTTAACAAGGGCTCCAACGCGCCCTACACTGAGAAGAGCCCGCAACAAACTCAATCGGGTATTTTTTTTAAATTAAATAAACTATATCTTACAATTACCTAATAAGAGGGAAAGGTGTAATCGACCAAGAAAGCGCTTCACCATTTTGGATGACAGCTCCTACTTAAAAAAATGTTTCTAAGGGTTATTCTCAGCCCTACATTTTGAAAGCCACGATAACTAAACAGTAGAAGAATGACCTAAATCCATAAGTAACTTATAGTTGAAACCTCAACCCTGACAGCTACTTTCCCACTCTAAAGCAAGATTTTAAAAAGATATGACGAGATATTTATGTGATAAAATATATGAATCAAAATACCTCAAAAATTTCTAATATTAAGATTCTTTTTTTGGGAGCATTATAGTAACATTTACAAAAAAAACATCACTGTTATAAATTCTATATGTAAGTCATATGTATATGTGTAAGAACCCAGTTAGATGAATTTACTGATTTACTTTAAAATTAATGATGACAATGACTTGCAGATGTCCATGGGCGCCGGTAAGCACTTCGGTGCCTGCTGCCTGCTCGTCTGCCCCCTTGTAACATAAAAAAAAAAAAAAAAAACTTTTAACGTGACCGTATTAGTATAACAATCATAAATTAAAATAATGTTCTAGTGCTTAATATATTTCGTCTCGTTTAAAATTAGACCACAACTTTTGTGCCTTGTATGACTCTTGCACGAAACATTCGTAAAGTTCAGTACATATATTAATTTGTCGTAAGCAAAAACGTTTTTTCCTATTTTGCCCTATATAGCACAGCGATATTTAAGGCAAACCTTTAAAAATTACACGCTCGATTGGGTCTTTAAGACCTACCGATTATTTATTCATTGCGATTTCTTTCGTTTTTATAGATTCACAAAATGTAATAAAATTTTTCTTTTTTATCATAATTTTGACATGGTAATACCGGTTTCTATCAAATATATGACACTAGCTGTTTCCCGTGACCCTTCTCCCTTCGTTCGTTTAAACTTGCGAGAGCCCTTGACCTCCCGAATCTAGTCCTATCGAAAAATCCGTTCTTAGCGAATGTCTACTAGTCATAAACTACCTCCTTGCCAAATTTTATCATTGTGTGTCCCACAGTTTTCCAGATTTCGTATTACGTCACCTTTCGCATATAAATACGAAAAAAAAAACACAAACTTTAATATTTAAGCTAAATTTATTAAATTAACTATCAATTGTAACAGGTATTGTTGAGGTCAAGCTTAAATGAGCAGATTAAGCAAGGTTTGAACCACGACGACAACCAGCTGTAGAAGACCAGGTAGCAGACCACCGCCGATGCCGACAAGCACATCGTCTGCCAGTTCCGTGATAGCTCCGACCAGGGACCCAAGTAACCTATGCACGTGGGTAACGGAGGAACTTGTGCTCTTAGGATTCGCACCAGTTGCATATTCAGGCAAGGATCTAAGGAAATTTACTATAGCCAAAGCCTGAGAATAGAGCTTGAGCAACGATGTCTCCAAGGCCCCAAGATCTACAGGAATTATACCACTTATTGCAGGTGGCAAAGTGTCGAATATTGATAGAAGAGAAAGTAGGAGATTGTAAACGTTATTGAGTAGTGGCAGAAGAATATTCACAAGTGGGTAGACCGCTGGCAGCTGGACGTGTGACGCAGATACTGGGCTCTGAAAAATGAATAACAAATAGTTAAACATACTTACTATGAAATAAATTACAATTAAGGCTCTTCAGTAACAAACCGGCTCTTAAAATAACGATTTTCATAATTAACGCGCATTACGCTCGAAAATTTAAGCGGCTTTTAGCCAAATTACAGAGTGAACACGTAGGAAAAATTTAATTACTTTGCATAAATAAGCGAATAAAGCCTGGGAAAATGTGCGAAATGTTTTAAACCCGATGCTACACAACCGACGTCGCCATCAAAACAGTTTCGTTATGTGTGTACTCAACATTTGTTCAGTTTATTACGGAGCGAGAGCTTTGTGCCACGAGTGTTAATTTTGTTACTGTATTTTAAAGGCGCGTTGGCGTGGCATTCGCGTTAATATTGCACATATTTTCTTTGTATATCAATTTTATCCCACAGTTAACTTTTATTTCACATATCTGGACCGAT